>JAOWCC010000019.1:33874525-34474525 GCA_030867875.1 Actinernus sp. WN-2022
TTTATCAAATCTTATCCATGGCATTATCACATTAAAGGCAATGGAAGCGATGGAAGCAGAAGCGTAAGCATAAGAAATTAATGTTCTAGTAAAAATGAACACGACCGAAGCATAAGCATACGCCTCGTTCAGAAGCGAAAACCTTGCTTGCATGCTATAAATTATTTACATTGCAAAGGCCCTGAGAATGGGTATTTTGATTGCCTAAATTCATCTGCTTCCGCTTACGTTTGACTAGTTTTCACTGGAATGGAAGCGACTGAAGCAGAAGCGGAGACGTAAGAAGAAGGAAACCTTCCGTTCCTTCTGCTTATGCTTCCGTCGAGCTTACGTGTCCACTTACATGTATGTCTCCGTTTCTTGGTTTTCACTAGAACATAAGGCTCCTTTTGCTTCCACTTCTGCTTCCGTCGCTAGTGAAAACCGGGCTTAATCAATTTCATACCACTATTTATATATTTCATAATAACCCACTCAACATCTTCAAAATAAGTATGAATTGGTGGTGCTTGCTTGCACAAGCACACTAACACGGTTGTTCAAAGGGTGGATAACTCTCTATCCCACCGGTTAACTCCCTGATCCATGCAGTTGCAAAAAGCATGGTTAGCACTATCCAGTGGATAAAGTTTTCCATAGAATTAGGTACAGGTTGTATAATTTTTTGACCAGTTTTTATCCATCAAATAAAAATGTAGAAAACAAACATGGCTGCTCATAGACTTCTTTCAAATAACAACTTACAGTAGAATATTTCAATCCACCTAGAAGAACAAGAGTTTACAGTAGAGAAATAGAGCCAGTAGCAGCATACACAGGAGACTTAGGTGAACTAATAGAGCAAGATTGTTGGCCTTGTGGCAGATGATTTTCTCCTGAAACCCAAAGAAACCATCCATTATCTGCAACCATCCACGTTTTGCATTCAGCAGCAGTAAAATTACGTTTTCTGTTCCTCTTAATCAGCTCTGGCTTAATGTTTTCTACCATTGTTGTTGTGTGCATGCAAGAACAATTATACATTTTACCATGGCAACTGGGAACCATTTAGCAGTTACACTGGATAGCGATTTATCCACTGATAGTTATCCACAACACTATCCAGGCTTTGTGCAACCACTTATATGGTGGATAACTAATATATATCCAATGGATAGCAGTTTTATCTGCTGGATAGCACTTACCACTGGATAACTTATCCACTCTTTGAACAACTGGCCCCAGTCCCTTACATTTATGTTTATACATCAATCAATTGAACACCATGCAATCAAACCTGCGAGTGAATCAAACTCAAAAACCATCACCTTAAATTACTTTTCAACATTCTATAGACCCTTCCACGATTTTTATGAACTTTTGATAAATACGTATAACAGCAAAACTGGTGATATAAATTGCTGAAAAGAGCACCTTGAAGTTAGTCAAAATCCCAAATTTGAGTCCCAAGTTTGCAGACCTATAACTTTGCTCCTATTCAAAATATAACTCAAATTTGGGATTTTGACTATCAAGATGCTCTTTTCAGCAGTATATTGACAGTTTTGCTGTTATACGTATTTCTCAAAAGTTCAAAAAACTGTGGAAGGGTCTATTGGAAAAGGCTCCAGAATGGTGCAGTGGGCTTACTGTAACACTTGTCTTTCAAGAATTTGAATTTGTAACTCAAGTTTTCTTTTCTTGAGCACCAAATTCTCCTTCTTGCAGACAAGTGCCTCGTACTGCACTTGTAGCACATCATCTGAAGTTATTTTGTTTTTTGTTTTTGTGGCTTGCCCTTGCCTTACTTCTTTTTGCTTACTGGTGGGGGTGATCCTGTGGCCGTTTTCACTGCAGCTATCACTTTGAGATTGCTGTACATGTACTTGCAGACTGGTTTCAGGTTCACTACTAGTACTTATACTAGTATCTGTCAGTAGTACTGACAATGCAGAGGCATCAATAGTGTAGAGTTCTTCCTCGATACCAGTGCTTGCCGGTTCTGGAAGATGTGCATCCCCTAAAATGGTCAAAGTAATCCAAAAAATATGACTAGTTAACGTCTTTAAGAAAGACACTGGATCTCGGCTAGATCAGATGCTGATCACTTTAACTTTAAGTTAAAAAGTAGGACTGTAATTTAAAAAAAGTATACTTAACGCCATAGCGGTACTACTACGACACAAAATAAATATAAAGGACTTATCTTGTTTAAGGGTTTCCTTTTATCATGTAGTACCAATTAGTGTTTAGTCTTTCTCGAATTTTGTACTTCGGCCGATCGTAAAAATCAAACATGTTGCCGGGATATGAATAATTTTCTGTCACATGACATAGACCATAGTTTTTGACATTTAATTTATATGTAAACAATTAATAATTTGCCGACCGGCGTACGTACCTGACTCGAATCCTTTAAGGCCAGAAAAACCTGGCGTATCCTCACACAGTTGAATAATTCTGTCACTAGCCAGTGAGGGCTTTTTCGGTGCTGGTCCGCCACCGGTCTTGTGAGATTCACGATGAAATGCCGAAAACTCCTTTTTAGCCGTGCAATACAAGTTCTTCCATTTGTCCTTAACATCTTGCACCGACCGCACTTGAACCCCTACGGCGTTTACGGCCCGGGTTATCTCGTCCCAAACTGCATGCTTCTTTCTGTTTGTAACGTTCGTTGTGAACTTGGAGTGTAGAAGGGCCATGTTCTTCTCGACATTTTCTGTTATCAAAGCCACTTCTGCGAGGGAAAAATTAGCTTTCCTTTTTCGGTTGCATTTGGATGGCTCTGCTGTCACCTCGACTTCACTCATCTCTGTCATTTTATATTACCTTACTCTCTATCGGCACTAAAATATTACAATGTTTCAATTGTTTCTTTGTTTTTATTTCTTGTAGAAAAGTCAAACTAAAAATTAAGCGCGAGCGGGATGTTCGCGATCGCGTGACATACATAAACCCGTAAAACCTGTTTTTGTTAGGCTTAATCCTAGATTAGTTTGGTTAATCCTAGATTAGTTAATCTAGGGTTAAATCGGCCTTCCAGGAACGGCTTTTTAACCTAGGATTAGCTAATCCTGGATTAGCGAATTTAATCCAGGATTAGCACTTAATCCTGGATTAGTCTAATCGGCCTTTCAGGAACCGGGCCCAGGAAGTAACAGTAACTAAGGGTTTGTTTGTGACAACAAATGCGATTTTATCCGTTTGAAAATTGGGTATGGATAAGATGGATCAACATTTTTGGCATCTTATTCCATGCAATAATGCTTCTGTTTCGCCAGTCTGCAAATTCGCTTTAAAAAATGCTTCGAAAAACCAAAGACGCCACGAATCGCTGAAGTTTTTATTCCTTAATTGTTGTCTGGATCCCTGTGTGTTCGCGGCTTATGTAATATGCAAAGTACCGTTTAATAATACGAGAGTTTTTCCGCGTCTTATCTTAGACGCGAAAACTAAGAACAGCTAAAATCCCTGTTTTTAATTAAGATGTGCTTGGTCGGTGTAAATAGGTTTTGGTCGGTCGGGCGATAAGAAACAAATAAAAAATATGTTTAACAAACCAGATTTCGTATGAGCAGGTAAGTTCCGTAGCCGTATTGTGTCCGTATTTCGCATGTAAACGGAAAACGATTCGATCCGGGGCCAAAACGTTCCAGATTCGTCACGAATCCCGTAAACGGGGTCTGATTGGTTGATATATACACGCCTTGCATTGAATTGGTTTCTCCGTTCTGTGTCCGTATCTGTGCCGTTTGTACGTTAATTCTGTTACTCCCTCACTCATAATGAATCTGGAATCTGAAGATTTTGTTTCACTGCAAGTAATTAACTTTTTTTTTCTTTTTGGGGGTTGGCTGGTGTGATTGGACTTTACTTGCCGCAATTTCGGAAGCAATGTCAATAACATTGGAATCTTCATTGAGGTCTTCAGGCTGTAAAATGTCATCCTTTTTTGGCATGAAGTCATCAGCTGTGCCGTCTTTTTGGGTTGCCATCTGTTCCACTTCCTTCTTCTGCTTTATTGACTTCGACAGTGCTTCACAGGCACGTTTTAATTCTGCAAAGGCTGCAGTCATATAGTTGCGCTTGGACTTGATCAGCCTAGTTGTCGTTTTCTTAGATTCTTCGTCGGTGCCAGGGTTTGAATAGGTATTCTTTAATGATGAAATGCGTTCATCACACCTTTCACAGGAGCTGTGAGATTCCGCAGCAGGCTTCCTATTTTTATGTATTGTATCTTTTTTGAGTTTGAAGCTGGTTCGGCCTGATGCATTGAGGCTTCCCCCCATCATAACCTTTTCCTGGTGTAGCACTTGTGACGCCTCACTGTCAAGCAGTGCGGTTTTCCTTAACCTCCAGGCAACATCTATGATGCCATAAACTGTAGTTTTGGCCAGTGTGGAAGCCTTTTTGGTGGGGAACGTTGGCTTGCTTTCTCGTTCCAAAATATTCTCCTTGTTTTCTCCATTCCCTGCTGGGAATTTATCTCTTCATCATAAATTTTCCAGTTCCTCATCTTGGCTTGGATGTATGGAGAGGCTGGATTTGAAATTAGTGTGTTCGACCGAAAACCTTTGAATCAAATAATTAATTTAATAAGTTTAAATAGTAATTTTACCTTTTTACATTGTGTATTTGTTAGCTAGCTAGCTATAGCCATATTATAGGTCCTCCATCACACATGCCGGCATGGTATCAAATTTGCAAATTTGGTATCACATTTTATGTACTGATATGAGTACACGTATATATTAAATATCGAATTGAATGTAATTCTCATTGGTCACACACTTGCATATTTTTGTCAGTTATTACTCTTTTGCCAGTAACATCCCTGTCACATCCTCTATATGTTAAACTAACAAGTTTGGGACGGTCTTGAAATTAACATGGAAAGATCGGTGTAATATAACTGATGAGGCTTACCAGTACGACCTACACTTACCAGTTGTCGTGCTCGATGTAGTGGAAGGAGTCACAACTGGGAAAGGAGGGCATTTCCATTGAGAATAGTTATCTGCTGGTATCATTATAATAAGGGGATATCAGAATAGATACCAAAGAATACTACTCGTTAATTTGCTATTTACGCCTGCTTGAAATCTAACTGAAATTGAAGCCCCATTTACATTCCAAAGAAATTGGCATGGCAAGGTGCATAGACATGCTAGACCGGATTGCGGAGAGCATGGCTTCCTCTGCAGCCGGTTAGAAATTCGGTTAAATATCAACATTTCAAAAACCATATGAAGATGGCATCTCATTATGCAAGTCGTTATCTATATTATTAAAGCGTGATATAAAAAAAAAGACGTGGAAGAAAACACTATAATGATCAGGTTTATCAGGGTATTTGAAAACTCACCAGAGACAGAAACTAATCCAATATTGGGCATGGCATATCCTCAGAGACCCACGGCGTCGAAGAATGGATTTGAGGAGACCAGAGGACGGTAGCCGGAAAAAAAGTGGGAAAAGTGCTTCCGACCTTTCCCCGACCCCTGTGTCTCCGAGGATGCCGAGGATGTGAATTTAATTTGTTCGCCGCCTAGCTGTTACCAGACTAATTCGGATTCAAACTAATTGTTTTCGAGCTGATAAATAGTTTTGTACAGAATTAAAAGGAAGTTCTCTTTAACGAAGTTGTCAAAAAACATATACATGTATTTTAGAAAGTTTAAATACAAACATAAGTATTTTTAACAGTATCGTATCGTACTGGCACGAAATCAGGGACCTATTTGTTTTTCTTTAACACAATTTATTACTCCTAGAGTTATCGTTAAATCTACTAAACGCAGCTGCTTGCCTGATTATCTACCTATTAAAGACTTTTTCAGTAAAGTTACTTTAATCGAACTTTGGAACTTTCTACCTTCATGAACTAGATGGTAAAGATTGGTAATTATAACGCTGGAAAAACTGGAGTTCAAATCCGGTCGCTGAATGACTATAGACAGGTTTCCCACGCTTGTTTGTACATTTCAAGTTTCATTTCTCGATAAAATATAGAAAAACAACAGAAACGGATTGAGTCAAATTTCGGTTTTGTTTATGTTTATAATATGTGACAGCTGGACAGTGCATAATGAATGCGGTATGTCGTGGCCACGTCTTTGCGCAGAAACGAAAATCTCTAGTTAGATAAATTCTGTCAAGATATGAAACCTGCAAAACGTTCTTTCCATCTTGCGTGCTCACTCGAGAACTCAAATGGTGCTGTAACTACTCGAAATAACGCTGTTTGAGCAGTACGATGTTTTGAAGATCACTACCCTGGAAATTCTTTTGAAGGGCTTCTCCCGAAAAATACTACCCTGGAAATTCTTTTGAAGGGCTTCTCCCGAAAAATACTAAAAAAAATTACCCGAAACTGTTGAGGAGTGCCCTATAAATTCACAGAATTAATAAACCAAGGTTCCCGATTCGCGGAATTTTGTCAGATTCCCGGAATTGTTTTGTACTTCTCCCGAAATTAGCCCTTCTTATGTCTTAGTTTTATAGACACCCTGGCGTCAACGGCAGACAAAGATTTTGAGATACAACACATCTTATTTGCTTTTTTTCTTCTATTTCATTCTGAATGCTGACCTGGGTACCAGAGGTTCTACTGCCTCCCTTCGCGAAAGTTAGGCGCCGAGGAGCGAAGCGACAATGCCGGAAGAAAGGTATTTCCGGTATTCAGGATATTTAAATTTTATCCACACTATTATTATAATGTAATTCCAGTTGATGATGAGGATCATTGGACCACCGCGTTTTTTTTTAAAAGCTTTAATTACTGGACCGGAACTAGCATTCAAATAAAAATGCCCAATCATTCCTCTCCGGCGTCGTGCTCGATCCTGAGTCGAAGTGGAAGGAGCTAGGATTCAAGTGCGAACTCCAGAGTCAGCAGAGCCTGCTAAAATCTCTCTACCCACGTGTTTGGTTGACTCCGTGCTCTGTGCTCCTCGTTTTCATCCAGAACGGAAGACGCTGCGATTTTCTGTACTACGTTTATGCGCTTCTCCCAAAATGAAAAATAATTTATACCCATTCCCTTTCTTCATTTTGTCAAATTAATTTCAACTATTATGGTTATCATACCTTGTTCCTTGCTTTCTTCTTCGCCGGAAATAAGCCCGGATACAGCTTTTGTCCGTCATGAGGTTCGAATCGGCTTCCACAACTATCACTGGAAAAAATAAAAATCCAGACCAGACTTTTGTTGGTTTCTTACTGGATTTTGGCTGGATTTTCATTGAAATCCAGATCTGGTTAAATTGCATTATATCCAAGTCCGTTTTTTCTCAGGGTTGGAATTCTTGAAATCCAGATAAGGTGTTTGTGAGCCATAATTGGTTATCCCTAAATACATATCTGGCTTACGAATATGCACAGGCCTGGGTTTTCTAAAAGCCTTGAATGGAAATTATATTTTACAGAAATGGTTTATTAGAATATCCAGATCCATATTTTCAGAAACCCTTGTATCGTTATCCAATAAAACATATATGGTTTACCAAAATATCCAGATCCATATTTTCAGAAACCCTTGTATCGTTATCCAAGAAAACATGTATGGTTTGGCAAAATATCCAGTCCATCTTTTCAGAAACCCTTGTATGCTTATCCCAAAAAAACATATATGGTTTGTTAAAATATCCAGATCCAGATCTCCAGAAACCAATATCTGGATATTAAAGAACACAGACACATCACACATATTTTTTTGTAATTACATTTGTAATACTACACAAATTAATGTCACCAATCTTCAGGTGTGTACAAGTTTATGCACTCATCAACAAGAACTTTATTACTGCAGCAATGTTTTTCATTGGAAAGTATACAGAACATAAATTATTATGTAACCTATCATTTTATATCTGTTTGATCCAAAAAGTTGTTATTTAAACCAACACAAATAGGAACATACTTTTTACTCATGCAAGGTCTACATTCTGTGGAAAACAAATTCACATGCCTTAAGGTTAACCATCACAAATATAAACATCAGTATCATCTTTACTTAAATGCATGCATGGTCTAAGTTCTTTTGCAATTTCACAAGCCCCAAAGTTAACCATCACTGAATAGCAACATCATCCTTACTTATACGTGCAAGGTCTAAGTTCTGTGGCAATTTCACATGCCCTGAAGTGATGAGTGCGCCTGCAATAGCAATAATTAATATGAGTGTCCTTGTCTTTGTTGCGCAGAAGATTCATACCAAGTTTCTTAGCTTCTTTCTTGAGTGCATCAAGTTTTACATCTTCCATTGTAGTCTTCTTCATCCAAGCAAGGATTATAGCTGACGCTGACATCAATGTTAAACTGTGAAAGAAAGATATAGATTCTTAGTGATGCAGTACAGCTCACGACTTGGAGGCATGACTAACTATCTACAATACCAAATCTTATTCAAATGGGACGGACCATTTGAAAATTGATCGGGGGGTAGGAAGGAGGGAGGAGAGTACCCTTTTTTTTGCTCAACTTTTTTAGGACTTTTACTGCAGCAAGTTTTTTTTTCTGGCATTGGCCCATGCACAATTTCTTAAGGCCCCTTGCCCGATTTAATTTCTGGGTGATTTTGGCTTGCTCTATTATTTTTTCTGAGCAAATTCGGCTTGCTGGTTTTTTTTTGAGCTAGATGATATAATAGACTGACAAAAATGTCTGGAACTCATGTAAATCAGGTGGATTATGGCATAAAGAAAAGAGTCACAAGACATTTCATGAAATTTAGATACAACAGTTTCGTAATAAAATGAATGGACAGCCTTTGACCCATGCAACAATTTACATGTACTTTATATGGACCTAACGACCTGGTTTAAGGACTCCGACACCTCTACGAATTTAAACAAAATATAACTTGATTTTTGCTTGATTTTTGACATTTTGAGCCATTACTCTAAATCTACATGTAGTTGAACAATTTATTTTTCAAACTACTGGAAGTGTTCAAATTGATAACACACATGCACAGTGCAAATTTTATCAAAATCTCTTGGGCAGAAGTTGGTGAAAATTTGGGCTCTGGGCTCATTGTCAAAGTTGAAAGGACCATAGCTTTCTGTCAATAGTATTAATTAGAATCCAAGCTAATTAAAAGTATTCCCCAAGTTTACTCAATCTTTATGTCAAATAACATTGTGAATATTTCTTCCGAGAGAGTAAAAAAGTTGAAAAATGGCAAAAACCTCAGATCTACAAATTCCAGAGAAGTTTAAATTCAATCTTTCATTAGAATAATGTACCAAATCCTATCGCTGAAACATATCTACAATTGGAGATATGATTGTTCAAAGAGAAGCACACCAGAGGCGCATTTTTGGATAGTTCTTTGTTTAAAAAAATACATCTAGAGCGTCCACTGCTGACTAACGGAATGTGCAAGTGCATTCAAAAGTCAACAAATTATCATGACCAGGGAGTGCAATGGAAATTTGTTTTGTTACAGAAGCTGGTAATGTGCTGGTCATTATGATAATTTCTCAACATTTGAAAGTACGTGCCTATTACATCAGTTAGAAGTGGCTGTTCTAGATGTAAACCACTATCCAAAAACTCAGCCATGATGTGCATCTCTTTGAAAATTCATATCTCCAACTGTAGATATTTTTCAATGGTAGGATTTGTTGCGTTATTCTTATGAAAGATTGAATTTAATGCTCAAAAACTTTTAACAAATTATCTGGAGCCATTTCTTGTCTTTTTTACTCTCCCAAAATAAATATTAACAAGTAAGCTTGGGGAATACCAGTACTTTTAATCAGTTTGGATTCTAATCACTTATATTGACAGAAAGCTACGGTCCTTTCGACTTGTTTCAATGTGACAATGTTAGTAAGGTTAGAAATTCATAACCATAATTTTTCACCAACTTCCACCCAAGAGATTTTCATAAAATTTGCATTACATATGTTATAAGTTCGAACAGGTTCTAGTTGTTTGAAAAAAATCGTTCCATTAAATTTAGAGTAGTGGCTCAAAATGTCAAAAAAGTGGACTTCACTAACGTCATTATTATGTGTAAATCGGATCACGATTTTGACATTAGTAAATTGTATGACATTTTGTTTAAAATAGCAAAGTAACTTCGGAATTTCGATTGAGGCACCATAAATAACATTTACCTTCTTTGAAGTATGACTTGTACATGTATGTCACTAGTTTGGCAGAGGGTGGACTATAGAAATAGAGAATAAGGTAACATGGGAACTGCTGCCCTTGCTAATCAGTCCCATAGATAACACAATTTATAGGTAAATAAAATTAAATAAGGAAAATGTGAACTGCTGCCCTTGCTAATCAGTCCCATAGATACCACAATTTATAGGTAAATAAAATTAAATAAGGAAAATGGGAACTGCTGCCCTTGCTAAACAATCCCATAAATACCACAATTTATAGGTAAATAACATTAAATAAGGGAAATGGGAACTGCTGCCCCTGCTAATCAGTCCCCTAAATTCTACAATTTATAGTTAAAATAAAATAAGGATAAGACAAATGGAGGCTGCTGCCCTTGCTAATCAGCCCATCTCTCCCAGATACACCACACAAACCTCCCCCGCAAGTTGTGAATGGATAAAAATAGGTCTGACAGCTATACAGTTAAGGAAGCGATACGAATATATTTGTGGAACGCATTAGATTTCCACCGACCCAGAATTCTTATCTGGGCATCAGACATTCCCCGATCTGCAGCATGAGAGGCAGCCCTATGCGAAAACTATGGCCCTTATACCGGGCAGGATCGAGACCACATTGCTTAATTGCTAGAGAAAGCCTGTCAGTGAAATAAGTCCTAGAAACAGGACTATCGTCTATTGAAATGAAAAGAGGACCTGGCCTGTTTCCTCAGAGTGCCAAATAATCCAACAACAATTGTACTGGGCAAAATCTGCCTGTCGGTTTATAACGATGGAAAAAGGATGCTGATTGTAGCTATGTTTGAAGTCTAAAATGTAACTTCCAAGGCTACAATTTCTTGTGTAACATTAACTAGCTTGGCCAGCTGATGAATTTGTAAAGGAGAACCAGGAGCTTTTTTGGAGGTTGAAGTGATCTCGCCAACTCTTAAAAAAGCATAAAAAGCAATAGAGTACATAGCTTGAAATTGGCAAATTTCGTATCTAGAACTGGGAAAGTTTGAGGCAGAGTCAATCAACCTATGTAGAATTGGAAGAATAATTGGCAATCGACTATCCAAACGTGAACCTAGCTTTCCATAACCTTTAAGCATTTGGACAATAAAAAAGGCTTTAGCAGGATCGGGAAATCCTGAAAGCTTGTGAGAATAGCCTAATGCCGAAACATATGTAGGCAATAAAAAGTGCCAACGTAGGAGGCGAAATCGGAAGAGTTGCAAAATTTTTAATAAAAGTAGAATGTAAGAACTGGTGAAACAACTTCCAAGCTCGTTTATAGGTTGTAATTGATGAAGGTTGAAGGCTCGAGTTTATGAGAGTGGCTACTATTGTCCCAACTCTTAGGCTGCAGATACTGGGGGGAGGGGGGGGGGAAATACGTCCATGTGAGCTGGTGCGAAGTGTTTGAATGTCTGAACCTGTAATCCAGACAAAGCATCCGCTAAATCGTTATGAATCCCTCGTATGTGCTTGGCTTTGAAAACAATACTGTGCTTTAAACAAACCAAAACTAGCTTCTGCACAAAGAACATCAAGTTCTTGTCCCTGCAAGATTGCTTATTGATTACATGAACAAGAGCTTCATTGTCAGTGAAGAATAGGATACATTGGTAATAATACTTTATTCCAATACACCATCTTTGGTACCTAGGAAATACATACATAATATTAATCTAATCGAGGCAGCTACAATCATTAAAAATAGTTGTTACATCATATATATATTTTGCCGTAAGCTTCACAATAGAATCATCTGTCATCGATAGGCAATACATAAACAAATCTCTGTTGCCAAGGAAACCGAACGAGCTATTAACCTTTAACAAGTTACTTCGGAAATTATCTCTGACAACTACTAGTTTACTATTATTGAAATCGGAGAAATAGTGTACCTCATCACCAACTACGTTCGAATTACAAATTGTGCATACACGCGAGTCATGGGCGACATTTGTGTATCGACCAGATTCAACGGGAAATTTATGTGCAGATATCCTAAGCCTTGTCACCGCTTGACGATGCTTAACATTTGAGATTCGAGATAAATAGTTCTCAAAACCTATTCTTCGTTTTACAAGATTGAATGTTCGCAGTTTACTACTCTGTTGAATCTGATCAGCCCATGCAATATTATATTGTCTGTATAATTCAGACTTTAGATATTTAGCGAGGAACTTAATGTTATTAGTAGGTGTTATAACGATATCCTTTAAAGACTTGATATTACACATTTCTAACAGGTAATCAGTGAATTTAATACCCTGAAAATTTGATTGGATACACACATGTGCAGCTTTCCCAACTAATTCGTCTTCATATAAAGAATCTTTTACACGTAACCAATATTTGATCACCAAAATAGAAATGTGTACCATCAACGGTACTCTGCCCAGTTCCGCATATACCGCTAAATTAGTGGTCTTGCAATGCACCCCTAAAATCCGCTTGCAGAACTTCAAATGCAGTTTTTCTGTGTCGGAGACTGCACTGAAAAACTTACTCCTGAACATGTGGAGACTATTTATTTTTCCTAAAACATACACTCCCCAAACCTCACACCCATATAGTAGTACTGGCGACACAAGCGTTGAGAATAGTTTCAAAAGCACTTTGATCGGTGTATTATCTAAATTAGAAAAACTCCGAAATATACTATGCTATGCACGTAACGCTTTATTGTACAATGCCTTTCGAGCAAGTTTGAAGCCGCCACCATAATGGAACGTTATTCCTAAGTATGAATACTCATCAACGCATTTTAACAAATCCCCATCAAGATACCAGTTAGAGTTAATATACAAACGCCGTTGGCCTCTGGTACCGAAAATTAAAACTTTTGACTTTTCAAATTAACCTTCAGTCTCCATTTTTTGGCATAACTTCCGATCCTCCGTAGGCAATTGTTTAACCCAGACTCTGACTGAGATAAAAGCACTAAATCGTCTGCATAAAGCAAACGTTACCGAATCACAAGATGGCGCGTTGAAGATTTCCGGGATATCGTTTATTAAAACATTAAACAAAGTGGGGCTGAGATTACACCGGTGGTTTTGTGGTGGAGTTCAGTAATTGTTGTGTTTGCAAGAATACTAACCTTCCTCCAAACAGCCCTGAAGCTGCGCGTAGGGGACAACAGATTTCAGGGCTGCCCACACGTGCCTTTTCAAAGTCTATGGTTATCTGCTTAACTGATGGACCAGTGGGGAGCAGACGGATGACCTCGCGTAAGGCCTTTAAAAAATTGTAACATCAGTATTAACATAACTTCGTTTCTTTGCCTTTTCCCTTTCGTTTTGCTTTAAAAAAGGGTACTTACCTTCTCGCGATCACTCTTTCTTCTGCCAGAAATCCGGAAGAACGCCAGCAGGATCTGTTTGGCGTACTCCCCGGAGCGGACGAACACGTTGATGGTCAACAACTATGCGAACGGGTGCCGGACCAACTTGAACGCCCCATCGATGTAACAGGACTTGGCAGAGGCTAGGTGGCTCAACTGCTGCTCCGTCGCGAAGATCAGGTGGCGCCTGTTCTTTACTTTTACCTCCGAACTGTAGAATCCTGGGGAATGCAATCCTTTCGAAGGCTGAAGTCCAAGTCTCTGGGGTCCTCCATTCGCAGTTTCTGGCGCAATCGGTGTGCAGCTCGGGCCATGTTGGCTGGGCATGGACCGTCAGGGAGCGCTTCCAGAAGGACCTGCAAAAATATAGTCATGATAACTATGTTAGACGGATTCAATTAGCTGATGCTAGCTTGAAGATTGTTTTTGCCATTTCTTTCACCGACGTGATGATGTACGCTGCTGCCAGGTCCCCCACCTCTACTGTGTGGTTGTGGGTGGATTGGCCGGTGGTGAACGTCCCATCTCGCTCGATGACGGAAGCCTTGCAATGGTTTCCCCTCGGTCTTACGGTACACTGCCAGTACGTAGCATTTGGCCTCCTGGAGCTGACATTGTATGTGAAGCCGAGGCTGTCTATCAACTTCACTTTTCTCTGCTTCATTCCTTCCTCTACCAGTTGGAATGTCACCGGTGCCTCGTGGTTGTCGGCAGGGGCAGCTTGCTAGGGCTTTTCGATGGAAGATTCCACGATTGATGACACGTGATCTGGGTGGGTGTCATTTGGCAAAGGTGGTGTCTCATCTGTAATAACATAATTTATTGGTCATTTATTGATTAGTAGTTTAATCATAGAAACCGGCGTTCAAGTTCTAGAAAGTAACTTTCAATCACTCACTACAGATCCCAGCTTCGCCCTGTTGTACCGGTCAGTGAAGTATGAGTTCAGCAGTCTTAGGCTGTTCTCCTCAACACTGTAAGCCTTAAATTTAGCAAGTATGAGTGGATGGCAAATAATCTTAAAGTGACAGTTTACAATGTATGGTATGCTTCATAAGGTAGAAATTAGTACATGTTTGTTGAATTATGCAAACAAAGGAATTTGTAAGAACAGAAGAGAAGTGTTTATGTAATACAATATACACGTACATGTAGCACATTGACAGGTTTTAAAAAAATGGGCTGCATAACAGAGAACACTATTGTATTCACTATCAGGCTCATATTCACTATACATGATGTAGTATTATATTAATATTATTAGTATTATATAATAATGAAAATGTCCTATTTTAAATACAAATTTCAAATAAACTTACCAATGCAATATTTCCTTAGTGCTTTTGCTTGAACTGCTGGATTGATCCTCACTTGATACTGAATCACCTTCACTAAAATAAAGAGAAAACAAAAAGAAATTACTATTTTTTAGAGAATTCAAAACGTTATTCAAATCAAAATAAATTCATTATACAATGACTTTGTGCAAAACATAAGTCCCTGAATTATCAGCTGGTTTCTCAAAGGGATCCCCTTGTAGTGTAGCATATATTGGGTTGATAAGTTGAAGGCTTTGGGTCATAAGAGTACACACATTTTGTATGCTGCTATGTGTAATTTTACTTCACCTGTGATGTCAACCCTACAAAAGTAACAGGACATAACAAATATAATATTCCTTACACATAATTATGTGAAAATGGTAAGAAAGTAGGTATGCTAAAATCTAGGCCTTTTTCTTAGATTTTGGTAGATAAACTTGACCATGCAGCATTGAACACTTTTATCCAGGACCGGTTGTTCAAAGGGTGGATAACTTTATCCATCGGTTTTTATCCACCGGATAAATCCAAACTACAGCTTATTATATCCACTGGATAAGGATTTATACGTTGGATAAAGTTATCCCCCTTTGAACAACCGGGCCCAGATGTATTAAGGTCTTAGCCTTGTATCACAGTTGGCTTCTCATTCTCTTGGCTTTCAGTGTGCTCAAACAGGGAAAAGGCAAAGAAAAAAATGAGAAACATCTGATAGCAGGAATACATTGTTCTTTGCATATCTATTACTGAAAATGGAATTCTTACGTGCTGTCGACAATACATGTAGTAACACAGGCGCCTTTCCAACGGGAGTTGACCAAAGTTGTCTCCGCAATTTTCCTTATTTTTTTTTACTAATCCTCAATCTTTATCAAGTACATTGGCCATAGTCTGCAGCTGAAAAAGACCCTCACCCGCTTGGCCTTAGGCATAGCTGTTGTCTTTCATCTTCAATCGCTTGATCGTCTTCACGAAAGTTAGGTCCAACGCGATGTAGTAAGACTTCAGCAAACTCGCTGTTATTAAGCGTGGACATCCCAAGCATTTCTTTTTTGTTTGTTTCCACATGTCGAAGGTGGAGACCTTCAACACAATACGGATCACGCTTTCCTTTCGTCGAGGACGACCGACCTTTGGACGATTCGCCGCCATCACTCAACAGAGAATTGACGACTACCCGGAATAAAACTACCATTTACAAAATAACTGAGCACGTCAAAAAATACTTCAATATGGGCTCAGAAGAAATACATATGAACGAGGTTCAACCACGTTTGATTCGTTTGACGACGGCTGAAAGGATGGCAAAGATATGGACAAGATTATAAACATGACCACAAATCTCGGGATTTCGATGCCAACGAAAATGGCCGCTATGCTATGCGAGTGCGCTAAGCACTGTGGGTGAGACGGCCCCTTTAACCTTATACATGATAATGGCTATGGCCTGTAATCTTCTATTCTGTAAAGTACATAGCCTAGCCATGTCTAGTAATTTACCTTAGCTTGACAACTTGTCACAGTAGACAGCACTAAGTGCTCTCTCCTGAATACGTTCTAACTTTCTAACATCACTTGCCCGACAGAAGTGCCAAACAAGGTGACAGGTTAAATACGGAAGAATAGCAGCTATGAATAGTTGCAGCTTAGTATCTGTAGGTATCAGATTCCTAAGCCTTATAAGAACTCCTACACGCTGGCTACTCTTCTTACATATATTGCTTATGTGTTCATCAAACAAAGATTATCGTCAAATGACACCCCACGAAGTTTTAAGCAGTTAGTAGATTTAACTTCATGATCATCAATTTTAGGGAGCAGGTCAAAACACATACCCTCTCGACAGACCCATTTTGGGATAGGGGGTGGGGGCTGCTGCCAGCCATCTCCTCTGGAGATATATAACTCTATATAAAAAAATATTTGTTCTTAAATATCTTCAAAACTAAAAGGCATAATCTAGAAACAAATGCACTGCATGTTTTGTCTTACGTTATCATTTCATTTTCTGTGCTAAAATTACCACTAGGCCTCCCAGAATGGAAAATAGTTGGTCAAAAATGGGGATGGGGGTGGTACCCTGCGCTGACAGCTGTGTCTGTTGAAAATAATGAGTCCCTATCTGGGGCATGTGTTTTGACCTGCTCCCTTAATACTTTCCATGGGGTAATTTTTATTTCCGAGTATCATACTTGTCAAAGTTCCCCTTTAAGAAGTTGGATATGTACCACCTGGAGGCTGATTCAGCAGTAGCTGTCAAATTATCGTGCATCAGTAATAGTATTACCGACCTTAAGCAAGCACTACGAGGACGACAACGACCGGAAGAGAAATTTGCCATCTGTGTACCAACTACGCATGTCTGGGAGTTCTTCCACTTCGTCGTCCTTTCATCGACGACGGCAAACCTCATGGTTTGACGTTGTGTGGAGAACGTGAGTATAACTTTCTTATTTAAGAACTCAATTTTTAACTGCCAAATGCGATGTTTTAAGATAGGAGGCCACTGAAAGCACGGTAAAACATACAAGGATTGGTTTGCACCCTCATTAATTATTCATGAATTTTACAAGCAATAATCATACCAAATCTTACTTTTAACTAGTGTTACCAGTATTACATTTTATCCAATGAAACAGAAGCCTAATAATTTATCAAAAGGGAACACCAAGAAAGCAGACCTAGAGAGGAATTACATGTAGGCACATTTTAGATAGCAAATTAAACCTTTCATGCTAAATCTACTAGTTATGACTCAATGGCATTAAATTGGTGAATGAATAGTTTTCTGTCTGAAATAGGCCTAACTAAATTAACCAAAAGATAAGATTAACACAAAACAAAATAATGGTAGAACAAACCTTTTTACAGCAGAATAACATCAGGGTGAACATTCTTTGTGCCCTGATATCAATCTTCTGCTCCTTGCACAAAATCTCCACATCTGCAACAAGTTCACGATAATCTTCATCTTCTGCCCTTTGCTTTATGGCCTTATTCATATGGGACGTTACAACCCATACGCTCTTTTGAGCATTTCTCATTGCACTTCGGAGGTTCATCTCCGCTTGAACAACCTGGATTTGGTCCTAAAATAATAATAATTATTACTGTATGCAATGTTGGCCACAGGTCGGTCATTAAGGGTTGGCCAACAGATTGGCCACTACGTCAGCCAACAAGGGTTGACCAACAGATTGGCCCCTGTTTTTAATTAAGATGTGCTTGGTCGGTGTAAATACGTTTTGGTCTTACTTATTTGGAATTACCAACCTAGAGGAAAACGAGATACTGGTAAATTATGTAGTATTAGAAAGCAAATATCTGTTATACCTTGGTAAACTTAAAAATCTTCCTCTATCAATAAGTGGTCTATTATCCAGAATGAAAAGAACATATCAGATAGAACTCCATATAGCGAGAGAAAAAAATATATTTAACTTATTATGAAAAACGGGGGCCCCTAATGCCCCCCTTGTATCAGCGTCAATGGATGACTCTTCGATTGATAAACCACTCATTACCAAAAAGCCTTTTTTCTTTTTATTAAACTATTTACATGTAACCACCTGTTTTTTTTTTTTAATACTATTATCTTATGCTGGAATTTATTTTCCGTTTATAAGTATGTATGTGTATATTTTGTGTAAAACAAAAAGAAAAAGAAACAAAATATATAAAAAGTCAGTCTGCAAATTCGCTTTAAAAAATGTTTCGAAAAACCAAAGATGCCACGAATCGCTGAAGTTTTTATTCCTGAATTGTTGTCTGGATCCCTGTGTGTTCGCGGCTTATGTAAGATGCAAAGTACCGTTAAATAATACGAGAGTTTTTCGCGTCTTATCTTAGACGCGAAAACTAAGAACAGCTAAAATCCCTGTTTTTAATTAAGATGTGCTTGGTCGGTGTAAATACGTTTTGGTCGGTCGGGCGATAAGAAACATAAAAAATATATAAAAAGCAGATTTCGTATGAGCAGGTAAGTTCCGTAGCCGTATTGTGTCCGTATTTCGCGTGTAAACGGAAAACGATTCGATCCGAGGCCAAAACGTTACAGATTCGTCACGAATCCCGTAAACGGGGTCTGATTGGTTGATATATACACGCCTTGCATTGAATTGGTTTCTCCGTATCTGTGCCGTTTGTACGTTAATTATGTTACTCCCTCACTCATAATGAATCTGGAATCTGAAGATTTTGTTTCACTGCAAGTAATTAACTTTTCTTTTCTTTTTGGGGGTTGGCTGGTATGATTGGACTTTACTTGCCGCAATTTCGGAAGCAATGTCAATAGTATTGGAATCTTCATTGAGGTCTTCAGGCTGTAAAATGTCATCCTTTTTTGGCATGAAGTCATCAGCTGTGCCGTCTTTTTGGCTTGCCATCTGTTCCACTTCCTTCTTCTGCTTTATTGACTTCGACAGTGCTTCACAGGCACGTTTTAATTCTGCTGCAGTCATATAGTTGCGCTTGGACTTGATCAGCCTAGTCGTCTTTTTCTTAGATTCTTCGTCGGTGCCAGGGTTTGAATAGGTATTCTTTAATGATAAAATGCGTTCATCACACCTTTCACAGGAGCTGTGGGCTTCCGCAGCACGCTTCCTATTTTTATGTATTGTATCTTTTTTTGAGTTTTAAGCTGGTTCGGCCTGATGCATTGAGGCTTCCCCCCATCATAACCTTTTCCTGGTGTAGCACTTGTGACGCCTCACTTGTGACGCCTCACTTGTGACGCCTCACTTGTGACGCCTCACTTCCCATTGAATGCAGACAGAAAAGAAAGCCAAAGTCTTAGATCCTCCTTTACCTCTTGGTTAAGTCTTATGTAATGGTTAGGTGATTGTATCCCTAGGTTAAGATTGAGTAATCGCCGTAGAAATGCCCGACCAGGTTTAACAACTGAATATGCAAAATTCAAAAGAGAAACAAGTTCCTATATGGATGCTAGGGGCTGGAAAGCTGTGGTTTTGATAATTAGGGTTATATAAATTAACTGTCAAGAAACAGTCAGTTCATTGTGGTTCTGGCTCACGAACAGTTAGTGTTAAATTTTAAGAACCAATTACTAAATGAAATAACTAGGTAAGTCCAGTTATATATTTAAGCATGTTTATTCTTCTCAGTTGTATTCACACAATCAATCAATAATTTATGGTGTGTAACTTGGAGTTTGTGAGCCTGGGCCTGTCACTGCAAAGTGTTGCTGTGGTGTATTTCAGGGACTCAAGGGAATAATAGGAATTATACTTACTTCGTTCTTATCCTCTTCACATAAAATATCCACCAATGTATTGTTGAGCAACATGGATACATTGGTGGATGATAGGTGGCCTTGAACTGCTCCCTTAGATAATACATTCACTTCATTGTATGCTGGAATGATGAATTTATCTTAGCCTTCTCAAAGACACATTGTTGTAACGCTTCCAGGTTTACGGCTTTCAATAGCTATGGGTTCCAATTCATTATAATGTTATCATTAATCAACATAATTACATATAAGGTTCACAATCTAATATTTATTGATTGAAGTTGTTAAATAAAACTCGAATAATGTATCCCTGAAAAAATGAACTACATTTTATATTAATGTCAGATAAATTTGTCATATGAAATCAATCTTGTGGTGATTGACTGACTCGATCATGTCAGGATATGGTCAAGAAAAACTGGATGTGTTCAACAGTTCTTTCAATAAGGGCAGATGGCCAATGAAGCTAAAGTAAGCTACCTTTTATGAACTGTGGTGCTGTAGAGGTGTGGACACGTTTGTCCATCCTATTTTCGGGTGTTAATTGCTTTGATGTTCTTTTAATTATGTTTTAAGAGAGGATCCATGTGAAAACCATGCAGACGAGTCTACAGTGCCCCTCTCCGATTTCCTTTAAACTTGGCACACATTTATATCTTAACTAGCTAATGTCCCATGTGAAATAGTTTGGCTGAAATGTAAAAGGCCTTTGAGATATGACAATCAAACTGTTTGACCCCCTGAAATGCTCAAAATCAGAGCAAAATATACCTTATGTTGTAACATGTCGCAATCGCAAATGATTTTAAGTAGAAAGATAATATTTTTACCTGCTTTAGTACTAAGTCCCGTCAGCATATTAAAACCAAAATCAACTAATTTTATTTATATTTTGTCGCTTCTGTCGAATTTTTATTTAACGCTACTTTAATAGGTCTTTTTAAAACCGGATAAATGCTGTCTGGCAATGGCCGTTTGGAGAGTTGCGGCCTTCTTTTCTTTGAATTTAGAAATATTTCTAGATTGACTTACAATAGTTCTTTGCATCTGGTAAAAAAAATCTCTGTAAAGTTAATGCTGGGTTAGAGAGTACGCACTCTCAAAATCCGCAATGTTCAGTTATTAAACAAACGACGATATGGTGACACGGCGATTTTTTTCCGATTAAAATCGAAAATACGGTGAACTTCACAGATTTTCTGCCAATAATTGCTTTAAGAATTCGAATGCACATTCATTTTCAATATTATTTTAGTTTTGAAGGGTGACCAAGTCCATCACCCGATATGCAGATGTCTAAAGTGACTGAATTATTGTCGAGTTTGACGGAGTCAAAGCTGAAAAATAGGTACTCATAGTTTATGGCAGTATCTTCGTTTAAATTGTTTGATTGGATCAAAGACAATGAATTTTCTTTGAATATGATATATAGAGGATTTCAAACTACGCAGTCACTCTGAATTTTGCGAGCCTCTGTAGCGGGGTGAATGAGTGACAAGTAGAAATGCACGTACAGTCGTATTTAGGTTCTTTAGCCGATTCTCTATTCAAGTTTTTAGTTTTTATTCTGTAAAGAAACGATGTTTTCTTTTCATAATAAAAAAAACCTAAGGTTTCGTTTTCTTGGAAGCCCTTTATTATATGCTCATCGGATAGTTGGCCAAGTTAGAACCGTTTAGATTCAGCAACGGGAAGCCATTCTGATGTCGTTACTACCTTGTTACGGACTCAATTTGTTTCAATCTTGTGCATAATATTCTGTTCGTTCCGTTGAAATACCAAAATGTGTGTATAATCCATGAAATCAAATGTGGTATCACCGAAATAGATGAAATCCCTTCAGTGATATAATGATATCTCAAGAATTGCGTGACAGGAACTGCGTGTAACGTCTGCACGTGTATTTCCCGCCCTATCCACGAGATGGATTTGGACTTGATCAAGTGCTCATTTTGTGTATATTCAACGAGGGAATGTGGCATATCTTCTCGGCGTTACCAGGGAAAAACAACTATATTACCGTTGAAGGCATGTCCCGACCCCCTTACTAAGAATTGTATGAAATGCCTTGGCACTTGGCGCGGATGTTGTTGATGGCGCGTGTCAAGTAAAATTATCATAAAATTATAAATATTTTCACCTGTACTGTACTGTACTGTCTAGACAGGGTATTTTATTCATTTTTGATTTTAGGGCGGGGTGGTAATGCACTAGTCAAAGTAATCCCCCCCCCCCTCCCCCAACCCGGGACAGGGTGAGAGGGGGAGGGGGGGGGGGGGGGGGGTTATTTAGACTAGTGCATAATGGCTCACTCTCTGCTTAAAGCTGCCTGTGATACACTTGTATGCGATTTGTTTCTTTATAGCGGAGCTCGTTGCATAAAAAACAATCTGGAAAACAAAAGATAAAAGAACAACCCACACAAGTGAAAAAAAAATCACGCCGCGCGCCTCGCCCGCTCGCAGACGTAAAGGTCGGTACACACGAAGGGACAAGTCACGTGTCCTGATATCCTGTTCCCCGCGGACACCGGACATCCTACAGCTGAGAAACTACAAACCTCGTACACAAAGAATAACGTATTTCTTTACAGTTTTAAGGTAATAGACCAGTTCGCGGTTAATTCCGACATTTTGAAAGGGGTGTAAACATGGCGCGAAATACAGTGTTTGTATGGGAATCCGATGACAAATAAAATCCGTAAAATCGAATTTCATAAATATTCTTCAGATACAAACTTAAGATACCAGGTAAAAGATTAATTGATCGAAATTTGAGGGATGTAGCTGTGCTGGGAAGCATGCAATCGTGGTTTTAGTTTTCCATACATTTGTCTGTAAAAACGAGTCAAAGTCCGCGGGAAAATTTGCGCAAAAAAAATCAATCTTCCAGGAAGGAAAAAAAATTTCTGAAGCATTTCAAAGACATTTTTTTTGTTTCGATGAGGCAAAATTTGCTTCCGCAACAATGTTTTTACGTTGGCTATGGAGGAAAACAATGTTTACTAGGCTCCAGTGACGCACAGTATATGTGTTTCTTAGCAACACAAACCCAGACCCCACCGGCAAGACAATTTGACACAGTGCGCATTCGTTAGTTTTTTTTCTGCAACAACGTTTCCTCGTTTATCCACCCGTGCAGCAAAACATTTGTATGCTTCCTGCTCGTTCAATTAGCCACCCAGGCAACATTAAGAGAAACAGAGAAGCGCAATGTTCGCGCCTACGCCTTTTCGATCCCTCGTGCCTCGATCGGATGATCACGTAAAATGGCGGTCCCGTCTCACGCAATCTCGTTCTCATAACCCGCGATCTTTTGGCCAGTATATTGGCGCTGGTCAAAAGATCGCGGGCTCTGGGAACGAGATTGCATCTCACGACGCTCGTATTCGTCAGCAGCTGTGTATCACAGGACGCTAAGGAACCACTTTGGACGTTAAACAAATATCTGGCAGTGACCACCCTCAGTACTTGTTGGTCAGCCGCATTAATGGGAAGATAACTAACATAACTACTCATGCTTGTAAACTGCGTGGCTTACCGTGTGTACCTATAAACAGCAGTCTGAACAAGCGCCCCGCACATACATGTATATGTAAATCCAGCGTAATTCAGGTCTGGATAAAGTCTGTCACGATCCACACAATATGTTTCATCGTTCACCCAGATGTTTTCTGAACCCTTTTCTAAGATAGTTTGTAGCAATAGCAACATACGTCAGACATTTCTGAACTTCGCTTTCCAGGATGGCACTGCGCTCCAGTTCGGCACCGACACAGCTGATTAGGCCATCCCAATAAAATGCAAATACGTAGAGAGCTAGGAAAAGAGGTGTAGTTGAAAGTATGTTCTTCAATTATTTTTTTTACTTTTCCCAAAAATTGGGTCAATGTCAAGCTTTGTATTTTTGTTAACTTTTCCAAAACAAATTGGGTCGGTCTGGCGATTGGAAACGGAACATTTTATTGGGATGGCCTTATGTGGGTCGTGTGAATATACAGGATATATGCACGGGATGTTAGAAATCATTTATAATTCATTGTTGTGACCTTGTGTATGAATGTATGCAAACATTTGACCCCATAACAGTTACATATATCAGGTGCATCATGGGTAATTTTAACCTATAATCAGCTTGAAAAAAAAAAAATTTGCAAACAAAATTATGTAGATGTATTAAGTAGTGCATTATGATTATTTTCAGTTCTGTTTCATGAGATTCATAAATATTTCAATATAAATTACCCACTCTGGTATATATGTTGGGCACCACAGACGAAATGATAAAACACCGGATCTCCTAGCGTGTAAGGATCTGATCAGCAATATATATATATAAATAGACAAGAAAGGAAAGGCTGATTCAACGGTAGAGAGTTTTTTCTTCCAATATTCCACATGGAATGTACACATCTGTGTTCGGGCTACCTGTGGTGCACAACAGCAGACTGGGTTCTAGTCCTAAATAAAATGGCAGATGCTACAAAGCCATCTGTATAAACTATATAAATGGGTAAATGTTCTTTCGGTGTAAAATCGACAAGAAGAAAATTATCGTAAGTTGTGGCTTCGAGACCATGACAGAGCTGGGGAGGAGAGCACAAATAAGGCTAGAATCAGGTATACATTTATCGCTGATTCATCCTTCGTATTACTAATTTCTCTTATTTTGAAGTTGATTGTTAATTAGTTGTTGTTTATTGCAAAACCATAGGCATAAGTGACAAATAAATTTATCACCCAGTTATTTTAGGGCTATGTTTCTCATTCCTGTCCGTTATTTGTCCCGTTATTCTGCACACGATACAGCTTGCATCTGGCGTTGATTGTCTATTTACGTTGGACCCGGGTGTTGGGAGTATGTTACTTTGGCCTCACTGCTCCTACCTAAGCTGAATAAACTTTACAAACTTTTTAGTCCCCAGTTGTATTTCCAAATGACTGATCTACAAAATAATAACTCTCTCATCTTCTACAATTTCGCCGCATCGATAGTATTCGAATGTCATTTTACCCTAAAATTTGACTTTTTGAAAAATAATTTCGGAAGTCACTTGTACATGACAGCCTTACTCCTTGAATACTGAATATTTTTTGGCACTTATATCATAATTAAATTGCAATTGGTCGTGTTTATGCTGTAGAAACGTTTTGTGTATATAGCTTATATGGTTTGTTCAAAAATATTCTGGAAACATGACTAAAAATACATAGTGGAAATACCCCTCAAACCGAGGCAGTTCGTACTGACCCCCATATCTCTTACAGTTTTTGGAATTTTTCCAAAATATTCTACCAAGTCTAATGCCAGGCCAATAGTAACATATGTGCAAAATATGAACAAAAGCTGAGATGTACCATGTAGACTCATTTTTTCAGGGTGCATGGTTTTCACATGGATGCCCTCTTAAGTGGTAGATAAAATATGAGCCGCTTCGGCGAGCCATTGTAAATGATCATAAAGGTCGGACGCGAATATTTTATCGTGCTTGTGAAATGAAACAATATTTGGAATATGCGATTCTGTGTTATTCTAATTATGGAACTTGAAATGACCATGCATTTATGTCCCATAGGAGTTACAGACTTTATCAAAAGTTATGCATACTTATTAGCTGAGTACTAAATCTTTATCAAAATTTAATTTACTCATTAATAATTTTATTGGAATTTACAGTACTGTGCATGTGATCTGAAAGCTGAGCTGTGATTGGTTTGCACCCTCATTAATTATTCATGATTTTACAAGCAGTAATTATACCAAACCTTACTTTTCACAAGTGTTACCAGTATTACATTTTATCCAATGAAACAGAAGCCTAATAATTTATCAAAAGGGGAACACAAAGAAAGCAGACCTAGAGAGGAATTACATGTAGGAACATTTTAGATAGCAAATTAAACCTTTCATGCTAAATCTACTAGTTATGACTCAATGGCATTAAATTGGTGAATGAATAGTTTTCTGTCTGAATTAACCAAAACAAAAAATTAACACACAACAAAATAATGGTAGAACAAACCTTTTTTACAGCAGAATAACATCAGGTTGAACATTCTTTGTGCCCTGATATAAATTTTCTGCTCCTTGCACAAAATCTTCACATCTGCAACAAGTTCACCATAATCTTCATCTTGTGCCCTTTGCTTTATGGCCTTATTCATATGGGACGTTACAACCCATACGCTCTTTTGAGCATTTCTCATTGCACTTCGGAGGTTCATCTCCGCTTGAACAACCTGGATTTGGTCCTAAAATAATAATAATTATTACTGTATGCAATGTTGGCCACAGGTCGGTCATTAAGGGTTGGCCAACAGATTGGCCACTACGTCAGCCAACAAGGGTTGGCCAACAGATTGGCCCCTGTTTTTAATTAAGATGTGCTTGGTCGGTGTAAATACGTTTTGGTCTTACTTATTTGGAATTACCAACCTAGAGGAAAACGAGATACTGGTAAATTATGTAGTATTAGAAAGCAAATATCTGTTGTACCTTGGTAAACTTAAAAATCTTCCTCTATCAATAAGTGGTCTATTATCCAGAATGAAAAGAACATATCAGATAGAACTCCATATAGCGAGAGAAAAATATATATTTAACTTATTATGAAAAACGGGGGCCCCTAATGCCCCCCTTGTATCAGCGTCAATGGATGACTCTTCGATTGATAAACCACTCATTACCAAAAAAGCCTTTTTTCTTTTTATTAAACTATTTACATGTAACCACCTGTTTTTTTTTTTTACTACTATTATCTTATGCTGGAATTTATTTTCCGTTTATAAGTATGTATGTGTATATTTTGTGTAAAAAAAAAGAAAGAAAAAGAAACAAAATATATAAAAAGTCAGTCTGCAAATTCGCTTTAAAAAATGTTTCGAAAGTTTTTATTCCTGAATTGTTGTCTGGATCCCTGTGTGTTCGCGGCTTATGTAAGATGCAAAGTACCGTTAAATAATACGAGAGTTTTTCGCGTCTTATCTTAGACGCGAAAACTAAGAACAGCTAAAATCCCTGTTTTTAATTAAGATGTGCTTGGTCGGTGTAAATACGTTTTGGTCGGTCGGGCGATAAGAAACATAAAAAATATATAAAAAGCAGATTTCGTATGAGCAGGTAAGTTCCGTAGCCGTATTGTGTCCGTATTTCGCGTGTAAACGGAAAACGATTCGATCCGAAGCCAAAACGTTACAGATTCGTCACGAATCCCGTAAACGGGGTCTGATTGGTTGATATATACACGCCTTGCATTGAATTGGTTTCTCCGTATCTGTGCCGTTTGTACGTTAATTATGTTACTCCCTCACTCATAATGAATCTGGAATCTGAAGATTTTGTTTCACTGCAAGTAATTAACTTTTTTTTTCTTTTTGGGGGTTGGCTGGTATGATTGGACTTTACTTGCCGCAATTTCGGAAGCAATGTCAATAACATTGGAATCTTCATTGAGGTCTTCAGGCTGTAAAATGTCATCCTTTTTTGGCATGAAGTCATCAGCTGTGCCGTCTTTTTGGCTTGCCATCTGTTCCACTTCCTTCTTCTGCTTTATTGACTTCGACAGTGCTTCACAGGCACGTTTTAATTCTGCTGCAGTCATATAGTTGCGCTTGGACTTGATCAGCCTAGTCGTCTTTTTCTTAGATTCTTCGTCGGTGCCAGGGTTTGAATAGGTATTCTTTAATGATAAAATGCGTTCATCACACCTTTCACAGGAGCTGTGGGCTTCCGCAGCACGCTTCCTATTTTTATGTATTGTATCTTTTTTTGAGTTTTAAGCTGGTTCGGCCTGATGCATTGAGGCTTCCCCCCATCATAACCTTTTCCTGGTGTAGCACTTGTGACGCCTCACTTGTGACGCCTCACTTGTGACGCCTCACTTCCCATTGAATGCAGACAGAAAAGAAAGCCAAAGTCTTAGATCCTCCTTTACCTCTTGGTTAAGTCTTATGTAATGGTTAGGTGATTGTATCCCTAGGTTAAGATTGATTAATCGCCGTAGAAATGCCCGACCAGGTTTAACAACTGAATATGCAAAATTCAAAAGAGAAACAAGTTCCTATATGGATGCTAGGGCCTGGAAAGCTGTGGTTTTGATAATTAGGGTTATATAAATTAAATGTCAAGAAACAGTCAGTTCATTGTGGTTCTGGCTCACGAACAGCTAGTGTTAAATTTTATGGACAAATTACTAAATGAAATAACTAGGTAAGTCCAGTTATATATTTAAGCATGTTTATTCTTCTCAGAGGTAATAATAATAAGTGTGGAGTTTGTGGGCCTAGGCCTGTCGCTGCAAAGCGTTGCTGTGGTGTATTTCAGGGACTCAAGGGAATAATAGGAATTATACTTACTTCGTTCTTATCGTCTTCACATAAAATATCCACCAATGTATTGTTGAGCAACATGGATACATTGGTGGATGATAGGTGGCCTTGAACTGCTCCCTTAGATAATACATTCACTTCATTGTATGCTGGAATGATGAATTTCTCTTAGCCTTCTCAAAGACACATTGTTGTAACGCTTCCAGGTTTACGGCTTTCAATAGCTATGGGTTCCAATTCATTATAATGTTATCATTAATCAACATAATTACATATAAGGTTCACAATCTAATATTTATTGATTGAAGTTGTTAAATAGAACTCGAATAATGTATCCCTGAAAAAATGAACTACATTTTATATTAATGTCAGATAAATTTGTCATTTGAAATCAATCTTGTGGTGATTGACTGACTCGATCATGTCAGGATATGGTGAAGAAAAACTGGATGTGTTCAACAGTTCTTTCAATAAGGGCCGATGGCCAATGAAGCTAAAGTAAGCTACCTTTTATGAGCTGTGGTGTTGTAGAGGTGTGGACACGTTTGTCCATCCTATTTTTGGGTGTTAATTGCTTTGATGTTCTTTTACTTATGTTTTAAGTGGTAGATAAAATATGAGCCGCTTCGGCGAGCCATTGTAAATGATCATAAAGGTCGGACGCGAATATTTTATCGTGCTTGTGAAATGAAACAATATTTGGAATATGCGATTCTGTGTTATTCTAATTATGGAACTTGAAATGACCATGCATTTATGTCCCATAGGAGTTACAGATCTTTATCAAAAGTTATGCATACTTATTAGCTGAGTACTAAATCTTTATCAAAATTTAATTTACTCATTAATAATTTTATTGGAATTTACAGTACTGTGCATGTGATCTGAAAGCTGAGCTGTGATTGGTTTGCACCCTCATTAATTATTCATAATTTTAGGAGCAGTAATTATACCAAACCTTACTTTTCACTAGTGTTACCAGTATTACATTTTATCCAATGAAACAGAAGCCTAATAATTTATCAAAAGGGAACACCAAGAAAGCAGACCTAGAGAGGAATTACATGTAGGCACATTTTAGATAGCAAATTAAACCTTTCATGCTAAATCTACTAGTCATGACTCAATGGCATTAAATTGGTGAATGAATAGTTTTCTGTCTGAAATAGGCCTAACTAAATTAACCAAAACAAAAAATTAACACACAACAAAATAATGGTAGAACAAACCTTTTTTACAGCAGAATAACATCAGGTGGAACATTCTTTGTGCCCTGATATCAATTTTCTGCTCCTTGCACAAAATCTCCACATCTGCAACAAGTTCACCATAATCTTCATCTTCTGCCCTTTGCTTTATGGCCTTATTCATATGGGACGTTACAACCCATATGCTCTTGTGAGCATTTCTCATTGCACTTCGGAGGTTCATCTCCTCTTGAACAACCTGGATTTGGTCCTAAAATAATAATTATTTATTGGTATCTCATTATCATAATAATGGGATCATGTGTACTGTATGCAATGTTGGCCACAGGTCGGTCATTAAGGGTTGGCCAACAGATTGGCCACTACGTCAGCCAACTACAGCTGTCAGCTGAGGATTGGTCGATGGTTAGCTAGATGAAGCCATGTGAACGCAAATGAAGCCAGGTGCAGGCAAGTGAAGGCAGGCGAAGCCAGGTGCAGGCTAGTGAAGGCAGGTGAAGGCAGGTGCAGGCTAGTGAAGGCTAGTGAAGGCAGGTGCGTGCTAGTGAAGGCAGGTGAAGGCAGGTGAAGGCCAGTGCAGGTGATTGCAGGTGAGTGAAGGCCAGTGTAAGCTAGTGAAGGCCAGTGCAGGTGAATGCAGGCCAGTACAGGCTAGTGCAGATGAATGCAGGTGAGTACACTGGATAGCACATTTCATCGTCACACACGTACAGTACAACTTCTTTTTCCATATATTCTCTAGTGAGCGATTCCTGTGTTTAGGAACAATAGTTTAACGAGGAACAATAGTTTATGAGTAATTCGTAAATGTCACGACATTTACTGCATTGGTAATGCATTCGATATTTTCTGCATTGGTGATGTATTTTCAAGGTAGAATGGTTGCTTTAAAGTACGAGTAAGTATTTGTTTGATGGTTTTTGTGTGGTTTTCCATTCTTGCAAGACCATTATTTTCTACAATGTTATAAACTACCGGAAACTGTAGAGTGTACTGTCAGTGTACAATTACATAATTTTGCAATACGTTGTGCCATACAGTCATAAAGAACAAAATGAAGTTTGTCATACTTCATTAAGTTGTAGTTTAATGTACATGGAATGTTCACAGGTACATTGTACGTGTTTATACGGATCGGCCCGGTTTAAAAGCTTATTTAATAGGAATAGCATACATGTAATTGACTTTAGTGCTGTACTTCTGTTTTCGTTTCGCGTTTGTAAAATTTTACGACAACCTCATGCAATGAGAGCGAACTGGTGTTATTACAACTGCATCTTATATTATTGAATTTAGCACGTTTTCTATGTGGTGGGAGGAAAACCAGAGAACGTGCCCTGAGAAAAACCTTCAGAGCAAGCTAGGGTGAGATACCAACAAACACACATGTTCAGTACCCGGGCTCCTGCACTGAGTTGCACAATTTTTGGTATGAACACTAACTAAAATCTTAATTATTGAAGGAGGTTATAAGTTTTGGAGGAAGAAGAATAAGAATGAATATATCCAAGCCTAGTATATAAATAAGCGTAGTATATGTACCCAAGGTATTAAGGGCAGCAGTCTGTGATAATTTGTAGGTGTACATAGTATTACATATAGGTATAAATTTAACCTATATTATCAAGGTGCTTGTAAGAAAAACTGTAAAAATAGACAGTGAATTGGCTAATATTGAAACCCTGTTCAATATAAATAACATTTTCTCTTATTAAGTTTCTCAGAGCACTGTTTCACCCCTAAAATGAGTCCCCTTCACATTAATACTGTAATACTCTTGCTCTAACCTAGATACATGTACATGTATCTTATTCAAAAACAAATCTAAACCTACCGTAACTGGATATCAGTTAACATACACGCCATACATGGAGCAAAACGTGAATCAGTTCAGTACAAAGCTAAATACAGTAATAATTCTAGATTCACAAGTAAACAGTAATCTACCAAGACTGCAAAAGTTTGAGAGCTGTTTTCCTACTCTTAATTAAGCTGTATACCTTAGAGTCTCGTAGATACTCGTGAGCTGTTGCTATATGGTTATGTTGGAGTAAAAATGACTTATCCCACTCTTCTATTTTTTCATTACATGTCCTTAATTCTTTCAGGACTTTCACTTGTATTTGAGCCAGGTTACTTTCATACTTAGATTTATAGAAGCGTGAGCCAGGTTTAAGGGCTAAATCACTCTTAGCCTATCTAGTTGTTGGACTTTAGGTGTTTCTCCTAATACTGATGCTATGGCCTTCCCTGTCTTTGTCTGGAGCAGTTCAGGACTGGAAGCTTGTCATTTGGTACTTCAGTGGTACCCTTCTTTGTTGGGGGTTGGGTGGGGGTTGGGTGTCACAATCATCAGAAATTACTGATTGAGTAGCATCTGATTGTTGGTGGAGAGTACATGTTTGATGCTTTTCCCCAGCAATTATGGTATACATGCAGATGGACTGATGTGGCTATCTCCTAGGTCCATACTGTCATGTAGATCCATGTCAAGAACCAGGGTCTCTTGTTCAGCAAAGGTTGTTTCACTGTCCTCTGTAAAATATTTTAAAAATAGCTTATAGTATAAACTAGCTATATAGAAATTGTGGTGTCACCAAACGATGAACTTCCAGTAGGAGGATCCAAGGATTCCTAGTGGAATAATAATGCAATGCTATAATAATAATAATGTTTAAATTTATATAGCGCTTAAATTATGTAAGATATTCAAAAGCGCTTTACATTAAGTTAAAGGAGAGTAAATATTTGTATGTACACACAAGCAGGCTAAAAAGGTAAATGTTTAAAATGGATAAAATATATGCTATTACAGTGCCACGAATTAAATATAATAATGACTGATAATAGGATTTATATGCCAGCCGCAGCATATGTAGTACAACCAATTAAGGCGCCCAAACAGATGTACTACGACTGGCATACAAATCCATAATGTAAATCCGTATTGAAAGAAAAATATATTTAAAAAGTTCAAAATATTACAAAGTTCAAAAATGACGATCAAATGCTTTCTTGAAAAGATAGGTCTTCAATTGGATCTTAAAAGAGTCAATGTTACTGCAGAGTCTAATAGTCAGGGGTAGAGAGTTCCATACTACATGGCCAGTATGGGCAAACGCCATGTCACCTAAGGTCTTGCATTTTGTTCGAGGAGCCAAGAGTCGATGCCTATCATCTGATCTAAAATGATATGAGTTGACAGGCTTACTTAATAGTAGTTCCGAGATGTAGTCCGGCGCCATGCCGTCCAGACCCTTGTATGCAAGAAGAGCGATCCTGAACTCAACCCGATACTTAACAGACAACCAGTGGAGGTGAATCAAGACAGGAGTGATATGGGCAAATCTCGGTATTAAGCATGTCACTCTTGCAGCAGCATTGAGAACCTTCTGTAGACGATCATGCTGGTACTGGGGCAGTCCAAATAGGAGCGAGTTACAGTAATCCAGGTGTGACGTCACAAATGCATGGACCAGCGTCTTGGTTGACTCAACAGAGAGGAATTTTCTTATTCTGTATACGACAGGGTATAAACACACACATATACATGTAGTTCACACATGGTATTTGCGCACATATTACTGCGGCCAGTCTAGCTTCCCTGTGAAGAAGCTGAAGCGGAGAGTAAAATGGAAGATGGCAGCATCCACTGTCACGGCGGTTGAGAGCATTGTGCCAGCCCTCGATGTCATTGTTTGTTCTCACAGGATGGCGGTAGACGGACCAATCTTTGGTGGGAAAGGTGTGTCGTTGCCTGGAGTTTGAGTCTCTGAAACATTGGCTGGATCTCATGGAGGGGCAGCAACGGCAGTGCCATTAGCTTCCTCAGGTACAGGTAAGTACCTTCATCCTCGATGTATGGGACCTGGAGGCCCAGCTCTTGCACCTGTCACAGAAAAAAAACAATAAATTAGTAACTGAGTAGTACATGTAGTTCATGTCTTCTTTATTAGTGGCGGTGGTTTTGTGGTGGAGTTCAGTAATTGTTGTGTTTGCAAGAATACTAACCTTCCTCCAAACAGCCCTGAAGCTGCGCCTAGGGGACAACAGATTTCAGGGCTGCCCATACGTGCCTTTTCAAAGTCTATGGTTATCTGCTTAACTGATGGACCAGTGGGGAGCAGACGGATGACCTCGCGTAAGACCTTTAAAAAATTGTAACATCAGTATTAACATTAACATTGTTTCTTTGCCTTTTCCCTTTTGTTTTGCTTTAACAATGGGTACTTACCTTCTTGTGATCACTCTTTCTTCTGCCAGACATCAGGACGAACGCCAGCAGGATCTGTTTGGCGTACTCCCCGGAGCGGACGAACACGTTTATGGTCAACAACTATGTGAACGGGTGCCGGACCAACTTGAACGCCCCATCGATGTAACAGGACTTGGCAGAGGCTAGGTGGCTCAACTGCTGCTCCGTCGCGAAGATCAGGTGGCGCCTGTTTTTTACTTTGACCTCCGACCTGTAGAATCCTGGGGAATGCAATCCTCTCGAAGGCTGAAGTCCAAGTCTCTGGGGTCCTCCATTCGCAGTTTCTGGCGCAATCGGTTTGCAGCTCGGGCCATGTTGGCTGGGCATGGACCGTCAGGGAGTGCTTCCAGAAGGACCTGCAAAAATAGAATCATGATAACTATGTTAGACGGATTCAGTTATATGTATTTTCTTTTTGTTTAATAAAAAGGTATCCATCCATAATGCAGTGCAGTATCCATAATCTATTAGTACCTCATCGGCAATAGTTGATGCTAGCTTGAAGATTGTTTTTGCCTTTTCTTTCACCGACGTGATGATGTACGCTGCTGCCAGGTCCCCCACCTCTACTGTGTGGTTGTGGGTGGATTGGCCGGTGGTGAACGTCCCATCTCGCTCGATAATGGAAGCCTTGCAATGGTTTCCCCTAGGCCTTACGGTACACTGCCAGTACGTAGCATATGGCATCCTGGAGCTGACATTGTATGTGAAGCCGAGGCTGTCTATCAACTTCACCTTTCTCTGCTTCATCCCTTCCTCTACCAGTTGGAATGTCACCGGTGCCTCGTGGTTGTCGGCAGGGGCAGATTGATGACACGTGATCTGGGTGGGTGTCATTTGGCAAAGTTGGTGTCTCATCTGTAATAACATAATTTATTGGTCATTTATTGATTAGTAGTTTAATCATAGAAACCGGCGTTCAAGTTCTAGAAAGTAACTTTCAATCACTCACTACAGATCCCAGCTTCACCCTGTTGTAGCGGTCAGTGAAGTATGAGTTCAGCAGCCTTAGGCTGTTCTCCTCAACACCGTAAGCCTTAAATTTAGCAAGTATGAGTGGATGGCAAATAATCTTAAAGTGACAGTTTACAATGTATGGTATGCTTCATAAGGTAGAAATTAGTACATGTTTGTTGAATTATGCAAACAAAGGAATTTGTAAGAACAGAAGAGAAGTGTTTATGTAATACAATATACAAGTACATGTAGCACATTGACAGGTTTTCAAAAAATGGGCTGCATAACAGAGAACACTATTGTATTCACTATCAGTCTCATATTCACTATACATGATGTAGTATTATATTAATATTATTAGTATTATATAATAATGAAAATGTCCTATTTTAAATACAAATTTCAAATAAACTTACCAATGCAATATTTCCTTAGTGCTTTTGCTTGAACTGCTGAATTGATCCTCACTCGATACTGAATCACCTTCACTAAAATAAAGAGAAAACAAAAAGAAATTACTATTTTTTAGAGAATTCAAAACGTTATTCAAATCAAAATAAATTCATTCTACAATGACTTTGTGCAAAGCATAGAGCTTTGATACCCTGAATTATCAGCTGGTTTCTTAAAGGGATCCCCTTGTAGTGTAGCATATATTGGGTTGATAAGTTTAAGGCTTTGGGTCATAAGAGTACACACATTTTGTATGCTGCTATCTGTAATTTTAGTTTCACCTGTGATGTCAACGCTACAAAAGTAACAGGACATAACAAATATAATATTCCTTACACATAATTATGTGAAAATGGTAAGAAAGTAGGTATGCTAAAATCTAGGCCTTTTTCTTAGATTTTGGTAGATAAACTTGACCATGCAGCAGATAACTTTATCCATTGGTTTCTATCCACCGGATAAATCCAAACTACAGCTTATTATGTCCACTGGATAAGGATTTATACGTTGGATAAAGTTATCCCCCTTTGAACAACCGGGCCAAGATGTATAAAGGTCTTAGCCTTGTATCAGAGTTGGCTTCTCATTCTCTTGGCTTTCAGTGTGCTCAAACAGGGAAAAGGCAAAGAAAAAAATGACAAACATCTGATAGCAGGAATACATTGTTCTTTGCATATCTATTACTGAAAATGGAATTCTTACGTGCTGCTTGTTAGACCATCGTGAACTGGTGACACAGTCGGCAATACATGTAGTAACACAGGCGCCTTTCCAACGGGAGTTGACCAAAGTTCCTTCATTTTTTTTTAATAATCCTCAATCTTTATCAAGTACATTGGCCATAGTCTGCAGCTGAAAAAGACACTCACCCGCTTGGCCTTAGGCTTAGCTGTCGTTTTTCACCTTCAATCGCTTGATCGTCTTCACGAAAGTTAGGTCCAACGCGATGTAGTAAGACTTCAGCAAACTTGCTGTTATTAAGCGTTGACATCCCAGGTTTTTCTTTTTTTTTGGTTTCCACATGTCGAAGGTGGAAACCTTCAACACAATACGGATCACGCTTTCCTTTCGTCGAGGACGACCGACCTTGCTAAAATTACCACTAGGCCTCCCAGAATGGAAAATAGTTGGTCAAATATGGGGGATGGGGGTGGTACCCTGCGCTGACAGCTGTGTCTGTTGAAAAAATGGGTCCCTATCTGGGGCATGTGTTTTGACCTGCTCCCTTAATACTTTCCATGGGGTCATTTGTATTTCCGAGTGTCATACTATAGGACTTGTCAAAGTTCCCCTTTAAGAAGTTGGATATGTACCACCTGGAGGCTGATTCAGCACTAGCTGTCAAATTATCGTGCATCAGTAATAGTATTGCCTGCAGCGTAGAACTGGTGGTCATCTGCATACATGTTGAGGCTTGGGTTGACATTATAAGTGAGGTCATTTTCCATATCAAGTGTCCAACTGCAGATCCTTGAGGACACCCTCTTGACACCTTTCCCTAATCACTCACTACAGATCCCAGCTTCACCCTGTTGTACCAGTCAGCGAAGTCCAGCAGTCTTAGGCTGTTCTCCTCAACACCGTAAGCCTTGAACTTAGCAAGTATGAGTGGATGGCAAATAATCTTAAAGTGACAGTTTACAATGTATGGTATGCTTCATAATGTAATTGCACTCCAGCAGATCATTGGTCTATTAATGGATTACATATGACAAGTTCATTAACTTTCATGGGTTTAGTATAATCACTGTAGAACTGACATTGTCTAGGAAGTTCAGTCAATCAATAGATCTGTTATTAGATCTGCACTGCATGAATGCAAGAAATGGAAAGAAGTAGACAGCACACAAGAAATATCAGCCATTGACAACGTCTTCACTAGATGAAAATCTGAAGTGAATGACCGAAGAACAGTGAGGTCACGTGGCAATACTTATGAAGAGGGGGCGCAATGCATTGTGACTCCCTTGCACCGTCACACGTGCCTTGTATTGTTATATAATAATGTTACACGTGACCGTCTCAATTAAAAACTACAATACAACAAGCCAGCAGAAAAACATAAAAATTCTATTCGCACGCAAATATTTCATTTATGTTTTCCCCTGAGCTATCATACAGAGCTGAATGTGATTGATCCAACACTAGCCTCACGAAAATTATATTTTTCTTAGTGCTGCATTGACTGGGCTAGTTTACTGGGTACCAACTAAACAAAGCACACACAACAAATATTTGGAGTAAAATGGCTTAGGGCAAAAGCCCAAAGCCGCTTTTAATAAATATCCAAATTATCATTCTATAAATATTCACAATCTGGAGAATGATTTTTGGCCCAGTAAAGGTGAGGGCCACAAAAGCGCCAAAGCATCATGATTTTAATTATGATGCCGCCCCATCCAAAGGAAATGCAGCACTAAAATCCGAGCAAACCTCGTAAAGGGGATGGATATCATGAAACAGATAGCAAAATTAGACTGTTGAAAACTATTGTCATTAACCAAATGAAATGAGGGAACTGCTGCCCTTGCATATCAGTTCCATAAACTATAAATTACAAAGAACAATTCTGAAGCAGTTGCTAAATATAGAATAGAGAATAAGGTAACATGGGAACTGCTGCCCTTGCTAATCAGTCCCATAAATACCACAATTTATAGGTAATTAATATTAAATAAGGGAAATGGGAACTGCTGCCCTTGCTAATCAGTCCCCTAAATTCTACAATTTATAGTTAAAATTAAATAAGGATAAGAGAAATGGAGGCTGCTGCCCTTGCTAATCAGCCCATCTCTCCCAGATACACCACACAAACTTCCCCCGCAAGTTGTGAATGGATAGGCCTGACAGCTATACAGTTAAGGAAGCGATACGAATATATTTGTGGAACACATTAGATTTCCAGCATGAGAGGCAGCCCTATGCAAAACCTATGGCCCTTATACCGGGCAGGATCGAGACCACAATGCTTAATTGCTAGAGAAAGCCTGTCAGTGAAATAAGTCCTAGAAACAGGACTATCATCTATTGAAATGAAAAGAGGACCTGGCCTGTTTCCTCTGAGTGCCAAATAATCCAACAACAATTGTACTGGGCAAAAGCTGCCTGTCGGTTTATAACCATGGAAAAAGGATGCTGATTGTAGCTATGTTTGAAGTAAAAAAATGTAACTTTCAAGGCTACAATTTCTTGTGTAGTATTAACTAGCTTGGCCAGCTGATGAATTTGTAAAGGAGAACCAGAAGCTTTTTTGGAGGTTTAAGTGATCTCGCCAACTCGAGCATAAAAAGCAATAGAGCACATAGCTTGAAATTGGCAAATTTCGTATCTAGAACTGGGAAAGTTTGAGGCAGAGTCAATCAACCTATGTAGAATTGGAAGAATAATTGGCAATCGACTATCCAAACGTGAACCTAGCTTTCCATAACCTTTAAGCATTTGGACAATAAAAAAGGCTTTAGCAGGATCGGGAAATCCTGAAAGCTTGTGAGAATAGCCTAATGCCGAAACATATGTATTATTTGTTGATGAAACGTTATGGTGATCATACATGTAGGCAATAAAAAGTGCCAACGTAGGAGGCGAAATTGGAAGAGTTGCCAAAAAAAATATAAAAGTAGAATGTAAGAACTGGTGAAACACCTTACTTCCAAGCTCGTTTATAGGTTGGAATTGATGAAGGTCGAAGGCTCGAGTTTATGACAGTGGCTACTATGGTTCCCAACTCTGAGGCTGCAGATACTGGTTGGGGGGGGGGGGGGGGGGGGATACGTCCATGTGAGCTGGTGCCAAGTGTCTGAAAGTCTGAACCTGTAATCGAGACAAAGCATCCGCTAAATCGTTATGAATCCGTCGTATGTGCTTGGCTTTGAAAACAATATTGTGCTGTAAACAAACCAAAACTAGCTACTGCACAAAGAACATCAAGTTCTTGTCCCTGCAAGATTGCTTATTGATTACATGAACAAGAGCTTCATTGTCAGTGAAGAATAGGATACATTGGTTGCTCATTGCCTGACCCCACAGGTACAGACTTAAGACAATTGGGTAAAACTCTAGAATGGCAATGTTGCAGTGAACCCAATGATCAGGCCATTTCCCATAGTACCAATGACTTCCAAAAATAGCACCACAACCAAGTACACCTGAGGCATCTGTAAAAAGGTTTAACTTTGTAGAACAAAGCCATGTTTATCGAGAAAAAAGGACTTCCCATTGAATGCAGACAGAAAAGAAAGCCAAAGTCTTAGATCCTCCTTTACCTCTTGGTTAAGTCTTATGTAATGGTTAGGTGATTGTATCCCTAGGTTAAGATTGATTAATCGCCGTAGAAATGCCCGACCAGGTTTAACAACTGAATACGCAAAATTCAAAAGAGAAACAAGTTCCTATATGGATGCTAGGGCCTGGAAAGCTGATGGTTTTGATAATTAGGGATAAATAAATTAACTGTCAAGAAACAGTCAGTTCATTGTGGTTCTGGCTCACGAACAGTTAGTGTTAAATTTTATGGACAAATTACTAAATGAAATAACCAGGTAAGTCCAGTTATATATTTAAGCATGTTTATTCTTCTAAGAGGTAATAATAATAAGTGTGGAGTTTGTGGGCCTGGGCCTGTCACTGCAAAGTGTTGCTGTGGTGTATTTCAGGGACTCAAGGGAATAATAGGAATTATACTTACTTCGTTCTTATCTTCTTCAAATCAAATATCCACCAATGTATTGTTGAGCAACATGGATACATTGGTGGATGATAGGTTACCTTGAACTGCTCCCTTAGATAATACATTCACTTCATTGTATGCTGGAATGATGAATTTCTCTTAGCCGTCTCAAAGACACATTATAATTTTATCATTAATTAACATAATTACATATAAGGTTCACAATCTAATATTTATTGATTGAAGTTGTTAAATAAAACTCCAATAATGCATCCCTGAAAAAATGAACTACATTTTATATTAATGTCAGATAAATTTGTCATTTGAAATAAATCTTGTGGTGATTGACTGACTCGATCATGTCAGGATATGGTGAACAAAAACTGGATGTGTTCAACAGTTCTTTCAATAAGGGCCGATGGCCAATGAAGCTAAAGTAAGCTACCTTTTATGAACTGTGGTGCTGTAGAGGTGTGGACACGTTTGTCCATCCTATTTTCAGGTGTTAATTGCTTTGATGTTCTTTTAATTATGTTTTAAGTGGTAGATAAAATATGAGCCATTGTAAATGATCATAAAGGTCGGACGCGAATATTTTATCGTGCTTGTGAAATGAAACAATATTTGGAATATGTGATTCTGTGTTATTCTAATTATGGAACTTGAAATGACCATGCATGTATATCCCATAGGAGTTACAGATCTTTATCAAAAGTTATGCATACTTTTTAGCTGAGTACTAAATCTTTATCAAACGTTAATTTACTCATTAATAATTTTATTGGAATTTACAGTACTGTGCATGTGATCTGAAAGCTGAGCTGGGATTGGTTTGCACCCTCGTTAATTATTCATGAATTTTACAAGCAATAATTATACCAAACCTTACTTTTCACTAGTGTTACCAGTATTACGTTTTCGTTTTATCCAATCAAACAGAAGCCTAATAATTTATCAAAAGGGAACACCAAGAAAGCAGAGCTAGAGAGGAATTACATGTAGGCACATTTTAGATAGCAAATTAAACTTTTCATGCTAAATCTACTAGTTATGACTCAATGGCATTAAATTGGTGAATGAATAGTTTTCTGTCTGAAATAGGCGTAACTAAATTAACCAAAAGATAAAATTAACACAAAACAAAATAATGGTAGAACAAACCTTTTTACAGCAGAATAACATCAGGGTGAACATTCTTTGTGCCCTGATATCAATTTTCTGCTCCTTGCACAAAATCTCCACATCTGCAACAAGTTCACCATAATCTTCATCTTCTGCCCTTTGCTTTATGGCCTTATTCATATGGGACGTTACAACCCATGTGCTCTTGTGAGCATTTCTCATTGCACTTCGGAGGTTCATCTCCGCCGTCTCCAGAACAATGCCACTAAGTTGAGGCTTGGGTAGTTCAAATGTTAGCTTGGACAACCTGGATTTGGTTCTAAAATAATAATTATTATTATTTATTGGTATCTCATTATCATAATAATGGGATCATGTGTACTGTATGCAATGTGTTGGCCACAGGTCAGTCAATAAGGGTTGGCCAACAGATTAGCCACTACGTCAGCCAACTACAGCTGTCAGCTGTGGATTGGTCGATGGTTAGCTAGGTGAAGCCATGTGAACGCAAATGAAGCCAGGTGAAGCCAGGTGAAGGCAAGCGAAGGCAGGTGAAGCCAGGTGCAGGCAAGTGAAGCCAGGTGCAGGCAAGTGAAGGCAGGTGCAGGCAAGTGAAGGCAGGTGCAGGCTAGCGAAGGCAGGTGCAGGCTAGCGAAGGCAGGTGCAGGCAGGTGCAGGCAGGTGCAGGCAGGTGCAGGCAGCTGCAGGCAGCTGCAGGCAGGTGCAGGCAAGTGAAGCCAGGTGCAGGCTAGTGAAGGCAGGTGCAGGTGAAGCCCGGTGAAACCCGGTGAAGCCAGGTGAAGGCAAGTGAAGCCAGGTGAAGGCAAGTGAAGACCAGTCCAGGTGAATGCGGGCCAGTACAGGCTAGTGCAGATGAATGCAGGTGAGTACACTGGATAACGCATTTCATCGTCACAAACGTACAGTACAACCTCTTTTTCCACATATTCTCTTGTGACGATTCCTGTCTTTAGGAACAATAGTTTAACGAGGAACAATAGTTTATGAGTAATTCGTAAATGTCACGACATTTACTGCATTGGACATTTTCTCCACTGGTGACGTATTTTCAAAGTACATTGGACTTGGATAGAATGGTTGCTTTAAAGTACGAGTAAGTATTCGTTTGATCGTTTTTGAGTGGTTTTCCATTCTTGCAAGACCTTTATTTTCTACAATGTTATAAACTACCGGAAACTGTAGAGTGTACTGTAAGTGTACAATTACATAATTTTGCAATACGTTGTGCCATACAGTCATAAAGAACAAAATGAAGTTTGTCATACTTCAATAAGTTGTAGTTTAAGGTACATGGAGTGTTCACAGGTACATTGTACGTGTTTATATGGATCGGCCCGGTTTATAAGCTTATTTAATAGGAATAGCATAATTGACTTTAGTGCTGTACTTGAGTTTTCGTTTCGCGTTTTTGTTTATGCTGTAAAGATTTACGACAACCTCATGCAATGAGAACGAACGCTTTATGCGTAAATACTTGTTTAATTTGGTGCAGTTTATAATATTTGTAAGCCTAGCAGTTGTTATTACATCTTATATTATTGAATTTAGCACGTTTTCTATGTGGTGGGAGGAAAACCAGAGAACGAGCCCTGAGAAAAACCTTCAGAGCAAGCTAGGGTGAGATACCAACAAACACACATGTTCAGCACCCGGGCTCCTGCACTGAGTTGCACAATTTTTGGTATGAACACTAACTAAAATCTTCATTATTGAAGGAGGTCAAAGCCTAGTATATAAATAAGCGTAGTATATGTACCCAAGGTATTAAGGGCAGCAGTCTCTGATAATTCGTAGGTGTACATGTAGGTATAAATTTAACCTATATTACCAAGGTGCTTGTAAGAAAAACTGTAAAAATAGACAGTGAGTTGGCTAATATTGAAACCCTGTTCAATATAAATAACATTTTCTCTTATTAAGTTTCTCAGAGCACTGTTTCACCCCTAAAATGAGTCCCCTTCACGTTAATACTGTAATACTCTTGCTCTAACCTAGATACATGTACATGTATCTTACTCAAAAACAAATCTAAACCTACCGTAACTGGATATCAGTTAACATACATGCCATACATGGAGCAAAACGTCAATCAGTTCAGTACAAAGCTAAATACAGTAATAATTCTAGATTCACAAGTGAACAGTAATCTACCAAGACTGCAAAAGTTTGAGAGCTGTTTTCCTACTCTTAATTAAGCTGTATACCTTAGAGTCTCGTAGATACTCGTGAGCTGTTGCTATATGGTTATGTTGGAGTAAAAATGACTTATCCCACTCTTCTATTTTTTCATTACATGTCCTTAATTCTTTCAGGACTTTCACTTGTATTTGAGCCAGGTTACTTTCATACTTAGATTTATAGAAGCGTGAGCCAGGTTTAAGGGCTAAATCACTCTTAGCCTATCTAGTTGTTGGACTTTAGGTGTTTCTCCTAATACTGATGCTATGTCCTTCCCTGTATTTGTCTGGAGCAGTTCAGGACTTGGAAGCTTGTCATTTGGTACTTCAGTGGTACCCTTCTTTGTTGGGGGTTGGGTGTCACAATCATCAGAAATTACTGATTGAGTAGCATCTGATTGTTGGTGGAGAGTACCAGCTGATACCTTATGATTACATGCAGTTACCGCGTCCCCAGTAGTTGACTCAGTTAAACCTCTGCATTTCTTCATTGCTGGTTCAGAGTCATCACCAATACCTTCACATGTTTGATGCTTTTCCCCAGCAATTGTCGTATACATGCAGATGAACTGATGTGGCTATCTCCTAGGTCCATACTGTCATGTAGATCCATGTCAGGAACCAGGGTCTCTTGCTCAGTAAAGGTTGTTTCACTGTCCTCTGTAAAATATTTAAAAAATAGCTTATAGTATAAACTAGCTATGTAGACTTACGTATATATATATAGAGAGAGAGAGAGAAGTATAAAAATTGTGGTTGTCACGAAACGATGAACTTCCAGTAGGAGGATCCAAGGATTCCTAGTGGTTGTCTTGAATAATTTTACTGAATATAGAGAGAAAGACAACACACAACTCCTCACAGGTCCTTATACAAATTGTATTAAAAACGTTTCGGCACTTCGGCCTTCGTAGTTAAAAAGTGAGCTAATTTACAAGCTGAGCCTATTTATACTAAAAAGAAACAATAAAGCTTAACTAAGTTGTAAGTGCATACCTTAGTTTAAATTACAATAGTTGAAAATACACAAGTAATAGATATGCAGTTATAAACAATGCAGCACTATGCACAACTATATGTGATAAAGAACTATACCACGCACTGTGATCTATGAGAAAGCGTGAAACCTACATATTACAGTATTGTATCTTGCGTATATTAATTAAGCGTACCGCATTAAGAAATCTATGAAAAGGCGGAAAATCTAGGTGCTATCGTACTGTATCCTCTTTTTGGATTTATATTCTCGCCTTTTATTAAGACCAAACGGTTGCATAGTTCGAAGTTGCGACATCCAGTAGGCTTCCCTTGTAAGCAGCTTTCTATCAACATTATCTGGATCTCTAATCCTATATGTATATATATTAGTTACATGACTTTATGAATACACCTATTTTTATCTCTTTTCCTTAATTTCCTTTATTCCTTTATCTCGAGTTCGCTCTGCAAACAAACAAAATCTCACTATTCTAATCGATATTTTTATACTTTCCCATTAGGTGTTGCACATGTTGGCTTTTGCAAGTCATAAGTTCATCAAAATTGGTGCTATTTAATTTATTTTGGATTGTAATTGTCATTATGTAACAGCTGCTGAAACTTTTAATGGCCTAAAACATGTAAATCAATGTTACCTACACATTCTTCAACTTGGGTTTCACTAAACTGGTGATCACATATGTCGTCAGACAGGTTGTCGTATGTAGACTGCTCTCTTATATAGATAGGTTTGCCTTACTCAAGCTTGTACAATGGAAGACATGTTGCAGCTAGATGTTTCTGCACAACCATAATGCTGTGGGACCGGAAATGGTATCTAGAATTCTGCAAGGAAAGTCAAGCATGAAAACATTCCAATGGTCAATGATAAAATTCCATGACTTTTCCAGACATGGAAGATTATTTTTGAAATTCAATGACTTTCCATGACTTTGTGAACCCTTTTTGACTGTCACGCTAGTCTAGACTGTATTTTCCATATATGTTACTTTTTATTCACTGAATATTCTGGAGCATCGAGTCATCGTTACATGTTTCAACTCTTACCAGTATATATATGTTTCTGGTGAAAGTAAATCCCATTCTCAACACATCTATATGTAGTCAAACCGAGGCTTTGGCTAGGATGGCCATATTTAGTGAGCAGTCAAAGGCCTCTTACAACAGACTATGTTTGCATCTCTTGTACATGTACATCGAGATAAATAAACTAACTTGAAATTTACTAGTATTCACTTTAATTGATTTCATGTTTACATCAAAATCGCACTCACAACCTCAGGGCTTTCAAAATGTTTCAGACCAAATTAAACTTTAAAAGTACATTGTAGGCAGCTGTTATGAACTGCTCATACATGTATGTGAATATAAAGAGAGTAACTAGTGTTGTACATAGCTCAGCCATGCAACTGCTGCTTTATTTTAGAAGCCCTGAAACATAAAATCTTGGCTCCTTTTCCAGTCATTGTTATTTTCTTAAGTCAAGACCCCTATGCCAAGGTTTAAAGCAAGTGCCACCAGGACTAAAATCCATGTACTGTAAATTTATTAAGCCGAAACCGAAACCTTTCCTACTAAGGGAACTTTCTCCCCTGAATAACTACGCAAAGTAACACCTGCCCCCTTCAAGGGATACTTAGACAAAAAGGTATTATATACATACTCTGACACAGTTGAACGAGAAGCCCCTGTATATATCTCCATAGCCACATTAGTATCACCTACTTGGATATTAACTACGTACGGTTTACTAGTGGCAGTTCCAGCGTTATGTTCAGTTTCAGTTCGGTACAAACCAAAGGCAACATCACTCTCTACATCTACTTCATTATCAGAGCCAGACTCACAACTATTCATGGTCACATTCTGGAGTTTTCTTTGACGAAAAGTTCCTGACAATCTGTCTTTACACACAGGACGAATGTGCCCTTTTCGCAGACAGTGATGACATGTGGCATCTCTATGCTTGCAACAACTTGAATCATGTGCAGTACTGCCACACGATTTACACTTATCAAGACTCCCATCATTCCTTGGATTGTTACGGTTTCCACTAGCTTTCTTCTTTATTCCTTTATAAAGTTGAAAAGCTTGAACTGCGTTAGCTTCTTCCCGCACCGACTCTCCCATGTGCTCTTTGTTTGCTTTTCCCGCCATTTCGTCTGCAACGCATCGATCATGTGCTATGGCGTAAGTCAAATCTCTTATTGACAAAAGATTGCGCTGCGTTCTTGACATTTTAGGATGCAATCCGGACACCAATCTGTCCCGGAGGGTTTGAGTCAAAAATGCACCGAAGTTACACGTAGAAGCCAATTTCTTCAACCTCGCCACGAAAACTGAGACACACTCTCCTTCTTCTTGTGAAGCAGTCCAAAATGTATGTCTTTCATCGATCACAATCGGAGCCGGTTCATAATGTTCTTGTAAGCTCCGTTTAAGCTCTTCATACGTCTTCTCATTAGGATTTTGAGGTTCACAGAGATTCTTCAACAGCTTGTAAGCATCTGGACCAATTACTGCCAGGAATACATTTACCTTCCTGTCTGGATCAATTTCATTCGCCGCCATGAAGGCTTCGGAACGACCAGCATAATCACTGAAATTCTCGATCTTTTCGTCAAAACTACCCACATTTCTAAAGATTGTAGCCATGTCTATGCATTCATGGGCACGGATCCCATCCTCGTCGCCAATTTTGTATTCTACAGAGTCTTTACAGCCTTAATATGATGAGAAAAACTATACACGTGTGTACAACTTAACGTCTCGTTTATTCTGCCCATTCAACCTATGACGTCACTGTTCTCTGACGTCATACAGATACAGCAATAATCACAATAGAAATTTTAATTGAAAATGAAATAGTGACAGTTAGACTGTGTATCGATCTTTCTTTTCAGAATGTATACATATGTGTATGTTGTGGTCAATGTTTCCCAGCATGTTATTTGCAGGTTAGGCTTAGGTTTGTGTTGTGTGAAGGTTAGATTAGAGGATCACGATAAGGACTTTTTTTCAGGGGGGAGAGGGTGGATTTAAAGTGCCTATAACCCCAAAAAATTTACGATTTTAGATAAAACTTATAAGTATTCTATGCAACTTCCCGAAAAAAATAATGGTTTTAAAGCATTTCTCTTTTTTTTACGGCTTTTCAAAGATTAGAGCCGTGAACTTTTACCGTCATCTTAGCGACTTGGTGTGGTCTGGGACTAGGTACGTCATAGTAGGGACACATGTCACGTGATAAAGGCTTCTCCATGTACTTTTGCCACTTCTTGGTTCGTTCTTCATCATTTGAGTCGCAAGTTCTGTAATTTTCTGCTGGACTTTTTGTCTAAATGTCTTCGTCAGGCTCCGAATCTAAAGACAGTTGTTCATCGGACAATTCCGAGCTAAATTTTTATAAACTATGAGCTTGAAGCAGAAGAATCTGCCGGCGAAGAGAGCGGACGGCGCCACTCGCCGATGAAGAATGGGATAACAGAGTACAGACGGAGACCTCCAGAATCGGTTGGAAGGCCTCGAACCAAGGAAAAGCTGGTGAGTTAAACTGTCCAAAATGAAAATAAGACATCATAGACCTTCATGGGCTTCCAGTGGCCTAGGTCTCCCCAAAAACATTGCAGGATCATGCCAAAAGAATCCAGTGATCCTTGCAATCGCAACAATCATATAACTTATAAGCCCTGCAATTTATTTACTTGTAAGAATCGCTATAAATGAAGATACGATAAACAGTTTCCTAATATCGTAATTCCTCTTATATTTACCCTTTTCGGAATTCACTTTTTTGATAAAATTTTACAGTTAGTGGAAATTAAGTGTGCACCATATTGGCCCTCTCAATAATTTGAGAAACATACACCAACTATATGTTTTAGCGGGAAACATCCCACAATGGCACATCCTAGATCCAACACTGCATACTAATATGTAAGGAAATATTTATACCACGCATTAATAATTCTCAATAGAGGTCTTGCACCACCATGTGATGGCAGCCATGTTGGTGGCCAGAACAATGAGATTTGTTCAATCATGTGAAAAATTAAATCTCAAAGGAATAAAATTCTATTGTTCTGGCCACCAACATGGCTGCCATCACGTGGTGGTGCAAAACCTCTATAATGACCAAGGTATGAATTGAAATCAATGAATACAGTTCCGTGATTAGTCTGACCAGGAAAGTGGAAGGTTTATCAGAGTATTTTGATCTATCGTGCATGTTAATTAAAAATAATAGCTCTCGTAAGCAACCACACTGGGAATCAGGAAAAGGTGCTCATAACTAGTCAGAACTGGAATCAGGAGTAGTTGCTCGCTTTTGAGAGCTTGCACACACCACACCCATGGGGATACATATATAGTGTGACTGATATCACAGTATGAATGTCTGATATAATATGACTATTTTTGCAAAATACTAGTGCATATTTATATTTAGTTGACTCATTGCAATCAGACTCATTGCACAGTCTGGGATCATGTCTCTGGAGTGATTACTTACAAGAGTTTAAAAACAAAGACAAATTCCAAAGGTGGTGGTGGTCACTTACGAGAGTGGCTGCATGGTTACTACAGAGCACAAGAGTGGTCTCTGAGGGGAGCTGGTCACCTACAAGGGCAATTTCACAAAGGGCTTCAACTGTTCAAACAAGTAATTGGTGCTAACATATAAACTTCTTTATTTACAGATTTCTACGAGTTGTCTCATACAGAGAGTACATCCAGTTAGTCTACGGTTATCTGGGCAACAATATAATTCCTCTACCAGCATGTGCATATGACACAATCAGGACAAAATCCAATTCTGGGAAAGAAACCTTCACTGGTTTTGAAGATGAAAGTACTTCATAACTTTAAGGAGAACAACAATGAACAGTCAAACTTTCAGTGCCATTGGCCACTTTTGATATAGGCTTCACTGGTCACATACAAATGATTCAATACAAGGCTCTGGGGAATATTGTGTAGTGATTAATGAAATAACAATAATGAATTTAATTATGCCCCAGAACCTTTGTGTGTGAGAAGTGAAGCATATATCGAGTGTGGGCTATTAACCTACATGTATGTCCATATTGCCATTCATAACTACCAGTATTATTTTCAATGGTTTATTGCATCACTATTATGTATACATTTTATTTGTACTGTTTACATGCAAATTTTATGTGTGCTTGCCGGGTTTAGTAGCCTAAAGCTCTTGGGAGCTGGTCCGAATTAAGCTTTTAAATTGCAAAGTAAATTACCTGAGTCGTACAAAAAGAAGCAAAATGTTACTTGCCCATTCAGGCAACCTGTGAACAGGAATCACTACCCTGACAAGCCAAACTACTAGCCCTGGGCTATTGGAAAGCACTTGCATTGCACCCTGGGTTCCTTTCTATAATTTTACACAAATTTTGAAAATAGGATTATAATATTAAATTTAAATGTTTGAGTAGTAAATTGGAAAACAGTAAAATCTGACTAACCCCTTTTACAAGATGGACATGTTTTCAATGCTCTGGCCTAACCTTAAAGGGAGTGTGTCATGCTGAGAGACCATTACATTAGTTTCATGTCCAGGCTGGACTGTCACTCTCATTATCAGCGATTCTCATATGAACTGACGAACCTGTCGCACATGTGGGATGGTTAAGATCAAAGCAAATATTCAAAAATGACTAATAAACTGTAAATTTATATACATTATTCAAGTAAAATAATGAACATACTTTCAATCAAGCATTGAAGGAGGGGGTTGAACTGTTTTAACTCGCCAATGGAACACTGACTCCATACATGCATAGTACCATGACATAGCCCCTTTTAGCCTCAAATTCAATTGCCCTATTTAATTATGGTGTCACATGATAGACACAGCTGCCATCTTAGGGGGTCAAAACACTCATCTTTAACAATAGACATACAAAATAAAGCTGTTCTGCCATAGATCGCCTTCCTTCAAATTGGCTAATTTTCCCAATATAATAAGAATGGTGGCTTTCATCTATTTGTTTTGATGTGACGTCATAATGAAATAGGGCAATCGATTTCACTGAGTTGGTCACAAGAGTGATTCGCCTATGGAAGTTGACAGTATAATATATTGCTATTGGTTGTCCATTTATAAAATATCAAATCACTGAGAGGGTTGTTCTTTGGACAATCAACAACACCTTTATGCTCTTTCATAGGTTTACACAATACAATACTTTATTTAACGAGGTGGACTTACTTAGCTACAAGCTAGTTTACAGATGTTCCACAAATAAATTCAAAAACGATATATAATTTAGAGATTAACAATTAATTTTAATTTAATAGGTTTCTTGCACACTGAGCAATGGGGTTTTGCCTAATATTGGTTTTTATGGGCCTTGTGCATCAATCAGCGGCTTCCCCGGGGAACCCACGGGAACTCAGGGGCATTTGTCACGATTTGTCAGCTCCATGTTGCCCGAGGGTGTGGGGGAAAACAACACTTTTGCTACCGGTAGTTTAACCCAGGGGATGGACCCTGGGGATTTATAATATCAGGTCAGCGGTTTACCCAATCCGTTATTATATACATTAAAAGTTCATTGTGATCTTCTATAGTTTCATGATCCAGTGTGACAAATGAGGGCCCAGCTGCTTCATCTGGTACCATGGCCCCTGTTTAAAGATTAGCAAGAAGAGGGGCGAGCAACTGCCATTATTTGTGCTACTACTGCAAAGATCTGTAGGTGATATGTAACTGATATTTGTTAACGTATATTACAGGGACCCATTATATTTGCCCCAGGGAGGGGATTTGTCAATATTCTCCTGCCCCATACCCAGGGGAATTAGATGAGGTTTGAATGGGCATTTGGACAAATCCCCCAGGGTCCCCGGGGGTCGGCCCCAGGGGGAAGCCGCTGATTGATGCATTACAGCGCAGGTGGAACTGGAATTTCTGGCCTTACAGCAAGTGGAACTGGAACTTCTGGCACTAAAATACAAAAATAACAATTATTATTAAGTTATGGGTATATATATTGGTTTATGGTAAATAAAGCACTGGTTTCGTTTCAAATGCAAACTTACAGTGTATTATACGTTTCCAGCTGGTATTTTAATATTTTGTTTAGTCTCGAAAGACTAAACAAGCAGTATATATATTACGTGTAAAACAGTTTGATAAATGTGGGTGTACATGCACTGCTTGAGAAAGAGCTAGGTGTTATTGCAGGACAAACACAGAAGGTGTGATCAGCACAGACTCGATTTTGTTTGAATATTTTCAGAATTTGAATAGTTTCTTTTGTGCAATTTTTTTTTTATACAAACAATTTGAATTACCTGGAGCTGTAGGGGGAACATTAGACTTGCTCCAAGTCGAACTCGCTGAGTCACTTGGTAAGCGATTACTGGGTCAAAAAGCGAGTGCGAGAATCGAAGCGAGAGGCGATGCTTGTGTAGCATGGTGTCCATAGGTGCAGTTGTCTGATTTATTCATGGTTAATTCTCTTATACTAAATAACAATATAACATGCACTCTCTTAGTTTAATACACTTGTGGTGAAAACAATGTTCAGTACGTGGAACCCGGTCATAATGAAGTTTTCTTCCTTTCCCTCGGAACTTCTTTATACATGCAGGTTCCACTGTATTGCTAGCCTCCTATAGCAGCCGTTGTGTAGCGCTCCCATTTCACTCCGGGGAATTGAGTGTAACGGAAGCGCTACACAACGGCTGCTATAGAGTATAGGAGGCTACTGTAATGCTGTATTGCCGCAAACTAAATACAAAAACACTTACCAAAATCGGAGAATGGCTTATCGGTTTCGATGGCATGGACTGATGGAATAGGAACAACTCCATATTCAACCGACTTTAGTCTTGGCGTAGAGTCAAGGACTAAAGAAAATCTTATAAAGTCTTCCGGCTTGGAGTGAACCAAATTACAAACGCTGGAAATATTCTTCGTCGGTTCCCACTTCGCTCGCTTTGTTCGCACGAACCGGAACCTCAACCACTGGCGTCTTCTTTTCTTTGCTTCTAGCCGATCATCGCTTAAAAACGGGACCTTGTGTTAGAGCTATCCTTTTTTGAGTCTGGCTCATTCCTAGAGCCCCCAAATACATCTGTTTGGCATTTCAAATCGAGTTATTCGCTCGGTTCGCTCTGTTTTTATCTGTCTTTGTTGTTGGTCGTTCGCTTTCTCTCACTACTATGACGTTTTCGTTCCCAGGCTACTTCCAGACTCCAGCTGACGGCCATTTGGGACAGGGTGCCCAAATCGGCTTGTTTTACAATGTTTGACGCCAGAAATAAGGTCGAACTCTTACTTTTTTCCTTTTTTTCTCTTCGAATTATTGATTAGAAGGACGTAAAGAATTTATAAAAAATACTTCAAATTTGGGGTTATAGGCACTTTAACCACAACAAATTACTATCAGATTCTAAGGGGCTGGTCAGAAATTAGCAGGGAGGATGGGGGTGGAGAAAGGGGGAGGGTCTATAATAAGGGAAATTTTGTTTAAACACAGGAATGGAGGGTCCTAAAAATTGGCAACTGAGAAAGGGTTTTTGGGGCAATGGGGAGAGGGTAAAATACTTTATACTTGGCACTGCCTAAAAAGCCACATGGTCCCGAAACTAAGCGATACGTACTGAGATTCTCCGAGAATACGGGAGAATCTCGTAGTGTCTGGTATCGGCCACGCGAAGTGTGAGGTTGATATCAGGACCCGTATTCTTCCCGAATCGGACTTTGTCCGTGTCAGAAAATATCCGGTGTTTGGATTCGGCATTGAAATGCCGAGTGTCAAGTCGCGAAATCGCCGTAAAAAATGCGTGCGTGTCCATGCGATTAAAAAAATATATAATCTTAAAGTTGGTTGGATGGGATTCTAGATTGCACCATTATAGTATTCTTATTGTCGTGGTCTGCCCGATTTTCAAAGTTTCATGTACGTATGATACATGCGCCACTTAGGACAAAAAGAATCCGAAACAAAAAATCCCTTTGGATTACAAATGAATTAATAAGCAAAATGCACAAAAGGGACTTTTTTAAAAGAAAACTAGCGTCAACAAACGACCATACGATTTGGGAACAGTATAAAGTAGCTCGAAATGACGCCAACAACTCCATTAAGCAAGAAAAACGCAAATTTTTCATTAACAATCTTGAAGCCAAGAAAAATGACCCAAGAAAAACTTGGAAATTAATTAATGGCCTGCAAAGTCGACAAAGCAAATCAACCAATGTCTCTGAAATCAAAATAGGAGACAAAACTCTCAGTTCTTCTATAGTGTTTAATCTCATAACTACATATTTCGTTTAACAAATAATATACAAAAACGTAATATTTACAGGTAGTATAATATTAAATAATTATAGTAACGTTTGAGCCTGGAGGCTAAATTAACCGCAAGGTTTACAGGTTAGCCTCCAGTTTATTTTTATGTTATGTAAATAGAGGTAAGGAAACCAAAAGGGAATATTTTAAGAAATTAACTGATTAATTTTAGAAAATGAAGGAGAGTTTATAACAAGAAACATATAAGCAAACTAGTTATTTTAAGTATTGTTGTGATAGTAAATATTGTTTTAACTTTTTGGAGAAAGAAAATTCTTTTAAGTCCTTAAGCTGATCAGGGAGTTCTTTCCAAAAGTCAATTGCTAAGAAAGAAATCATTTGTTTACCAGTATTTGTTTTCACACGTGACTTATATAGGTTTCGCTTAGCTGCATATCTGGTATTGTAATTATGTACATTACTTGCATATTGAAAGAAATTATTAAATATATTTGGCAACAGTCCTTTATGCCACTGGTAGGCGAATTTCAGGGCATATAGGCAATAAACATTATTTACTGTTAAAATGTCTAATAGATTTAGCAAGGGGAGGGCACTTTCAGTATTTTTTCCATAAGATATTGCAAAAAATATTAATCTTACAACTTTGTTTTGTTTTATTTGTACTTTTTGAATATGAGTTTTGTAAGCGCTGCCCCAGGCCAGTATTGCATAGGATATAGAAGGGTATATAAGGTTATAATAAAGCTGTTTTAGTTGTTTAATAGAGAGATAGTGCCTTAATTTGGATAAAATCCCAATATTTTTAGAAATTTTTGAGCAAATATACGAGATGTGATATTTCCACGATATTGTGTCGTCAATCATGACCCCTAGGTATTTAATGTGATCTTTACGGTCCAAAGGATGGCACGATCCATCTTTATTTTTAAACTGTATTCTAATATTCATATCTCTCTTTCTAGCTGATTTAATTATCATAAAGTTTGTTTTGGACATATTTATCGATAATTTGTTTGCGTCACACCATTCCTTGACTTTTTCTAGTTCAGAGTTCATTAGGGTTTCGAGGGTTTTTAAGTCACCTGCAGAAGCAAATACATTTGTATCATCTGCAAATATCTTAAATGTTAGATTTTCAGTGCAATTGGGCAAATCATTTATGTAAATTAAAAATAGTAAAGGTCCTAGCGTGCTACCCTGAGGAATTCCAGAAATCATTGTTTGCCTGGGAGATTCAATATTTCCCAACGCAACATACTGTTTTCGATTGGTGAGGTAACTATTAAATAAATTTAAGGGAAGTCCCCTAATTCCATATGATTCCAGTTTTCTGAGAAGTATTTCGTGGTTTACAGTGTCGAAGGCTTTAGAGAAATCCAAGAACACGCCACAAGTGTACATGTTATTGTCTATGGCTTTTCTAAGTTTATCAGTAATTTCAGTTATTGCTTGGGCAGTCGAACGGCCTTTCCGAAAACCAAATTGGAAGTGAAAAAGAATATCTTGTTTTTCGATGTAATTGATAAGTTGCTTATATATTAACTTTTCGAATATTTGGGTTAGAGCTGATAATATTGAGATGGGACGAAAATTTGTGGGGTCCGTAGTTTCCCCACCTTTATCAACAGGAGTTACTTTAGATATTTTAAGAACATCAGGGACAATGCCTTGAAGTAGAGATTGATTAAAAATTGTCGTTAGCACTTCGCTTATGTGGTCACATGCCAGTTTTATACATATTTGAGGAACTCCAATAGATGATTTATTAAGTTTTAGTCCCATAATTGCGTCGTGAACTTCATGTATGTAAATACCACGAAACATGAAACTATTTTGGTATTTTGTTTTAATATATTTACTTGGGTTTATGTCGCTTTGTGGAAGCTTCTCAGCTAAATTGTGCCCAACATTTATGTAATGTGTATTTAACTGGTGGGCAATATTTGCCTTGTCAGTGTAAAATTTGTTTTTATACAATAGTTTAGTTATTGTAGTTTGTGAGCTCACTTTTTTTCTGTTAATTATCATACCAATCAACTTCCATGTTGTTTTTAGGTTTTCACTATTTAAATTAAATTGCGCTATAAAATAATTCTTTTTAGCTGCTTCTTTGATCTTATTTAATTTATTATTATATATTTTATATTGTTTTACTTTTCCAGGATCTTTGCTTAAAAAGTGGGTTTTAAAGAGTTTTTGCTTCCTTTTAATCGATTTAAGAATGGCATTTGATATCCACGGTTTGTTTAGTTGTTTTTTCCTTTTATTAGATAATTTGCGTATAGGAGCATGTTTATCAGATATTTTCTGAAGCGTGTTAACAACGTTATTCATGCTTACATTTACGTCATTATTGATAAGGCTGTTAAAATCCACATCCCCAATGTCATTTAGAAATAAATCTCTGTCGAAATTTGAGAAATCTCTGAAAAATTTAGTTTCATTTACTACAGGGAGTTTATTGGTCACTGTACAAAATACGGGAAGATGGTCTGAAATATCTGCTAAGCATATTCCCGCTTGTAGTATTTTTTGTGGCGTGTTTGTGTAAATGTGATCTATTAAGGTAGATGTATGGTTAGTAATTCGAGTAGCCTTGGTGATTATGGGCATGAAGCCTTCATCGAGCAACATATCAAGATACTCGGACGTTTGGTTATCAGTATTGTATTTAAAGAAGTTTATATTTATGTCACCTAATATGAAAACCTCTTGTCCTTTATTGTTTAGCTTAGCCAATTGATTTTTTAGGATTTCGAGAAAATGGTCGCGAGCATTGAATGGGTGACGATATATGCAGCCAATTACAATATTCTTTTGTCTTTTCCGCACAATTTCGATCCAGCATGACTCAACACCATCAGCAGTTAATTCTAAGTCGCATCTTCTGATGAAGTCTAATTCTTTGGCAAGGTAAAGGCCAACACCTCCAGCAGAAGTTTTGGAATTAGTATTCAGGAACACGTATCCTGGTATGCTAATATTATTTACGCTATTTTCGGTCAGTTTCGTTTCTGAAATAGCAATAATTTCTGGAACCTCTTTTACTGTGAGAAGGATATCCTGTAGCATTGATACATTTTTAGATAAGCTACGCATGTTAAGGTGTAGCATAGAAAATCCACGCCGTTTATTTGCCTTATCAAAGAGATTTCCAGTTTGTTTGATGGTATAATATTTTGATTCGATATGATTCTCATGTGAATTCTGTAAGTCAATTTCTCTTTCTGGACTTTCAATTATATCTTGGAAAAGATCTTTTGAGTTAAGCAGAGAACTAGAGGATGAGTAAATCCATGCCCCAGTTGTTTTAAGAAACTCTTTAAACTGCTGACATTGCTGAGGTTTTTAACCGGCATTTCACCCACATTGGCGAGGACCTAGCGCGCGAGAATAGACGTTGACCCTCTTACCTATCTAAAAACCACTGATAGGTCATTCTCTTTCCAACAAATCGAAATTCACAAAGTCCACAAACTATTAATCAAGATAAACGGTACGAAAGCAACGGGTCTGGATAAAATTCCATGTAAACTTCTAAAAATCGCCGCTGACATTGTCGCACCGTCTTTGATAAAGCGATAGTATCTGGAATCTTTCCTACTGACTGGAAGCTGGTTAGGGTATCACCCGTTTTTAAGAAAGGTACGAAAAAATTATCTACGACCAAGTATACAAATACCTTAACAACAACAACCTACTAACGAATTGCCAGTCAGGCTTCCGGTCACTCCACAGCACTCTCACTGCTCTGCTTGAAGCCACTAATAATTGGTGTGTAAATATTGACAAAGGTTTCCTTAATGGTGTAATATTTATCGATTTAAAAAAGGCCTTTGACACTATTAATCACCAAATTATAATGCAAAAACTAGCGAAATATGGAATTGACCGAATTGCCCTGGCATGGTTTGACTCTTATCTATCAAATAGAAGTAAAAAATGTAATGTGAACGGCCACATGTCTAGTGAAAGCCCGATAACTTGTGGAGTTCCGCATGTTCGATAATTGGACCATTACTCTTTTTGATTTATATTAATGACCTGCCAAACTGCCTAAACGAGGGATTACTAAGAATGTACGCCGATGATGCTAATATTAGTTTTGCCGCCTCAAGCAAGAGAGATCTTGAATCAAAAATCAATGCGGAACTACAAAATGTAAATATCTGGCTCAAAGCAAATAAGCTAAGTCTCAACATCGCTAAGACTGAGTTTATGGTTATTGGGTCTCGCCAAAAACTACAAACTCAAAGCGACTGTACCATGGACGTTCATATAGAGGGTAAAGAAATAAAAAAAGTGAACTACACCAAATCTCTGGGGGTTTATATAGATGATACATTGTCCTGGCGGAAGCATATAGACGAAATATCAAAAACGATCTCCTCTGGCATTGGCGCACTTAAGCGTGCAAGGCCTTTCATATGCAGAGATACTGCAGTAAAAATATATAAAGCCCTGATTGAGCCGCATTTTGTGTACTGTGGCTCAGTTTGGGATGGCTTAAGTCAACTGTTAAATGATAAACTGCAAAAACTGAAAAACCGGGCAGCCAGAGTAATTACTCGATCAAGCTATGACACGAGTTCAACTGATTGATATGCTTGGCTGGCACAACGTATATACACATCGGAAAAAACAAAAAGCAATGGCGATGTACAAAACCATGCATAATCCAGGTAACCTTCAGGATCTCTTTACAACTCGTAATACTAACTATAATCTAAGAGATTCTGAGAGTAAATTATTTATACCTAAACCGAGGATTAACTACCTAAACCATAGCTTCAGCTACAGTGGGGCATTTTTATGGAATAATTCCCACATGACCTAAGAGTGTCTAAACATATAAAGCACTTCAAAAGGGAAATTGATACCTGTATGCTAAATCGGACTCGGACGGCAAACATGTAAAACAGTTTTAATGCATTATTACATTTTTAATTTTTAATGTACATATTTTACTATTGCAATGGTACACCTTACGTGTACAACTGATGTTTTTAAACCGTGGATAAATAAAGATTGTCTGTCAGTCTGTCTGTCCATACGTACACGTCGAGTGCCGTGTAGTTTCAGTGTGCAATATTTCAGAACACGTCGTGTTCCATTTAGTTTCTGGTGTACAATATTCCGTGACACGTTTTGTACCATGTAGTTTCCCATGCATGTGTTACTTCGCGACATGTTATCATGTACCATGTAATTTCCACATTTAAATAAATACCTCGATACCGGGCAGTACTTCATTTATTCCCCATGGCCAAAATCCCACGATACTGCAAAATACACGTCCATGCATTGATATTTCACATAAGACAGAATATAAACACGAAGCATATATCTTCTAGTTTACATGCCTTTCCAAAGTCAATGATGACAGGGTGTATTTATATTTTCTACTCGCATTAGTGTACATAGCACTCTCTTGCTTTCCAAGAAGATATTCTAAGACCAGATAAATGTTCTTACTACATGTATGCCCAGTGTGCCCCTTCGTGTGCATAGCATTAAAAGCATAAAAGCTTGAATCTGCAAACAACTATTCCCATAGCAAGCAGGTATAAAGACTGGATATCTTCAGAATATCCAGTCAACAAAAGTTTCAGCGAGGTACTCTCTTCCACTTTATTCTTGGTATCTGTGTCACAGTCATTCTAAACAAAAAATACAAAATTACTTAATAACTAGCTTTGCTTTGGTTTAAAATGGAAATTGTTATCCTTTTTTTCTTGTGCTTTCCCAAATAAATGTTTGGATCACGAATCCTAAGAATCTAGTTTTGGATTAATCTCGAATCCATTCTGATCCCTGGTACTGACTAGTAATGTTACTAAATGGATTATGTACTGTAAAAGACTAAAGTAAGAAAGGATATGGCCAGAAAAAGTTAAACAAATTACAAAAACACTGTTGAGAATGTTATTCAGGGAACACTGCAACTCATAAAGTTGTCATTTTTGCAACTGTAAACTCATTTTTGATGACTCAAAAATTAAATCAATCTTATTTGAAAATCCTTTCAAAATGACAAAGGATAGCATTTTTCCATTTTTTTATCCAGAGATAATCAGGTTTTTGCTACAATGTTTTTGACAGTACATGTATATGCAATGTCACTTTGTTTGAAAAGCTAATCACAAAAATCACAAAATGATGAATAACTCTGCAAATAGTTGCTAAAAACAATAGTTGAACTTAAGGTTTGTGACATGTATGGAAATTAGGAAAACACAAACCACTGTAGAAATTACACACTGCCATTATCAGTGGCAGCAAGAGCCATGTTTATTTCAAAGTCTATAAATCCCTGGTAAAAAATTGCTTCCTGCTCTTCTTTAAGTTCTGGAGTTCATTACTAAACATATATGAAGAACCACATAACGTGGCTTAACTTTTTAAGGTAAATGGAGGAAATATTTTGCCAATTCAGCTGAGATATTTTAAAATCTCGTAGTTCATAATTTTTGAAATCATCAAGGCAGTCGTTATACGGTTTTGAAACGTCAAACTTGTCTACAATGTGGCATTCTATTGTCTAGAATGAGAGCAACATGTTGCTTTTCTCACGCCACCACACAAAATCTCTACCCAGCAGCATGCCAAACAGTGATCACATGTTACACAACATTCGCATCATGTGGGCCATAAAAAAACTTGGGGTGTCACAGTTTGCTGGGTCGAAGAGTTAGTATCGTTTTAAAAGAATGTCTTAATATGAAAAATATACTTTACTGACCTTGTGTTGTTGTTTTTACTCAGTTTGCGATGATTTGGGGCTGTTTTAGGCCTTTCAAAAACCGATTCCTCACCAAAGTCCACCATAGTACAGTAAAAATGACAAGGAGTGAAAGTCCCCCGACTGGCCGTGAGTTTCCCTAAAAAAATTACACTTCCCAGACATCTTTCATCTTTTAAACACCATTTTCCTAGAGACACATTATCAGGCAACAAGTTAGCCTGCAATGCAGGCGTTTTATTTGGGAAACCGTAATGGACGAGGAAAGAATGGCGCGATGACAAAAAGGAAGTAGGGGGAGGAGAGGAGAAGGGAAGGGAATGCCTGCCTACAATGCCTGTGAAAAACGCCTCCTAATTAGTTATGCATGTCTGATCTGTCAAAAATTACCAGTACAATTTTCCTCGCTGATTGTAGGCCTCAGAAAATGTACATTTCCTCCAAAATTAACGGGGTTATCAACCTCTAAATCATCAACAGGAAGTTCATAGCTTTAATAGAAGTGCTTGAAATAATTTTATTTATGCGCTTGAATATATGTGGTCGTTAACTTTTAGGCTTCCGCCACGTATGGCCAGAAAATGTCCGGGAAAAACGTATGTTTTCTCCAAACTGATCAGTCGGGCTAATATAAAAATCATAAACAACTTCTGTATAATGTCAAGCAATTTGGATTGTTGTTTGTGCTGTAAATCTAGCCTTCGATTCCGATGAAGTCACTTGATATTAGAGGGAAACAACAGCTTCGCCATCCGTTTCCTTCACACCACAGGCAGCCCAGATCCGATATATATTTCCCGCTTTTTGGGTTACCTGTGGTATGTTTCATAAGCGATCTCGGAAGAGTTTATATAATTGCTCCTTGTGAATTCTCTTTTCCGATTCCTACGAAATATATCTTAAAAAATAAAAGATTGATACTTAATGAAGTTGTGTGAGTGATTTTGGGATGATTTTGCGACTTCTAAAGCAGTTTATTAGGCCTCGAAGTTTTGACGGTTGGCCTCGTGTCTACCCATCGGACACAAATATACACAAGGTATGCAGCTTCGAGGCACTTTTCATCGATGTCACCTCACTCGCCGCCGAAATTCGACAAAAAAATCAAATCGATTTCGCCTCTGCTTTCGGCACACAAATCTAGAGATGTGTAAGCACTTCTCATCCACGTTTCAGGCCAAACGACGTGAAAACTGCCTGGAAATAAATTCCGAATTGAAAATATTTCTCTTGGTATACGATCTGCAGATTGATCGGTCCACTAATCAGCGGCAGACATCGCAGGCGGTGCTTGGCAACTGAAACTTTTTGAAAATACCCCTCCCCACTAAGGATAATTGTTATGCACTTCCGTTCTGCTTGAATACAGTTAAGGTTTCTTGGTTTTTGGCATTTTCATGGGTTTAATATTTAATCGGATGTATAAACGTGGTTTATTTACCACACCCCCTGAGTCTAAGATCAATAAGTAGCTTAGTTTTCACAATGGCGAGTTTTCTCATTGTAGAAAGCATCGTTTGCCCAGTATGTGTACATTGTTGAGATTTATGTGTACATTGTTTATGTGAGTTAGGTTGGTTGTTCATTCTTATCTGCATTCAGGCTCGTCGAGCATAGAGGGTTTTCCTCCGGTTTTCCTCCCTCCATAAAAATCAACTATGTATGTACAAAAGAGTTAATGCAGCGAGGCCGACAGCTGCTATAAGTTGCCATAATCAGCGCGCTAATACTCTATTACTAATAGTAATATATTTATTTTACGCGCATGGCACACGTCGACATGAGGAAGAATCAGCGAGGAGATTTACAGTTATTATGTAAGGACAATCACGGCCTTCTTGACGTTTTTGTTTGGTTTTACAAGCTCACTTGCATATACATCTTGTGATTCAACAACCTAAATATAACAAAGTGCGAAATTCACTCTCGCCTCATTGTTTTCCGGGTTTCAATATATATTAAAACCGCAAGTTTTTTGTTTTGTGTACAGTAAATGATTTTATTTTCTCCCGTTTTTCTCTTTGTCCTTACATACTTATTTGTGTTCCTTTCTTTTCTTGTCCGTTTCTCATGCGTCCCAAACAATTCCAACACCAACCTTTTACCTTACAACTCCACGACTTTAACTTCCAAGCAACTCTGTACGGGATTCCATTGCCCAACTTTAAGTATTCTTTTCCTTCTCCTTCGTTCTCATTAATTATGTATTCCACACTTGTGCCTTTCCTTCGTTCCCCAAAACTTTCACGTATTCTTGTGTTTCCACTCCACTTATATCGGTTTCCTTGCACTAGACTCCTCAGTTTAGCAAGCGGGTTTTGCTTTGACTTTTCTCTGAGCCCCAACTGACGACTTTCAGCTGTGAACGTGCTCCGTTTTTATACTATCCGTCTAATCCTTTTTCCTTCTTCGCTCTCCCAAACCTTCACACACAAACTTTGACTGACGCCACGCTTCTATTCGAAGGGCGTATATACATGTATATGTGGTTATAAAAATTCCTTAATAAGATTACTAGAAAGACTTGTTTAAGCAAAAATAGTTATGTAATCATTGTTTGGAGACTATACGTGCTCGCAAAAATTGACCTACGGTACATAACATAATGCTGGTATGGTTTTACGTAACTTTTTTTTAAATCTTGCAAATTCCCTACGGTAAGACTAATTGAACAATGGCTATAAACTAAAGCTAAATGGAATTAAAATAAATATATTACGCAAGCATACTGGAGGGCACTGGATCGTAACACCTCCCCCCTTTAAGTCTATTTGACAAAAACAAATAGTGAACGATGTGCTGGTTACCTAATATTGGACGTATCTATATCCGGCTGAGGGCGTCTGCATTACAATTCTTCTTACCATTCTTGTGCTGTACGAGCATGTCGTACTCCTGTAGAGTGATGCTCCAGCGGAGGAGTTTTCTACTTTTCTCCCTCACCTGATTTAACCATACTAAGGGGTTATGATCAGTCTGTAACCTAAATGTTCTACCGTACAAGTAATACCTGAATAATTCTACCGCCCAGACGATACCTAAGTACTCCTTTTCAGTCGTGGATAACTTCTGTTCTCTAGGTTGTAGTTATCTACTAGCGAAAGCTATCGGGTGCTGGTCCCCATTCTGGTCTTTCTGTCTGAGGATTGCTTCTAGTCCTCTAATGCATGCATCAACCTGTAAGATGAATTGTTCTTCCCAATAAGGGGGGTCTCAACACCGGTGGATTCTGTAGTGACTGTTGTAAGTCCTGGAAAGCTATTTCATGTTCCTCTAACCAACTTATCTTGGTAGGACTCTTACTTTCGTTAGGTCTGTTAGTGCGGCAGCCCTCTCTGAAAAGTTTGGTATGAATTTCCTGTAATATCCGACTAAACCTAGGAAAGAACTTACCTGCTTCTTCGTCTCGGGCCTGGGAAATATTTGAATAGACTCCACTAGAGCAGCACGTGGTCCAATTCTGTCCCTATGTACTCTGTGACCTACAAAATCTACGGAGGCCATGGCAATCTTACACTTAGTCGGGCGTGCGTTGAGTTTGCAATCTCTCAGTCGTTGGAGAACCTCGCGAATCTCGGACAGATGTTGTTCGAATGACGAGGGCGTGTCAATCTCTACATCGTCGATGTAGGCGTCTGCAAAGTCCAGACCTTTGAGAACAGTATCGGACATCATCCTCTGAAAGGTTGCTGGGGCTGTCTTCATCCCAAACGGCATTACTAGGAACTCAAACAAACCTCTTGAAGTGATGAATGCCAGTACCGTTTGTTGAGATCTATCGTGATGATACATTGTATACTTGGCAGCTGCGACTTTGTTACTCATGCGATCCATGGATGGTATGGGATATGCGTCCATCTTTGTCATCTTGTTTAATTTTCTGTAGTCAACACAGAATCGGATCGTTCAGTCTGGTTTTGGGACAATAACTACAGGGGCTCGATGAGAGACGGATTATCCCCATTTCTAACATCTTATATATTTCCTTACTTACCTCCAGTTTCTGTGGTACTTTGTATGGTGGACTATGGATGGGTAGGGAATCTCCAGTATGAATTTCGTGGGTGGCGAGGTTCGTCAGGTTAGGACTTCCAAAAATCACATCTGAGTATTCCGCTATCATCGAGTTCATCTGAGATCACAACGTCTCTCCAAGTGTCTTCATTGGTTACTAGGGGCACGTTGGCTTCATGCGGTAGTGTCATATCTGGTGACTCAGGCATCACCATGGCAACCAGTTCATCTCTGCTCTGCCATTTATTCAATAAATTGATATGGTAAGTACGGTGTTGTTTGTGTGCCTTACCTGTGTCGAGCTCATAGTTAAGCCCATCGTTATGTACCTTAGTCACTACATATGGTCCTTGCCATTTCATTTCCAACTTACTTCCAGGGGATGGTAACAATACTAAGGCTTTGTCACCTACCTCTAACCGACGTTTGGAGCTGTAAATATCATATAGACGTTTCTGTTTACCTTGTGCCTTTCTCATGTGCTCAGCAACAACTTGATGCATTGACGCAAGTCGTTTACGTATCTCTAGGACATGACTTACCATGTTTTCGTCAGAGGGTTTGTGTTCTAGCCAAGTCTCTTTAATTACTGAGAGAGGTCCTCTCACCATTCTCCCATATAGCAACTCAAAGGGAGATTAACCTGTGGACTCACATGCGACTTTTCTATAGGCAAACAGTAAGTATGGGAGATACTTATCCCAATCCTGTACACAGTCACTTACAAACGTCCTGAGCATGGCCTTTAATGTCCCGTTAAACCTCTCGACCAAACCATTGGCCTCAGGATGATAAACTGATGTCTTGATCTTGGAAATCTCAAGCTGTTCGTACAATTGTGCCATGAGTTTACCTACAAAATGTTATCCTTGGTCCGGCACTAACTCTTCTGGAATGCCAAATCTGCAGAAATATTGAACTAATGCATCAGCTATAGCCTTTGAATTTATCTTTCTGAGAGGTATGGCCTCGTGATATCGAGTAGCGTAGTCTACGATCGTTAGGATATATCTATGTCCACTGGCAGTACGTGGTAACTCACCGACAATATCAATCGCGATTTTCTTGAATGGTTCAGTAACAATTTCAGTTGGTTTAAGTGTTGCTCTGTTGGACTTCATTTTCCTTGCAACCATTTGACATTGAGGGCATGTTGCACAATACTTACGGACATCGAAGTGAATTCCTGGCCAGAAGAAAGGTGCTGCAACGCGGTCTACTGTATTCGTGTTTCCCGTGTGACCTGATAAAGGAATAGTGTGTCGAATACGTAGTACTTCTATATGATTCTGGGACTACAACACGATCAATGAATTCTGAATCTTTGCGCATGAGCTTACGATGCATGATCAACCCTTTATCATAAAAGTAACCGTCACGATCGTTAGGTACTTTGTCTGTCGCGTCTTTACGTACGTACCTTTACTAATGTCACATCAGATTTCCTGGTCTGCAATCAACTGATCCCTGTTTCGGTCCAATATGTTAGTGGTAACATTACTCTTACCTGTCTTGTCTTTGTCATTACTTACAGACACTTTATCACTAGCTTCCTTTGATTCACCTTTGTCCCCAAAGAGTAATTGTAGATGTTCTTCCCCAAGACCCTCGTGGCTATAAACTAAAGCTAAATGGAATTAAAATAAATATATTATGCAAGCATACTGGAGGGCACTGGATCGTAACAGTGTCCAGGAGATTAGTTATATATGCCAATGCCGAGCTCTTTTTCATTTATTTATTTGAGACTATGGAACAATGTAATATGATGCACTAGAATGCAATATGGTGCACAAATTAACAGTATAGTAAATTATTTCAAGTACCCATCCTGCAAGGAGGTACCCTGGATAATTAGTACCAGAGGTTCTACTGCCCTCTCTAAGCCAAAGTTTAGATGCGAAGGAGCAAATCAACGAGAAGGCTGGGAGAACCTCTGGGCGTGTCAAGGAGGGAGGGTTCTTTTTAATCTAGAATTAGCTAAAAATCAGTTTCAAAAATCGTGGCATGAATAGGGTTACAAATCCCTCTCTGTTGTGTATTAAAAATGTGTTCATTACTACAGGTTAACATGATGAATAGAAATGAAAATAATTATTAAATTATATGTCTACCTTTGTTGCTTTGTGTCCTTCTCACCATCCGGAACCCTGACATAATTCCCTAGATTGTTGTTATTAACAAAATTAATAATGTAAATTGTAATTATTCCTTAGTTAACTGAAACATTTTTAATCAGTTGATACTCATTTAAGATAATTAAACTACAAGAACCAAGAAAGGAAAAGCATTAATTTTATAAAACAATGATCTGCAAAATGATTAGTAGACCCAATAATAAATGAGTTACAAGCTCCCCGGTATTATCGCTCCCAGTCATAAGCTCTAGACATGAAAAGATTGTATATTATCTCATTACTATCGTAATGTTGCAATTGCTTCAATACATTTAGAAAAATCACAAACCAGTGTCATTGGTGCAACAGTTTCTGAAATGACCATTATCACAAAATATTTGAAGCCATACTATCACAAACACGGCTTCTATATTTACATGTATGAACAAATGAAAGGTTAATTTGAAATTGACCCATAGAAAATAAATTATGAGATATGGATCATTTGATGAGTTTGACATATTGAGCTAAATTCCTAGCCAGAACAAATATGTAAACACTAACAAATTTTGTATGGATAGTGACAACACTTGAAATATTTAAAAGGGGTAAAATTTTCAAACAATGTTTGTGACTGGCTACATTATTTTGTAGTTACAAAAAATTGGTTGCAAGTTCCAGCAGCCTTACAACAAAAAGCTGTGGCCATGATATATTCCAAATAGACCATTTAAAAAAGGTGTCTGAGTTGAGGATTGTGTCACTCAAGGTTAAGGTTATTGTATACCTTCACGGGTACAGATTAAACGTTACCAGATAAAATAAGGACTGTACATTGACAATCTACTTGCTGTGGCAACGTAAGTTGGGAGAATTTACATACACAGCGAATTTCACATATTTGAGTTCACTTTTTAATGCCTTCCACTGATTTTCACCTTCAAATGGCCATAAAATTTGTTTAAAGCAAAATATCAAAATTCCCCCATAAACTTTTGAAGACCATGTTATTCTGTTATTGTGCAAAGTTTCAGATGGATACGTTATATTCCCATATGCGATCAATTCAAAGATGTGAAATTTGCTGATGTGAATAATTCTCCCAACTTACATTACCATAGCAACACCTGCCAAATTCGTACAGACAATTTATCAGTGATCATTTGGTATATACATGTAGGTCAATTGCCCATGTACAGCCCTTATTGTATTCTGACAGCTATCTGAAGGTATATGCTAACCTTAAAGGAGATACAAAGGATAAAATGAAGGTAATCAAATGGTGTGTAATTTTGCTGTAAGTGAATACCTCTGGTTGGTCATGAAGAAGATGTGTGTCGCTGTATATGAAACCATGACCTGCAACCAATACATCGGAATTTCATATAAACTGCACAGAAATTGATGATGCAAACCCATGGCCAGTTAACCTCAATGAACATATTTACTACAAGTGAAAAAATGACTAATAATATTAAGGGGGGAAATCCTATTAAGTGAATCCAAAAAGTAATGTACCTGCATGTAGGAAACCAAATTACCAGAAATCAAAAAGTACCTAAAATAATTGTTATAATTATGCCTACTTGTTTAGAACTATCAGGAATCCAAATCCAAATTGAGTATAAAAATGTATGCATCATTGTTATTATTAACCACTACATGGCATATGAGATGCCTGCATGTACTCTTTTTTATGTTCTATTCAATCTTATTTTTTGCTATTTGAATGTTAGACAATCCAAATGAGGTTTATTGATGGTTAGCTGAGTGCATGGTAATTGACAGAATATTGCCACTTCAAACTCCTAATTATAAGGTAGCTAAAAATTAACCTTTCTAAAAATACCACAATGTCCATTTCTGACTATTCTAACTCAAACACACCGTTGTCCTGATTTTTGGGACATTCATGCCTTGGCCCAGCCAATTCTGTGATTCCACATGCTGAAATGATAATATAATTATGTAGTTCACGATAATAATGTGAAATAATACTGCTTCTTAAGAAGCCATAGACCCTGTTATCGAGTCCTATGACGCGCGTAAGATGTTCACTTTCAATTTCGTCACGACGATTTGGAGTTTGAGGGAGCTAGAGCGGTGAGTAATATTGCTATTTTACCATGAATTTCCTAAGGTTTACAAACTTGATTAGCTACAGCTTTCGCAGTGTGTGTATTACCGGTCAAATGAAAGGTTTTCAAAGGTACTTTCAAGGTCTAGGTCGATGTACTTCCCACCAATTGAATACCAAAGTGATAAGTCTCAGCACCCGGGTTTTGGGAAAAAGTTAGATTTTCAACTCCTTGTTCGTATGAAGGAAACTCATGACGAAGCCGTTGTTTCACCTCTAAAATGGAATTGAAGGCTAGATTTACAACACAAATTACAGACAGGCAATCCAAATTGCTTGACATTAAACAGAATTATACATGATTTTTATATTAGCCCGACTGATTTTGGAGAAACCATTCATTTTCGCGCGATCGAGGAGGGAAATATGTACTCCTGGTGAATTCTATTTCCTTCCTTGGCGCCCTTCCCAGAAAGGGTCGCTGTAGAAAAGGAGAACAACTGTATGGCAGAACACCAAACCGACCTCAGAAGTTCACACTTCGCTCTGCAATTGGCCCTCGTGTATACTGCAAAGTATGGCTTTCTGAGAACAACGCCAATGACAGTGAGGTCAAACATTTTGTGCTCGATAACATCGAATCGTCAGTGCATGCAACAAATCTTGGAGGTCCTCCACTGCCAGTGACTATTCCACCCCATAGCTATTTTATTTGGGATCGTCTTGGTAGAGCTGGAAGATGTATGAACCCATCCAAGCAACATTACAACCCGGAAATCCACGAGCGCTTTCGCCAGGCTGAAGTGCAGGCAGTCATGCTACCTCCAAAGGGCCACGAGGCTAACCCGACAGAGCTATTCCAAGCTATAATCCAGGCGAATGTGAAGTTCTGGAGAGCTCCCAATCAGTCATTTGACGAATGTGGGCCAAGGAACTTTAAAGAAGCACAGCAAGCCGTATCTGATGCTCTTGGAAGGCTGAGGTTTAACACTAATGCCCGCCATCTTCTGTGTCGCTGGGCCAAGGATCGCATGACGAAAATAGTCCTCATATGGCGTGAAAATGAGAAATCACAAGTTTTCCTTTGGCCACAGAAACTATGAGTAGCTTAACTTTTACTTACTGAGGTTTATTTCCCAGATTCAAACCATGCATAGCTAAACAAGTGACATGATTTCCCTTTTTCGCAACGAACGTCAATTCGAATTGAGGCCATGTTGATTTTCGTAGAAATCACGTGATTTTAGGTTTTACGTCATTCGAGTTTCCATATTTAGAAAGGCTGTAAAACAAAAACCGTAACATTGTTTTCGACAATAATAAAATTCCATGTATGGAATTTAATAAGGTTTTTAATAAAAAATAAATGCCGAAAATAAGTTTGTAGTTTTTGTGTAAAATCGTAACATGTCATGCATCAATTGTTCTGTCCAGACTACTATAGAGTGCATAGTTGCATGCTCTCAGCACAATAATATTATGCTTGCTCAGTACATGTATATTCTGAACAAGTATTCGCATGAACTGCTCATGCTATATGTGATTTATTGGCACTGACTCATATTTTGAAAGTTCTCAAATTGCACTTGTTCAAGCAATTACCAAAACTTCCAAAATATCACTCAGTGCCCATACATCCTGTATATATCACTTGTGTCCTTGTTCCTGCAATGTATTTCCTCTTATAAGTCGTATCATTATTTATATAGGTTATATTATACACTCAGGGATTTTGCTGGAATGTCAAAAATTATACCAGTTAGGGTTTACAGTAATTCAGCACTTTTCACAAAAACCTTGACCAGAATGAAACAGAAAGCTGAATCTAGGTACTGAATCCTTGTATACTGTCCTCTTTTTTTTATTCCATGGTTACCTGTATGACTAACCTATTATATATAATTATGGTAAATGATAAGAACATACTAATGTATCAAGCATAGCATTGGACATTTTTAATCTGGATCCTGAGACCCATAGATTTTTCGGGGGGCTTGGGATCCCAAACAAATAATTTATAGGTCCCCATGTCGAATCCAAGATGGGGCTCGCTAATGCTGCCTAGTCGCTAAACCAGCAAAACCTTTGGTACATGTACATGTATGCACATGCAATCATAGGAAAGGAAATAATATATTGCATCCCTGGGATGCATTTTTAGAAAAAAAAATCAATAAAAATGCATGACTTCTGTATTATTGTTGTCGCTGTTTATACAGATTAAATATTACATTAACTAGTAATACATTAAATGCCTCATGACCAAATAACATATAGTAATAATAAGGTCTCTATATTGTAATTTAATTAGACCCTCAACAATTTCTCTTGTTTTTCATTACTTACTTTCAGAGCGATAACTTACAGGGAGGTCCCACAAATAGTTTGATCTCCTCCACTGCACAGGAGAGGGTGTGTTTTGGAACTTACTCCTTGACCACGGGCCAGGATACTCAATGTCACGACTTTCCCACATTTCGTTCATGTGAATATATCAAGCCAATGCTGCTCTCACCTTTTTGTAATGGAATCGCCACCAAAGATTAAGAAAGAAAAACATATATATGTATATATACGCACACACTCTTGTTTTCAATAACATTGCACTGCAAGAGAGAACAAGTAACTAAATTCCATAACAAAGGTTACAATTATAATTGCACTGGTGCAAAAAAATTACCAGTGCAAAAACTTCCACTGGGAGTTGAAATATTATTGTACTACAACATACACATATTACATGTAACATGTACTGTGCCATATCATTTTGCCAGTACCCTCTAAATGTTTGCTAGACAAAAAATTATACTAGCAGCCATTACCCAACCTAATTAGCTAAATGATCAATCTCTCATAAACAGCACACATTATTTGTTGACCATTAACCTCATAATAAAAAGGGAACTAATTCTCGCTTGTCATTGTGGCCCCTAAATTTCGTAGTAAGACAAATGAAATAGCCTACTTAAAAGGAATACAATTTTCACCAAAGCTTGAATACAGGAGCAAGAAAAAAGAAGATATCAAAAATTATTATATTGAAAATAATAAAATATTGAGATCCATTTCACTTAATATAATACTGCTCACAATTAAATATGATAGTACATGTATCAATCATGTACATGACTTACAAAATGAAGTTAATCAAAATTGTGCATTATATACAGACAAATCATGTATTTTTGGGTGGCATTTTCCTGCATTTATCAGTTTGATGATATAGAGGTTATTCACCAAGATTGAGGATATATTGGCCAAGTTCATTTTTGTGTGGTTATGGACCGAGATGAAGTTGAGGGGAATATAACTTAAAATGCAAGGATATATATTAAATCATTGTTAAAATCAAGGGGAATAGACATTTAAGCATTGTTACGTTAAAATGCAAAGGACAAAGAAACCGAGGTGTGATGTGAAAATATGAGATATATTCCCCTAAAGCTAAAAGAACAAAGAAAACCAAGCCATGTTAAAAAGTGTATATATGGTCAACAATTCTTATCATTAATATTGATTCTGTATCAAGTGAATTAGTTGAATAGTACATTTCCTGATTTGAGCATTACCCTAAGACATACTTTATTCATGTAGCTTATAAGCAAATGATTGTTATGTTGCTTAAAGTTCTGTTTTTGTTTCATGCATGTAATTCCAGTTGAGGTTAGAATTATCTTTAAACCACTTTTAAGGCACCGTATGGTCTGTCACCTATATATATTAATGATCTAATTAAGACTAAGAGTAAGTCTAGATATTGTCTTAATTCTAATACTGAATTGTTACTAAGCCACTAAGTCATTTATCTCTACCAGCATGTGTTTGAAAAATCAAATAATGATTCCCTATTTTACCTCACCGGCTTGAATATTCATATATATATTATAAATATAATGCATATGTTTTAAATATAAACCTATATATAGCTCATGGATGCAACACTCAAATCAAGAAATATTTAATTATTGACTTGATTTAGATGACTTGATCTAGAATGGATATTAATGATAACAATGTTTGATCATATATACACTTTAATATAACTGTCTTATTTTAATACCTTCTGTACACTTCGTTGAGTGTGTCACATTGTAACAAACATGGTTCCAGTTGGGTCCCCAAGCTGTATGCCCCCTCTTCGGTGACAAAGAATTCATGCTCATCTGGGGCTAAAACCTTGTTATCCTTGATATGAAGCTAAATGTTTAAATAATTAATGTTAATTTGGTAACATTTGAGAAAATTTAAAGCAAATTTGAAAGCGTTTAGAATTCTTACACTGGTGAGACAGGCAGAACTCAGCTTGAGCTACGTAAAATTGGCATCAGTACGATTTACACAGACATCATAGGCAAACCACTGCTATAATGAAGTGAAAACTATAAAAAAGTGTTTTTATATTGTTTGCGAGTGAAAACAAGAAACATTTTACATACTTTAGTCGTTACCCTCCCACTTTTTAAGACTGCTCAATTCACATTCAAATATTAGCTATCTAACGAAACCTGTTTAGCATTTACAGTAGTGCAGGCAAATCGAGCTGGATTAATATTATCCGAATCGGCGCAAAAAACTATAAAACGCTTTCAAATCCCATATTTGCTACCAGGACTCAGGAGTACCAGCTCATAGCCCGAATTTAAGCCATCTCCTCGGCTGAAAATTCAGGCTAACCAGCCCGCCCAGTCCTGAGCTGTCCTGCAATCCAAAACCGCGGCAAAACGTCACGCTCATGCGTTTGAGATGAGCGCGTCCTACCTCGTTCTCAGTGTCTACTCGACTTGCCTCCGATTTTTATCATCATCATCATCAGTAGTAGTAGTAGTAGTAGTAGTAGTAGTAATAGTAGTTTTCTGAGTTAGGATGGTTCTTTGTATTTTGCACGGTCAGGCAGCTCGAGTCCAGCTCCTCGAGTTAGGAGCCAGGAGCCCAGCAGGCAGGGTACTGATTTTGCTTTAGAATATGTCATGTGTGTTACTTACATTTCTTGAGATGCACCAGTACTTGGTCCCCTGGTGCCCAAGATGCGAAGCCCTGAAATATCTTCGCTTTTCCTCTAGTTGTTAATAATCACCCTTCAGAACTCTGTAGAACTCACTAAGGTGACTGCCAACAACCGCTCCACCACCATATTTCCTCCGCAACAGCTCCAAAATGCGAGCTTTCGAGTCAAACGCACTAGTGGGAAGTACAACAATTCTGAAATGGACAGATTAATTAAGAAACATTTCAGCTTACAAAATTTCAATGCTAGAATGCCGGTTTTCATTGCGTGCAGCTGCGTGTCATGACAGGCCACGTGGCAATTTCTCGCCACCAAGAGCTCACTCCTTTAATAAGTATCAGGACAAAAAAACAAACATATACACGTGATTCTGACCTTGATTCTAGCTTTTGACCATTGTGACCCAGTACATGGCGGCCACAGGAAGCCACCCAATAGCCTTGTTGGTCGTCTCTCTGCCTGGCGGCTGTTCTGCTCCAGCTCGCCCAAGAGCTTTAGAGTAAAGTCCCCGAATTCGGAGACTTCACCCACATTTTCCATAACGTTTTTCCTTCCCTTAGAATAAAGTGGGTTCTACCCTCACTCTGTAACAAAAAAACATAACAAATTACCTGGTGGATAATGCCATCGACTCGGCGCTTGATAAATCCCTATCCAGTGACTAGCCTATCTACTGGATAGAGATTTATCCGGAAACTGAGGCTATCCAATGTAGCCTTTGAAAAACCGAGCTGAAAAAACCAGCCAATTAAAGAATGCAGGGCCATTCCATATATTGTTCTCATTGGCTCGGTAGTCGATGATCTTAATCCATCCACCGGTGGCTCAGTGGTATAATGTTCTTTAAAGGTTTGAGTTACATTCTCACAGTATTAACATGAGTACTCACCTCTCCTTCGTAGTCATGCCCCTCCATAGCACAAGCGACTTGCAACCGTCCAGCCAACCGTCCGGTACTACATCAACTGCTGCATAAAAACTCAGCTCTGCTCGTTATGCGCAGCATAACTGAATAATCAATATTTTATTAAAGTACAGCATTTTCTCATAGTTTGAGGCATTGTCCAAACAAATTGACAAAGTTTTAGATACAAAAGGAGTATAGTCACAAAGAATCTGGGTGTTTCATGTGTGACTTCCGCACCGGCGACGTGATGACAAGTTATTAAACAGAATTAGTTATTAACTAAGCCTGAGCACCTCCCTGGCCTGAGCAATCGAGAAAAGGGATCCAAGGGCACACGTAAGGCATGGGAACGACATATACAGCCCAGGCGCCACTGAGATTGAACGACCGGGGAACTTACAATCGCACTGAAATTTTAATTTAATGACAATAGAGCCTACGATCGACGTCTGTCCTGTAGCATCCGGACTGAACTCCGTACCGAAAACGAAGCCCCCCGTTTGCTCCGAATATATTTTGAATAAGGCAAATTCCCAATCAAGAGAGTATAAGTAAGAGAGGAATCTTGTAGCGTGCGGTATGCATACATAAGTTTATTCGTTCAACATGTTGGAATTGGGAAGCTATAATCTGATGTGGGACTGGAAAATCCTATTAAGTGAATCCAAAAAGTAATGTACCTGCATGTAGGAAAACAAATTACCAGAAATCAAAAAGTACCTAAAATAATTGATATAATTATGCCTACTTGTTTAGAACTATCAGGAATCCAAATCCAAATTGAGTATAAAAAATGTATGCATCATTGTCATTATTTACAACTACATGGCATATGAGATGCCTGCATGTACTCTTTTTGATGTTCTATCCAATCTTATTTTTGGCTATTTGAATGTTAGACAATCCAAATGAGTTTTATTTATGGTTAGCTGAGTGCATGGTAATTGACAGAATATTGCCACTTCAAACTCCTAATTATAAGGCAGCTAAAAATTAACCTTTCTAAAAATACCACAATAGTACATCTATAGATAATCAATGTTTTTAATTGTTTATGTTGACTTGGTGCATGTACATGAAATGTACCATATTTTGTAAATAAATATGAAAGCTCAGTACCTTCACAGATTATTTTTCAACATCCATGATCAATATAACCTAACCTGCAGATTGAATGTCCACTTTCAGTGTGTCCAACATGTCCATTTCTTACTGTTCGAACTCAAACACACGGTTGTCCTGAATTTTGGGACATTCATACCTTGGCCCAGCCAATTCTGTGATTCCACATGCTGAAATGATAATAGAATTATGTAGTTCACAATAATAATGTGAAATAATACTGCTTCTTAAGAAGCCGTAGACACTGTTATCGAGTCCTATGACGCGCGTAAGATGTTCAATTTCGTCACGACTGTAGAATTGTCAGGTTTTTTAATGCACACGGGTAAACAGGGAGTGTTCTTCATACAATCCACTGTGCTATATATATGTGACACGTTATCGACTGATTCAAAGGAATGCTGGAACGAAATTCGTTCTATCAAACAAATGAAAATAGGAATCATAACCAAAAGAAATTTAGATTACATGCTATGGTTACTAGGATATATATTTTAGTGAATAACTAATTCTTGAAGTAAAGCATAGTCTAGTGTCTGGTTCCCTAAATAGGAGACTAAAACTAATAGGTCCAATATATAATGTCTCGTGTAACTAGTACATAATAAAGTCTTTAAAACGCTTGGGAGGCTTGGCTTGCCTCCTAGGTCGGTCTGCAGGAGGTGTTACTGCAGGTGTGGTCTCAGCAGTGTTCTGCTGCTGATATTGGTGTGGCATGTGTATGTCACACTCCTCGGGTGTGTGGTCCACTGGGACTTCGACCCTTTTGAAGAATGACGAGATCCTTGTGATTACTCGCTCTCCCCTTTGTGCTGTGACCATTGACCCTTTGGTTTTCCTGACTTCATAGGGGGCAGGATCGTACGCGCTCTTACTCTTCGCTTTTGACCGATCATTCTTTAGAAGTACGGAATCTCCCTCGGCGATTTGAGCGGGTTTAACAGATGCCTTCGTGTCTGCGTAGCGCTTCATTTTCGCCTTGGCGTACTCGTCATTGATGCGCATGTATTCGTCTTGGTGAGCCGCACAGTACTCTGGTAGGCGAGTCTTCATCTGCCGCCCGTACAACGCTGTAGCAGGTGGTGTCTTAGTCGAGGCGTGTGGCGCGGCGCGGTAATTCCTCAGAAACCGGTACAGCTCCTGTTTCCAACTCTTCCCTTCTATCAGTGCTGCTTTCACTGCTTTCTTTATGGTTCTCATGAACCTCTCTGCCTCCCCATTTACTCGAGGCCAGTACGGGGTAACTTTCCTATGTACGAACCCTAAGTAATTCGCAAACGCGCGAAAATCGTTACCGTTGAATGGCGGGCCATTGTCGCTTCTTAGCTTTTCTGGTACTCCAAACTCTGAGAAGATTTTATCAAGACAAGCGATTACTGTCCTGCCTGAAGTGGACTTGATTATTTCCACTACAGGAAAACGTGAGTAGTCGTCAATTAATACGAGTAAGTAATCACCTGTCGCGAGTTCGGCAAAGTCAATACTTAGCTCTTTCCAAGCGCCGCTTGGCAACTCTGACATTTGCAGTGGCTCTGTCTGATTGACTGGTACTGTCGCTTGACACGCAAGGCAGCATTTAACGCAGTCTTCCACCAGTCTGTCAATACCTGGGAACCACTTTCTCGCGTATAAGTGCCTTTGTCTTTGTCATCCCCAAGTGACCTTCATGTGCTATACCGACCACGTGATGCCTCAACGTATCTGGGATGACTATCTGTTGAACTCGTAGTATTATGTCATCGGTCACGCACAGCTCATCAGACAGCTTGCGAAACTGTTCAAACTCCGGCTTAGACACGTTTCCACTCGCAGTGAGTATCGCGCCATCGGTCGGTTTGCACAGCTTCGATGACAGCTTGAAGCGTCGGGTCAAGCTTCGCCGCGTTTCTGATTTCTTCAAGTGTCATTGTCTTAGGAGTCGATGTGTTGGCAACATAATTCACATACTCCTCGGCAATCTTCTCCTCACGACTATTCGGTTTAGCATAATCAAGTGGATGGCGTGACAAGTAATCTGCTGGATTGTCGTTACCAGGGCGATAGATAATGGTGACGTCATACGGCTGTAATCGTAGTGACCATCGTTCCAAGCGAGCTGGTGGTTTAGACGCCGGATTACCGTAAATCGTAACCAGAGGCTTTGTGGTCAGTGAGTACCGAGAACGGTTTGCCGTACACGTAAAGATGGAAGTGCTCACAGGTCCATACGATGGCGAGGGCCTCTCTCTCCGTCTGAGAGTAACGCTGCTCTACGTCTGTCAAAGCCCTGCTAGCATATGCGATGAAGTGACGTTCCTTTCCGTCCAACGACGTCTGTGACAAAACGGCTGCAAGTCCGACTGGGCTCGCATCCGTCAATATCTCGGTTTTCCCATCGGGGTCAAAATATGACATCTCCGTTGCATTCGTCATGGCGTCACGCAACTTCTCCAGCGACATTTGGTGCTCTGCAGACCAAGTGAACGGGACTCCACTCTTAATAAGATCTCGGAGTGGTTTACTAATCGTCTCATACTTCTGAATAAATCTGGCGCTGTAATTGGTCATACCAAGCAGGCTTCGAACCTCGGACGCATCTTTTGGCGTGTCCATCTCGTGCACTGCGCGCACTTTCATTGGGTCTGGAGATATTCCACCCTCGGAGAACACGAAACCGTGAAATTCTAGTCGGCTCTTTTTGAACTCGCACTTATGTCGGTTCAAAGTTAGGCCACGGTCACGCAACCTTTGAAAAACTGCACGTAGGTTTGTATCATGCTCCGTCTCGTTGGCTCCATAAACAAGAATATCATTACTGAAATTCATGACACCGGAAATTCCATTCAGCGTTTCTCGTATCGCATTCTGAAAAATTTCGGCTGCACTATTAATGCCAAAATTCAGTCTCTTGAATCTCCGAAGTCCAAGATGCGTAGAGAACGTAGTAATGTAGCGAGAATCCGGGTGCAACTCCAACTGGTTATATCCTTGGTTCAAATCCATTTTCGAGAAAGCTTTGGCGCCATTCAGATGGCTGATAATCTCGTTGACAGTTGGCGTGATATGCCTTTCTCTTTTTATTGCCTGATTTGGTTGTCGCGAGGTTTTTGTTTCCAATTCCGACCTTGCGTTCTCTGCTGTGACGGCTTGTCCGGTGTGGAATCCTTGCTTCTGCAGCACTTTTCGAAATTATTGTATTTCTTGCATGATTTGCACTGTTTGCCAAAAGCAGCACAATTATCTCGACCCTTCGCATGTCGACGTCCGCAATAACCACAGTCGTCGGTTTGGCGTGACTTCTCATTTTGTTGTTTGCGTGTGTTTGTTGGCGTGCGCTGACTCACTCGACTCTATTCCCTTTGCCTGGAGATCTGCCAACTCCATGGCTTTCGCCGTGTTGAGTAATTTCTCCAAGTCCATCTCGGGATCTGCTAAGGCTTTTCTTCGTAGTCGAGACGATGTGCAGTTCTGCACTATCTGTGTTTTGATTTCCCGTGCGCGATCATGAAATTCGCATGATTTCGCTAGCTGACCAGCCTTGTGTGAAATGCAGCCACACTCTCGCCAGCTTGTTGCTTTGCCTGACGAAACCTGTACACTTCATATTCTAGATTTTTCCTTGGCGAGAAATTGGATATCAAATGCAGGAAACACTGGAAGAGCCGCCATGCTGACTGTTCTTCCTTGCGTTTTTGAGTAAAAAAAATCCTCGTCGCCAGATGTAGAATTGTCAGGTTTTTAATGCACACGGGTAAACAGGGAGTGTCCTTCATACAATCCACTGTGCTATATATATGTGACACGTTATCAACTGATTCAAAGGAATGCTAACGTAATACAGGATGTTACGTCACAGGATACTACATCGACGATTTGGAGTTTGAGGGAGCTAGAGCGGTGAGTAATATTGCTATTTTACCATGAATTTCCTAAGGTTTAACAAACTTGATTAGCAACAGCTTTCGCAGTATGTGTTACCGGTCAAATGAAAGGTTTTCAAAGGTACTTTCAAGGTCTAGGTCGATGTACTTCCCACCAATTGAATACCAAAGTGATAAGTCTCAGCACCCGGGTTTTGGGAAAAAATTGATTTTCAACTCCTTGTTCGTATGAAGGAAACTCATGACGAAGCCGTTGTTTCACCTCTAAAATGGAATTGAAGGCTAGATTTACAACACAAATTACAGACAGGCAATCGAAATTACTTGACATTATACAGAATTATACATGATTTTTATATTAGCCCGACTGATTTTGGAGAAAACATTCATTTTCGCGCGATCGAGGAGGGAAAAATGTACTCCTGGTGAATTCTATTTCCTTGCTTGGCGTCCTTCCCAGAAAGGGTCGCTGTAGAAAAGGAGAACAACTGTATGGCAGAACACCATACCGACCTCAGAAGTTCACACTTCACTCTGCAATTGGCCCTCGTGGATACTGCAAAGTATGGCTTTCTGAGAACAACGCCAATGACAGTGAGGTCAAACATTTTGTGCTCGATAACATCGAATCGCCAGTGCATGCAACAAATCTTGGAGGTCCTCCACTGCCAGTGACTATTCCACCCCATAGCTATTTTATTTGGGATCGTCTTGGTAGAGCTGGGAGATATATGAACCCATCCAAGCAACATTAGAACCTGGAAATCCACGAGCGCTTTCGCCAAGCTGAAGTGCAGGTAGTCATGCTACCTCCAAAGGGCCATGAGGCTAACCCGACAGAGCTATTCCAAGCTATAATCCAGGCGAATGTGAAGTCCTGGAGAGCTCCCAATCAGTCATTTAACGAATGTGGGCCAAGGAACTTTAAAGAAGCACAGCAAGCCGTATCTGATGCTCTTGGAAGGCTGAGGTTTAACACTAATGCCTTCCATGGTTGGTACGAGGCACAAGCCACCGGCCGCCATCTTCTGTGTCGCTGGGCCAACGATCGCATGACGAAAATAGTCCTCAGATGGCGTGAAAATGAGGAATCACAAGTTTTCCTTTGGCCACAGAAACTATGAGTAGCTTAACTTTTACTTACTGAGATTTATTTTCCAGATTCAAACCATGCATAGCTAAACAAGTGACATGATTTCCCTGTTTCGCAACGAACGTCAATTCGAATTGAGGCCATGTTGATTTTCGTAGAAATCACGTGATTTTAGGTTTTACGTCATTCGAGTTTCCATATTTAGAAAGGCTGTAAAACAAAAACCGTAACATTGTTTTCGACAATAATAAAATTCCATGTATGGAATTTAATAAGGTTTTTAATAAAAAATAAATGCCGAAAATAAGTTTGTAGTTTTTGTGTAAAATCGTAACATGTCATGCATCAATTGTTCTGTCCAGACTACTATAGAGTGCATAGTTGCATGCTCTCAGCACAATAATATTATGCTTGCTCAGTACATGTATATTATGAACAAGTATTCGCACGAACTGCTCATGTTATATGTGATTTATTGGCACTGACTCATATTTTGAAAGTTCTCAAATTGCACTTGTTCAAGCAATTACCAAAACGTCCAAAATATCACTCAGTGCCCATACATCCTGTATATATCACTTGTGTCCTTGTTCCTGCAATATATTTCCTCTTATAAGTCGTATCTTTATTTATTTAGGTTATATTATACACTCAGGGATTTTGCTGGAATTTTAGACTATGTCAAAAATTATACCAGTTAGTGTTTACAGTAATTCAGCACTTTTCACAAAAACCTTGACCAGAATGAAACAGAAAGCTGAATCTAGGTACTGAATCCCTGTAGACTGTCCTTTTTTTATTCCATGACTAACCTATTATATATAATTATGGTAAATGATAAGAACACACTAATGTATCAAGCATAGCATTGGACATTTTTAATCTGGATCCTGAGACCCATAGAATTGGGGGGGGGGGGGGGGGGGGGGTTTGGGATCCCAAACAAATAATTTATAGCTGCCCATGTCGAATCCAAGATGGGGGTATGCCGCCTAGTCGCTAAACCAGCAAAACCTTTGGTACATGTACATGTATGCACATGCAATCATAGGAAAGGAAATAATATATTGCATCCCTGGGATGCATTTTTAGAAATATTTTTTCAATAAAAATGCATGACTTCTGTATTATTGCTGTCGCTGTTTATACAGATTAATTATTACATTAACTAGTAATACATTAAATGCCTCATGACCAAGTAACATATAGTAATAATAAGGTCTCTATATTGTAATTTAATTAGACCCTCAACAATTTCTCTTGTTTTTCATTAATTACTTTCAGAGCGATAACTTACAGGGAGGTCCCACAAAGAGTTTGATCTCCTCCACTGCACAGGAGAGGGTGTGTTTTGGAACTTACTCCTTGACCACGGGCCAGGATACTCAATGTCAACGACTTTCCCACATTTTGTTCATGTGACAAAATCAAGCCAATGCTGCTCTCACCTTTTTGTATTGGAATCGCCACCAAAGATTAAGAAAGAAAAACATATATATGTATATATACACACACACTCTTGTTTTCAATAACATTGCACTGCAAGACAGAACAAGTAACTAATTTCCATAACAAAGGCTACAATTATAATTGCATTGGTGCCCAAAAATTACACCAGTGCAAAATATTCCACTGGGAGTTAAAATATTATTGTACTGCAACATAGACATATTACATGTAACATGTACTGTGCCATTTCATTTTGCCAGTACCCTCTAAATTTTTGCTAGACAAAAAATCCTACTAGCAGCCATTACCCAACTTAATTAGCTAAATGATCAATCTCTCATAAACAGCACACATTATTTGTTGACCATTAAACTCATAATAAAAAAAGGGAACTCATTCTCGCTTGTCATTGTGGCCCCTAAATTTCGTAGTAAGACAAATGAAATAGCCAACTTAAAAGGAATACAATTTTCACCAAAGATTCAAGACAGGAGCAAAAAAAATATTTTTTATATTGAAAATAATAAAATATTGAGATCCATTTCACTTAATATAATACTGCTCACAATTATATATGATAGTACATGTATCAATCATGTACATGACTTACAAAATGAAGTTAATCAAAATTGTGCATTATATACAGACAAATCATGTATTTTTGGGTGGCATTTTCCTGCCTTTATCAGTTTGATGATATAGAGGTTATTCACCAAGATTGAGGATATATTGGCCAAGTTCATTTTTGTGTGTTTATGGACCGAGATGAAGTTGAGGGGAATATAACTTAAAATGCAAGAATATATATTAAATCATTGTTAAAATCAAGGGGAATATATATTAAAGCATCAAGTGTGATGTGAAAATACGAGATATATTCCCCTAAAGCTAAAAGAACAAAGAAAACCAAGCCATGTGAAAAAAAAGTGTATATATGGTCAACAATTCTTATCATTAATATTGATTCTCTATCAAGTGAATTAGTTGAATAGTACATTTCTTGATTTGATCATTACCCTAAGACATGCTTTATTCATGTAGCTTATAAGCAAATGATTGTTATGTTGCTTAAAGTTCTGTTTTTGTTTCATGCATGTAATTCCAGTTGAGGTTAGAATTATCTTTAAACCACTTTTAAGGCACCGTATGGTCTGTCACCTATATATATTAATGATCTAATTAAGACTAAGAGTAAGTCTAGATATTGTCTTAATTCTAATACTGAATTGTTACTAAGCCACTAAGTCATTTATCTCTACCAACATGATTTTGTATAATAAAATAATGATTCCCTATTTTACCTCACCAGCTTGAATATTCATATATATATTATAAATATAATGCATATGTTATAAATATAAACCTATATATAGCTTATGGATGCAACACTCAAATCAAGAAATATTTAATTATTGACTTGATTTAGATGACTTGATCTAGATGACTTGATCTAGAATGGATATTAATGATAACAATGTTTGATCATATATTCACTTTAATATAACTGTCTTATTTTAATACCTTCTGCACACTTCGTTGAGTGTGTCACATTGTAACAAACATGGTTCCAGTTGGGTCCCCAAGCTGTATGCCCCCTGTTCGGTGACAAAGAATTCATGTTCATCTGGGGCTAAAACCTTGTTATCCTTGATATGAAGCTAAACGTTTAAATAATTAATGTTAATTTGGTAACATTTGAGCAAATTTAAAGCAAATTTGAAAGCGTTTAGAATTCTTACACTGGTGAGAAAGGCAGAACTCAGCTTGAGCTACGTAAAATTGGCATCAGTACGATTTACACAGACATTATAGGCAAACCACTGCTATAATGAAGTGAAAACTATAAAAAACGTGTTTTTATATTGTTTGTGAGTGAAAACAAGAATACATTTTACATACTTTAGTCGTTACCCTCCCACTTTTTAAGACTGCTCAATTCAGATTCAAACATTAGCTATCTAACGAAACCTGTTTAGCATTTACAGTAGTGCAGGCAAATCATGTGTGTTACTTACATTTCTTGAGATGCACCAGTACTTGGTCCCCTGGTGCCCAAGATGCGAAGCCCTGAAATATCTTCGCTTTTCCTCTAGTTGTTGATAATCACCCTTCAGAACTCTGTAGAACTCTCTAAGGCGACTGCCAACAACCGCTCCACCACCATATTTCCTCCGCAACAGCTCCAAAATGCGAGCTTTCGAGTCAAACGCACTACAACAATTCTGAAATGGACAGATTAATTAAGAAACATTTCAGCTTACAAAAGTTCAATGCTAGAATGCCGGTTTTCATTGCGTGCAGCTGCGTGTCATGACAGGCCACGTGGCAATTTCGCGCCACCAAGAAATCACTTCTTTAATAAGTATCAGGACAAAAAAACAAAAATATACACATGATTCTGACCTTGATTCTAGCTTTTGACCATTGTGACGCAGTACATGGCGGCCACAGGAAGCCACCCAATAGCCTTGGTCGTCGTCTCTCTGCCTGGCGGCTGTTCTGCTCCAGCTCGCCCAAGAGCTTTTGAGTAAAGTCCCCGAATTCGGAGACTTCACCCCCGTTTTCCATGAACCTTTTTCCTTCCCTTAGAATAAAGTGGGTTCTACCCTCACCCTGTAACAAAAAAAAAACTAATTACCTGGTGGATAACGCCATCCACTCGGCGCTTGATAAATCCCTATCCAGTGACTAGCCTATCTACTGGATAGAGATTTATCCGGAAACTGAGGCTATCCAATGTAGCCTTTGAAAAACCGAGCTGGAAAAACCAGCCGACATGATTGTAAATTATAGAGCAATTAAAGAATGCAGGGCCATTCCATATATTTTTCTCATTGGCTCGGTAGTCGATGATCTTAATCCATACACCGGTGGCTCGGTGGTATAATGTTCTTTAAAGGTTTGAGTTCCATTCTCGCAGTATTAACATGAGTACTCACCTCTCCTTCGTAGTCATGCCCCTCCATAGCACAAGCGACTTGCAACCGTCCAGCCAACCGTCCGGTACTACATCAACTGCTGCATAAAAACTCAGCTCTGCTCGTTATGCGCCGCATAACTGAATAATCAATATTTTATTAAAGTACAGCATTTTCTCATAGTTGAGGCATTGTCCAAACAAATTGACAAAGTCTTAGATACAAAAGGAGTATAGTCACAAAGAATCTGGGTGTTTCATGTGTGACTTCCGCACCGGCGACGTGATGACAAGTTGTTGAACAGAATGAGTTATTAAGGGACGGGCCATTAGAAAAGTTATGGGGGGGGGGGGGGGGAATTCCCAAAAAAAAATCCATGCAAGGGAAAATTATCAAATAAAAATCCATGCACAGCCAGCAACACAGAAAAAATATTCCTAACAAATAATTTATAGGTGCCCATGTCGAATCCAAGATGGGGGTATGCCGCCTAGTCGCTAAACCAGCAAAACCTTTGGTACATGTACATGTATGCACATGCAATCATAGGAAAGGAAATAATATATTGCATCCCTGGGATGCATTTTTAGAAATATTTTTTCAATAAAAATGCATGACTTCTGTATTATTGCTGTCGCTGTTTATACAGATTAATTATTACATTAACTAGTAATACATTAAATGCCTCATGACCAAGTAACATATAGTAATAATAAGGTCTCTATATTGTAATTTAATTAGACCCTCAACAATTTCTCTTGTTTTTCATTAATTACTTTCAGAGCGATAACTTACAGGGAGGTCCCACAAAGAGTTTGATCTCCTCCACTGCACAGGAGAGGGTGTGTTTTGGAACTTACTCCTTGACCACGGGCCAGGATACTCAATGTCAACGACTTTCCCACATTTTGTTCATGTGACAAAATCAAGCCAATGCTGCTCTCACCTTTTTGTATTGGAATCGCCACCAAAGATTAAGAAAGAAAAACATATATATGTATATATACACACACACTCTTGTTTTCAATAACATTGCACTGCAAGACAGAACAAGTAACTAATTTCCATAACAAAGGCTACAATTATAATTGCATTGGTGCCCAAAAATTACACCAGTGCAAAATATTCCACTGGGAGTTAAAATATTATTGTACTGCAACATAGACATATTACATGTAACATGTACTGTGCCATTTCATTTTGCCAGTACCCTCTAAATTTTTGCTAGACAAAAAATCCTACTAGCAGCCATTACCCAACTTAATTAGCTAAATGATCAATCTCTCATAAACAGCACACATTATTTGTTGACCATTAAACTCATAATAAAAAAAGGGAACTCATTCTCGCTTGTCATTGTGGCCCCTAAATTTCGTAGTAAGACAAATGAAATAGCCAACTTAAAAGGAATACAATTTTCACCAAAGATTCAAGACAGGAGCAAGAAAAAATAATTTTTATATTGAAAATAATAAAATATTGAGATCCATTTCACTTAATATAATACTGCTCACAATTATATATGATAGTACATGTATCAATCATGTACATGACTTACAAAATGAAGTTAATCAAAATTGTGCATTATATACAGACAAATCATGTATTTTTGGGTGGCATTTTCCTGCCTTTATCAGTTTGATGATATAGAGGTTATTCACCAAGATTGAGGATATATTGGCCAAGTTCATTTTTGTGTGTTTATGGACCGAGATGAAGTTGAGGGGAATATAACTTAAAATGCAAGAATATATATTAAATCATTGTTAAAATCAAGGGGAATATATATTAAAGCATCAAGTGTGATGTGAAAATACGAGATATATTCCCCTAAAGCTAAAAGAACAAAGAAAACCAAGCCATGTGAAAAAAAAGTGTATATATGGTCAACAATTCTTATCATTAATATTGATTCTCTATCAAGTGAATTAGTTGAATAGTACATTTCTTGATTTGATCATTACCCTAAGACATGCTTTATTCATGTAGCTTATAAGCAAATGATTGTTATGTTGCTTAAAGTTCTGTTTTTGTTTCATGCATGTAATTCCAGTTGAGGTTAGAATTATCTTTAAACCACTTTTAAGGCACCGTATGGTCTGTCACCTATATATATTAATGATCTAATTAAGACTAAGAGTAAGTCTAGATATTGTCTTAATTCTAATACTGAATTGTTACGAAGCCACTAAGTCATTTATCTCTACCAACATGATTTTGTATAATAAAATAATGATTCCCTATTTTACCTCACCAGCTTGAATATTCATATATATATTATAAATATAATGCATATGTTATAAATATAAACCTATATATAGCTTATGGATGCAACACTCAAATCAAGAAATATTTAATTATTGACTTGATTTAGATGACTTGATCTAGAATGGATATTAATGATAACAATGTTTGATCATATATTCACTTTAATATAACTGTCTTATTTTAATACCTTCTGCACACTTCGTTGAGTGTGTCACATTGTAACAAACATGGTTCCAGTTGGGTCCCCAAGCTGTATGCCCCCTGTTCGGTGACAAAGAATTCATGTTCATCTGGGGCTAAAACCTTGTTATCCTTGATATGAAGCTAAACGTTTAAATAATTAATGTTAATTTGGTAACATTTGAGCAAATTTAAAGCAAATTTGAAAGCGTTTAGAATTCTTACACTGGTGAGAAAGGCAGAACTCAGCTTGAGCTACGTAAAATTGGCATCAGTACGATTTACACAGACATTATAGGCAAACCACTGCTATAATGAAGTGAAAACTATAAAAAACGTGTTTTTATATTGTTTGTGAGTGAAAACAAGAATACATTTTACATACTTTAGTCGTTACCCTCCCACTTTTTAAGACTGCTCAATTCAGATTCAAACATTAGCTATCTAACGAAACCTGTTTAGCATTTACAGTAGTGCAGGCAAATCATGTGTGTTACTTACATTTCTTGAGATGCACCAGTACTTGGTCCCCTGGTGCCCAAGATGCGAAGCCCTGAAATATCTTCGCTTTTCCTCTAGTTGTTGATAATCACCCTTCAGAACTCTGTAGAACTCTCTAAGGCGACTGCCAACAACCGCTCCACCACCATATTTCCTCCGCAACAGCTCCAAAATGCGAGCTTTCGAGTCAAACGCACTACAACAATTCTGAAATGGACAGATTAATTAAGAAACATTTCAGCTTACAAAAGTTCAATGCTAGAATGCCGGTTTTCATTGCGTGCAGCTGCGTGTCATGACAGGCCACGTGGCAATTTCGCGCCACCAAGAAATCACTTCTTTAATAAGTATCAGGACAAAAAAACAAAAATATACACATGATTCTAGCTTTTGACCATTGTGACGCAGTACATGGCGGCCACAGGAAGCCACCCAATAGCCTTGGTCGTCGTCTCTCTGCCTGGCGGCTGTTCTGCTCCAGCTCGCCCAAGAGCTTTTGAGTAAAGTCCCCGAATTCGGAGACTTCACCCCCGTTTTCCATGAACCTTTTTCCTTCCCTTAGAATAAAGTGGGTTCTACCCTCACCCTGTAACAAAAAAAAAAACTAATTACCTGGTGGATAACGCCATCCACTCGGCGCTTGATAAATCCCTATCCAGTGACTAGCCTATCTACTGGATAGAGATTTATCCGGAAACTGAGGCTATCCAATGTAGCCTTTGAAAAACCGAGCTGGAAAAACCAGCCGACATGATTGTAAATTATAGAGCAATTAAAGAATGCAGGGCCATTCCATATATTTTTCTCATTGGCTCGGTAGTCGATGATCTTAATCCATACACCGGTGGCTCGGTGGTATAATGTTCTTTAAAGGTTTGAGTTCCATTCTCGCAGTATTAACATGAGTACTCACCTCTCCTTCGTAGTCATGCCCCTCCATAGCACAAGCGACTTGCAACCGTCCAGCCAACCGTCCGGTACTACATCAACTGCTGCATAAAAACTCAGCTCTGCTCGTTATGCGCTGCGCCGCATAACTGAATAATCAATATTTTATTAAAGTACAGCATTTTCTCATAGTTGAGGCATTGTCCAAACAAATTGACAAAGTCTTAGATACAAAAGGAGTATAGTCACAAAGAATCTGGGTGTTTCATGTGTGACTTCCGCACCGGCGACGTGATGACAAGTTGTTGAACAGAATGAGTTATTAAGGGACGGGCCATTAGAAAAGTTATGGGGGGGGGAATTCCCAAAAAAAAACCATCGCAAGGAAAATTATCAAATAAAAATCCATGCACAGCCAGCAACACAGAAAAAATATTCCTAACAAATAATTTATAGGTGCCCATGTCGAATCCAAGATGGGGTTATGCCGCCTAGTCGCTAAACCAGCAAAACCTTTGGTACATGTACATGTATGCACATGCAATCATAGGAAAGGAAATATATATTGCATCCCTGGGATGCATTTTTAGAAATATTTTTTCAATAAAAATGCATGACTTCTGTATTATTGCTGTCGCTGTTTATACAGATTAATTATTACATTAACTAGTAATACATTAAATGCCTCATGACCAAGTAACATATAGTAATAATAAGGTCTCTATATTGTAATTTAATTAGACCCTCAACAATTTCTCTTGTTTTTCATTAATTACTTTCAGAGCGATAACTTACAGGGAGGTCCCACAAAGAGTTTGATCTCCTCCACTGCACAGGAGAGGGTGTGTTTTGGAACTTACTCCTTGACCACGGGCCAGGATACTCAATGTCAACGACTTTCCCACATTTGTTCATGTGACAAAATCAAGCCAATGCTGCTCTCACCTTTTTGTATTGGAATCGCCACCAAAGATTAAGAAAGAAAAACATATATATGTATATATACACACACACTCTTGTTTTCAATAACATTGCACTGCAAGACAGAACAAGTAACTAATTTCCATAACAAAGGCTACAATTATAATTGCATTGGTGCCCAAAAATTACACAGTGCAAAATATTCCCTGGGAGTTAAAATATTATTGTACTGCAACATAGACATATTACATGTAACATGTACTGTGCCATTTCATTTTGCCAGTACCCTCTAAATTTTTTGCTAGACAAAAAATCCTACTAGCAGCCATTACCCCAACATAATTAGCTAAATGATCAATCTCTCATAAACAGCACACATTATTTGTTGACCATTAAACTCATAATAAAAAAAGGGAACTCATTCTCGCTTGTCATTGTGGCCCCTAAATTTCGTAGTAAGACAAATGAAATAGCCAACTTAAAAGGAATACAATTTCACCAAAGATTCAAGACAGGAGCAAGAAAAAATAATTTTTATATTGAAAATAATAAAATATTGAGATCCATTTCACTTAATATAATACTGCTCACAATTATATATGATAGTACATGTATCAATCATGTACATGACTTACAAAATGAAGTTAATCAAAATTGTGCATTATATACAGACAAATCATGTATTTTTGGGTGGCATTTTCCTGCCTTTATCAGTTTGATGATATAGAGGTTATTCACCAAGATTGAGGATATATTGGCCAAGTTCATTTTTGTGTGTTTATGGACCGAGATGAAGTTGAGGGGAATATAACTTAAAATGCAAGAATATATATTAAATCATTGTTAAAATCAAGGGAATATATATTAAAGCATCAAGTGTGATGTGAAAATACGAGATATATTCCCCTAAAGCTAAAAGAACAAAGAAAACCAAGCCATGTGAAAAAAAAGTGTATATATGGTCAACAATTCTTATCATTAATATTGATTCTCTATCAAGTGAATTAGTTGAATAGTACATTTCTTGATTTGATCATTACCCTAAGACATGCTTTATTCATGTAGCTTATAAGCAAATGATTGTTATGTTGCTTAAAGTTCTGTTTTTGTTTCATGCATGTAATTCCAGTTGAGGTTAGAATTATCTTTAAACCACTTTTAAGGCACCGTATGGTCTGTCACCTATATATATTAATGATCTAATTAAGACTAAGAGTAAGTCTAGATATTGTCTTAATTCTAATACTGAATTGTTACGAAGCCACTAAGTCATTTATCTCTACCAACATGATTTTGTATAATAAAATAATGATTCCCTATTTTACCTCACCAGCTTGAATATTCATATATATTATAAATATAATGCATATGTTATAAATATAAACCTATATATAGCTCATGGATGCAACACTCAAATCAAGAAATATTTAATTATTCACTTGATTTAGATAACTTGATCTAGAATCGATATTAATGATAACAATGTTTGATCATATATTCACTTTAATATAACTGTCTTATTTTAATACCTTCTGCACACTTCGTTGAGTGTGTCACATTGTAACAAACATGGTTCCAGTTGGGTCCCCAAGCTGTATGCCCCCTGTTCGGTGACAAAGAATTCATGTTCATCTGGGGCTAAAACCTTGTTATCCTTGATATGAAGCTAAACGTTTAAATAATTAATGTTAATTTGGTAACATTTGAGCAAATTTAAAGCAAATTTGAAAGCGTTTAGAATTCTTACACTGGTGAGAAAGGCAGAACTCAGCTTGAGCTACGTAAAATTGGCATCAGTACGATTTACACAGACATTATAGGCAAACCACTGCTATAATGAAGTGAAAACTATAAAAAACGTGTTTTTATATTGTTTGTGAGTGAAAACAAGAATACATTTTACATACTTTAGTCGTTACCCTCCCACTTTTTAAGACTGCTCAATTCAGATTCAAACATTAGCTATCTAACGAAACCTGTTTAGCATTTACAGTAGTGCAGGCAAATCATGTGTGTTACTTACATTTCTTGAGATGCACCAGTACTTGGTCCCCTGGTGCCCAAGATGCGAAGCCCTGAAATATCTTCGCTTTTCCTCTAGTTGTTGATAATCACCCTTCAGAACTCTGTAGAACTCTCTAAGGCGACTGCCAACAACCGCTCCACCACCATATTTCCTCCGCAACAGCTCCAAAATGCGAGCTTTCGAGTCAAACGCACTACAACAATTCTGAAATGGACAGATTAATTAAGAAACATTTCAGCTTACAAAAGTTCAATGCTAGAATGCCGGTTTTCATTGCGTGCAGCTGCGTGTCATGACAGGCCACGTGGCAATTTCGCGCCACCAAGAAATCACTTCTTTAATAAGTATCAGGACAAAAAAACAAAAATATACACATGATTCTGACCTTGATTCTAGCTTTTGACCATTGTGACGCAGTACATGGCGGCCACAGGAAGCCACCCAATAGCCTTGGTCGTCGTCTCTCTGCCTGGCGGCTGTTCTGCTCCAGCTCGCCCAAGAGCTTTTGAGTAAAGTCCCCGAATTCGGAGACTTCACCCCCGTTTTCCATGAACCTTTTTCCTTCCCTTAGAATAAAGTGGGTTCTACCCTCACCCTGTAACAAAAAAAAAAACTAATTACCTGGTGGATAACGCCATCCACTCGGCGCTTGATAAATCCCTATCCAGTGACTAGCCTATCTACTGGATAGAGATTTATCCGGAAACTGAGGCTATCCAATGTAGCCTTTGAAAAACCGAGCTGGAAAAACCAGCCGACATGATTGTAAATTATAGAGCAATTAAAGAATGCAGGGCCATTCCATATATTTTTCTCATTGGCTCGGTAGTCGATGATCTTAATCCATACACCGGTGGCTCGGTGGTATAATGTTCTTTAAAGGTTTGAGTTCCATTCTCGCAGTATTAACATGAGTACTCACCTCTCCTTCGTAGTCATGCCCCTCCATAGCACAAGCGACTTGCAACCGTCCAGCCAACCGTCCGGTACTACATCAACTGCTGCATAAAAACTCAGCTCTGCTCGTTATGCGCCGCATAACTGAATAATCAATATTTTATTAAAGTACAGCATTTTCTCATAGTTGAGGCATTGTCCAAACAAATTGACAAAGTCTTAGATACAAAAGGAGTATAGTCACAAAGAATCTGGGTGTTTCATGTGTGACTGGCGACGTGATGACAAGTTGTTGAACAGAATGAGTTATTAAGGGACGGGCCATTAGAAAAGTTATGGGGGGGGGGGGGGGGGGGGGGGAATTCCCCAAAAAAAATCCATGCAAGGGAAAATTATCAAATAAAAATCCATGCACAGCCAGCAACACAGAAAAAATATTCCTAACAAATAATTTATAGGTGCCCATGTCGAATCCAAGATGGGGGTATGCCGCCTAGTCGCTAAACCAGCAAAACCTTTGGTACATGTACATGTATGCACATGCAATCATAGGAAAGGAAATAATATATTGCATCCCTGGGATGCATTTTTAGAAATATTTTTTCAATAAAAATGCATGACTTCTGTATTATTGCTGTCGCTGTTTATACAGATTAATTATTACATTAACTAGTAATACATTAAATGCCTCATGACCAAGTAACATATAGTAATAATAAGGTCTCTATATTGTAATTTAATTAGACCCTCAACAATTTCTCTTGTTTTTCATTAATTACTTTCAGAGCGATAACTTACAGGGAGGTCCCACAAAGAGTTTGATCTCCTCCACTGCACAGGAGAGGGTGTGTTTTGGAACTTACTCCTTGACCACGGGCCAGGATACTCAATGTCAACGACTTTCCCACATTTTGTTCATGTGACAAAATCAAGCCAATGCTGCTCTCACCTTTTTGTATTGGAATCGCCACCAAAGATTAAGAAAGAAAAACATATATATGTATATATACACACACACTCTTGTTTTCAATAACATTGCACTGCAAGACAGAACAAGTAACTAATTTCCATAACAAAGGCTACAATTATAATTGCATTGGTGCCCAAAAATTACACCAGTGCAAAATATTCCACTGGGAGTTAAAATATTATTGTACTGCAACATAGACATATTACATGTAACATGTACTGTGCCATTTCATTTTGCCAGTACCCTCTAAATTTTTGCTAGACAAAAAATCCTACTAGCAGCCATTACCCAACTTAATTAGCTAAATGATCAATCTCTCATAAACAGCACACATTATTTGTTGACCATTAAACTCATAATAAAAAAAGGGAACTCATTCTCGCTTGTCATTGTGGCCCCTAAATTTCGTAGTAAGACAAATGAAATAGCCAACTTAAAAGGAATACAATTTTCACCAAAGATTCAAGACAGGAGCAAGAAAAAATAATTTTTATATTGAAAATAATAAAATATTGAGATCCATTTCACTTAATATAATACTGCTCACAATTATATATGATAGTACATGTATCAATCATGTACATGACTTACAAAATGAAGTTAATCAAAATTGTGCATTATATACAGACAAATCATGTATTTTTGGGTGGCATTTTCCTGCCTTTATCAGTTTGATGATATAGAGGTTATTCACCAAGATTGAGGATATATTGGCCAAGTTCATTTTTGTGTGTTTATGGACCGAGATGAAGTTGAGGGGAATATAACTTAAAATGCAAGAATATATATTAAATCATTGTTAAAATCAAGGGGAATATATATTAAAGCATCAAGTGTGATGTGAAAATACGAGATATATTCCCCTAAAGCTAAAAGAACAAAGAAAACCAAGCCATGTGAAAAAAAAGTGTATATATGGTCAACAATTCTTATCATTAATATTGATTCTCTATCAAGTGAATTAGTTGAATAGTACATTTCTTGATTTGATCATTACCCTAAGACATGCTTTATTCATGTAGCTTATAAGCAAATGATTGTTATGTTGCTTAAAGTTCTGTTTTTGTTTCATGCATGTAATTCCAGTTGAGGTTAGAATTATCTTTAAACCACTTTTAAGGCACCGTATGGTCTGTCACCTATATATATTAATGATCTAATTAAGACTAAGAGTAAGTCTAGATATTGTCTTAATTCTAATACTGAATTGTTACGAAGCCACTAAGTCATTTATCTCTACCAACATGATTTTGTATAATAAAATAATGATTCCCTATTTTACCTCACCAGCTTGAATATTCATATATATTATAAATATAATGCATATGTTATAAATATAAACCTATATATAGCTCATGGATGCAACACTCAAATCAAGAAATATTTAATTATTCACTTGATTTAGATAACTTGATCTAGAATGGATATTAATGATAACAATGTTTGATCATATATTCACTTTAATATAACTGTCTTATTTTAATACCTTCTGCACACTTCGTTGAGTGTGTCACATTGTAACAAACATGGTTCCAGTTGGGTCCCCAAGCTGTATGCCCCCTGTTCGGTGACAAAGAATTCATGTTCATCTGGGGCTAAAACCTTGTTATCCTTGATATGAAGCTAAACGTTTAAATAATTAATGTTAATTTGGTAACATTTGAGCAAATTTAAAGCAAATTTGAAAGCGTTTAGAATTCTTACACTGGTGAGAAAGGCAGAACTCAGCTTGAGCTACGTAAAATTGGCATCAGTACGATTTACACAGACATTATAGGCAAACCACTGCTATAATGAAGTGAAAACTATAAAAAACGTGTTTTTATATTGTTTGTGAGTGAAAACAAGAATACATTTTACATACTTTAGTCGTTACCCTCCCACTTTTTAAGACTGCTCAATTCAGATTCAAACATTAGCTATCTAACGAAACCTGTTTAGCATTTACAGTAGTGCAGGCAAATCATGTGTGTTACTTACATTTCTTGAGATGCACCAGTACTTGGTCCCCTGGTGCCCAAGATGCGAAGCCCTGAAATATCTTCGCTTTTCCTCTAGTTGTTGATAATCACCCTTCAGAACTCTGTAGAACTCTCTAAGGCGACTGCCAACAACCGCTCCACCACCATATTTCCTCCGCAACAGCTCCAAAATGCGAGCTTTCGAGTCAAACGCACTACAACAATTCTGAAATGGACAGATTAATTAAGAAACATTTCAGCTTACAAAAGTTCAATGCTAGAATGCCGGTTTTCATTGCGTGCAGCTGCGTGTCATGACAGGCCACGTGGCAATTTCGCGCCACCAAGAAATCACTTCTTTAATAAGTATCAGGACAAAAAAACAAAAATATACACATGATTCTGACCTTGATTCTAGCTTTTGACCATTGTGACGCAGTACATGGCGGCCACAGGAAGCCACCCAATAGCCTTGGTCGTCGTCTCTCTGCCTGGCGGCTGTTCTGCTCCAGCTCGCCCAAGAGCTTTTGAGTAAAGTCCCCGAATTCGGAGACTTCACCCCCGTTTTCCATGAACCTTTTTCCTTCCCTTAGAATAAAGTGGGTTCTACCCTCACCCTGTAACAAAAAAACAAACTAATTACCTGGTGGATAACGCCATCCACTCGGCGCTTGATAAATCCCTATCCAGTGACTAGCCTATCTACTGGATAGAGATTTATCCGGAAACTGAGGCTATCCAATGTAGCCTTTGAAAAACCGAGCTGGAAAAACCAGCCGACATGATTGTAAATTATAGAGCAATTAAAGAATGCAGGGCCATTCCATATATTTTTCTCATTGGCTCGGTAGTCGATGATCTTAATCCATACACCGGTGGCTCGGTGGTATAATGTTCTTTAAAGGTTTGAGTTCCATTCTCGCAGTATTAACATGAGTACTCACCTCTCCTTCGTAGTCATGCCCCTCCATAGCACAAGCGACTTGCAACCGTCCAGCCAACCGTCCGGTACTACATCAACTGCTGCATAAAAACTCAGCTCTGCTCGTTATGCGCCGCATAACTGAATAATCAATATTTTATTAAAGTACAGCATTTTCTCATAGTTGAGGCATTGTCCAAACAAATTGACAAAGTCTTAGATACAAAAGGAGTATAGTCACAAAGAATCTGGGTGTTTCATGTGTGACTTCCGCACCGGCGACGTGATGACAAGTTGTTGAACAGAATGAGTTATTAAGGGACGGGCCATTAGAAAAGTTATGGGGGGGGGAATTCCCAAAAAAAAATCCATGCAAGGGAAAATTATCAAATAAAAATCCATGCACAGCCAGCAACACAGAAAAAATATTCCTAACAAATAATTTATAGGTGCCCATGTCGAATCCAAGATGGGGGTATGCCGCCTAGTCGCTAAACCAGCAAAACCTTTGGTACATGTACATGTATGCACATGCAATCATAGGAAAGGAAATAATATATTGCATCCCTGGGATGCATTTTTAGAAATATTTTTTCAATAAAAATGCATGACTTCTGTATTATTGCTGTCGCTGTTTATACAGATTAATTATTACATTAACTAGTAATACATTAAATGCCTCATGACCAAGTAACATATAGTAATAATAAGGTCTCTATATTGTAATTTAATTAGACCCTCAACAATTTCTCTTGTTTTTCATTAATTACTTTCAGAGCGATAACTTACAGGGAGGTCCCACAAAGAGTTTGATCTCCTCCACTGCACAGGAGAGGGTGTGTTTTGGAACTTACTCCTTGACCACGGGCCAGGATACTCAATGTCAACGACTTTCCCACATTTTGTTCATGTGACAAAATCAAGCCAATGCTGCTCTCACCTTTTTGTATTGGAATCGCCACCAAAGATTAAGAAAGAAAAACATATATATGTATATATACACACACACTCTTGTTTTCAATAACATTGCACTGCAAGACAGAACAAGTAACTAATTTCCATAACAAAGGCTACAATTATAATTGCATTGGTGCCCAAAAATTACACCAGTGCAAAATATTCCACTGGGAGTTAAAATATTATTGTACTGCAACATAGACATATTACATGTAACATGTACTGTGCCATTTCATTTTGCCAGTACCCTCTAAATTTTTGCTAGACAAAAAATCCTACTAGCAGCCATTACCCAACTTAATTAGCTAAATGATCAATCTCTCATAAACAGCACACATTATTTGTTGACCATTAAACTCATAATAAAAAAAGGGAACTCATTCTCGCTTGTCATTGTGGCCCCTAAATTTCGTAGTAAGACAAATGAAATAGCCAACTTAAAAGGAATACAATTTTCACCAAAGATTCAAGACAGGAGCAAGAAAAAATAATTTTTATATTGAAAATAATAAAATATTGAGATCCATTTCACTTAATATAATACTGCTCACAATTATATATGATAGTACATGTATCAATCATGTACATGACTTACAAAATGAAGTTAATCAAAATTGTGCATTATATACAGACAAATCATGTATTTTTGGGTGGCATTTTCCTGCCTTTATCAGTTTGATGATATAGAGGTTATTCACCAAGATTGAGGATATATTGGCCAAGTTCATTTTTGTGTGTTTATGGACCGAGATGAAGTTGAGGGGAATATAACTTAAAATGCAAGAATATATATTAAATCATTGTTAAAATCAAGGGGAATATATATTAAAGCATCAAGTGTGATGTGAAAATACGAGATATATTCCCCTAAAGCTAAAAGAACAAAGAAAACCAAGCCATGTGAAAAAAAAGTGTATATATGGTCAACAATTCTTATCATTAATATTGATTCTCTATCAAGTGAATTAGTTGAATAGTACATTTCTTGATTTGATCATTACCCTAAGACATGCTTTATTCATGTAGCTTATAAGCAAATGATTGTTATGTTGCTTAAAGTTCTGTTTTTGTTTCATGCATGTAATTCCAGTTGAGGTTAGAATTATCTTTAAACCACTTTTAAGGCACCGTATGGTCTGTCACCTATATATATTAATGATCTAATTAAGACTAAGAGTAAGTCTAGATATTGTCTTAATTCTAATACTGAATTGTTACGAAGCCACTAAGTCATTTATCTCTACCAACATGATTTTGTATAATAAAATAATGATTCCCTATTTTACCTCACCAGCTTGAATATTCATATATATTATAAATATAATGCATATGTTATAAATATAAACCTATATATAGCTCATGGATGCAACACTCAAATCAAGAAATATTTAATTATTCACTTGATTTAGATAACTTGATCTAGAATCGATATTAATGATAACAATGTTTGATCATATATTCACTTTAATATAACTGTCTTATTTTAATACCTTCTGCACACTTCGTTGAGTGTGTCACATTGTAACAAACATGGTTCCAGTTGGGTCCCCAAGCTGTATGCCCCCTGTTCGGTGACAAAGAATTCATGTTCATCTGGGGCTAAAACCTTGTTATCCTTGATATGAAGCTAAACGTTTAAATAATTAATGTTAATTTGGTAACATTTGAGCAAATTTAAAGCAAATTTGAAAGCGTTTAGAATTCTTACACTGGTGAGAAAGGCAGAACTCAGCTTGAGCTACGTAAAATTGGCATCAGTACGATTTACACAGACATTATAGGCAAACCACTGCTATAATGAAGTGAAAACTATAAAAAACGTGTTTTTATATTGTTTGTGAGTGAAAACAAGAATACATTTTACATACTTTAGTCGTTACCCTCCCACTTTTTAAGACTGCTCAATTCAGATTCAAACATTAGCTATCTAACGAAACCTGTTTAGCATTTACAGTAGTGCAGGCAAATCATGTGTGTTACTTACATTTCTTGAGATGCACCAGTACTTGGTCCCCTGGTGCCCAAGATGCGAAGCCCTGAAATATCTTCGCTTTTCCTCTAGTTGTTGATAATCACCCTTCAGAACTCTGTAGAACTCTCTAAGGCGACTGCCAACAACCGCTCCACCACCATATTTCCTCCGCAACAGCTCCAAAATGCGAGCTTTCGAGTCAAACGCACTACAACAATTCTGAAATGGACAGATTAATTAAGAAACATTTCAGCTTACAAAAGTTCAATGCTAGAATGCCGGTTTTCATTGCGTGCAGCTGCGTGTCATGACAGGCCACGTGGCAATTTCGCGCCACCAAGAAATCACTTCTTTAATAAGTATCAGGACAAAAAAACAAAAATATACACATGATTCTGACCTTGATTCTAGCTTTTGACCATTGTGACGCAGTACATGGCGGCCACAGGAAGCCACCCAATAGCCTTGGTCGTCGTCTCTCTGCCTGGCGGCTGTTCTGCTCCAGCTCGCCCAAGAGCTTTTGAGTAAAGTCCCCGAATTCGGAGACTTCACCCCCGTTTTCCATGAACCTTTTTCCTTCCCTTAGAATAAAGTGGGTTCTACCCTCACCCTGTAACAAAAAAAAAAACTAATTACCTGGTGGATAACGCCATCCACTCGGCGCTTGATAAATCCCTATCCAGTGACTAGCCTATCTACTGGATAGAGATTTATCCGGAAACTGAGGCTATCCAATGTAGCCTTTGAAAAACCGAGCTGGAAAAACCAGCCGACATGATTGTAAATTATAGAGCAATTAAAGAATGCAGGGCCATTCCATATATTTTTCTCATTGGCTCGGTAGTCGATGATCTTAATCCATACACCGGTGGCTCGGTGGTATAATGTTCTTTAAAGGTTTGAGTTCCATTCTCGCAGTATTAACATGAGTACTCACCTCTCCTTCGTAGTCATGCCCCTCCATAGCACAAGCGACTTGCAACCGTCCAGCCAACCGTCCGGTACTACATCAACTGCTGCATAAAAACTCAGCTCTGCTCGTTATGCGCCGCATAACTGAATAATCAATATTTTATTAAAGTACAGCATTTTCTCATAGTTGAGGCATTGTCCAAACAAATTGACAAAGTCTTAGATACAAAAGGAGTATAGTCACAAAGAATCTGGGTGTTTCATGTGTGACTGGCGACGTGATGACAAGTTGTTGAACAGAATGAGTTATTAAGGGACGGGCCATTAGAAAAGTTATGGGGGGGGGGGGGGGGGGGGGGGAATTCCCCAAAAAAAATCCATGCAAGGGAAAATTATCAAATAAAAATCCATGCACAGCCAGCAACACAGAAAAAATATTCCTAACAAATAATTTATAGGTGCCCATGTCGAATCCAAGATGGGGGTATGCCGCCTAGTCGCTAAACCAGCAAAACCTTTGGTACATGTACATGTATGCACATGCAATCATAGGAAAGGAAATAATATATTGCATCCCTGGGATGCATTTTTAGAAATATTTTTTCAATAAAAATGCATGACTTCTGTATTATTGCTGTCGCTGTTTATACAGATTAATTATTACATTAACTAGTAATACATTAAATGCCTCATGACCAAGTAACATATAGTAATAATAAGGTCTCTATATTGTAATTTAATTAGACCCTCAACAATTTCTCTTGTTTTTCATTAATTACTTTCAGAGCGATAACTTACAGGGAGGTCCCACAAAGAGTTTGATCTCCTCCACTGCACAGGAGAGGGTGTGTTTTGGAACTTACTCCTTGACCACGGGCCAGGATACTCAATGTCAACGACTTTCCCACATTTTGTTCATGTGACAAAATCAAGCCAATGCTGCTCTCACCTTTTTGTATTGGAATCGCCACCAAAGATTAAGAAAGAAAAACATATATATGTATATATACACACACACTCTTGTTTTCAATAACATTGCACTGCAAGACAGAACAAGTAACTAATTTCCATAACAAAGGCTACAATTATAATTGCATTGGTGCCCAAAAATTACACCAGTGCAAAATATTCCACTGGGAGTTAAAATATTATTGTACTGCAACATAGACATATTACATGTAACATGTACTGTGCCATTTCATTTTGCCAGTACCCTCTAAATTTTTGCTAGACAAAAAATCCTACTAGCAGCCATTACCCAACTTAATTAGCTAAATGATCAATCTCTCATAAACAGCACACATTATTTGTTGACCATTAAACTCATAATAAAAAAAGGGAACTCATTCTCGCTTGTCATTGTGGCCCCTAAATTTCGTAGTAAGACAAATGAAATAGCCAACTTAAAAGGAATACAATTTTCACCAAAGATTCAAGACAGGAGCAAGAAAAAATAATTTTTATATTGAAAATAATAAAATATTGAGATCCATTTCACTTAATATAATACTGCTCACAATTATATATGATAGTACATGTATCAATCATGTACATGACTTACAAAATGAAGTTAATCAAAATTGTGCATTATATACAGACAAATCATGTATTTTTGGGTGGCATTTTCCTGCCTTTATCAGTTTGATGATATAGAGGTTATTCACCAAGATTGAGGATATATTGGCCAAGTTCATTTTTGTGTGTTTATGGACCGAGATGAAGTTGAGGGGAATATAACTTAAAATGCAAGAATATATATTAAATCATTGTTAAAATCAAGGGGAATATATATTAAAGCATCAAGTGTGATGTGAAAATACGAGATATATTCCCCTAAAGCTAAAAGAACAAAGAAAACCAAGCCATGTGAAAAAAAAGTGTATATATGGTCAACAATTCTTATCATTAATATTGATTCTCTATCAAGTGAATTAGTTGAATAGTACATTTCTTGATTTGATCATTACCCTAAGACATGCTTTATTCATGTAGCTTATAAGCAAATGATTGTTATGTTGCTTAAAGTTCTGTTTTTGTTTCATGCATGTAATTCCAGTTGAGGTTAGAATTATCTTTAAACCACTTTTAAGGCACCGTATGGTCTGTCACCTATATATATTAATGATCTAATTAAGACTAAGAGTAAGTCTAGATATTGTCTTAATTCTAATACTGAATTGTTACGAAGCCACTAAGTCATTTATCTCTACCAACATGATTTTGTATAATAAAATAATGATTCCCTATTTTACCTCACCAGCTTGAATATTCATATATATTATAAATATAATGCATATGTTATAAATATAAACCTATATATAGCTCATGGATGCAACACTCAAATCAAGAAATATTTAATTATTCACTTGATTTAGATAACTTGATCTAGAATGGATATTAATGATAACAATGTTTGATCATATATTCACTTTAATATAACTGTCTTATTTTAATACCTTCTGCACACTTCGTTGAGTGTGTCACATTGTAACAAACATGGTTCCAGTTGGGTCCCCAAGCTGTATGCCCCCTGTTCGGTGACAAAGAATTCATGTTCATCTGGGGCTAAAACCTTGTTATCCTTGATATGAAGCTAAACGTTTAAATAATTAATGTTAATTTGGTAACATTTGAGCAAATTTAAAGCAAATTTGAAAGCGTTTAGAATTCTTACACTGGTGAGAAAGGCAGAACTCAGCTTGAGCTACGTAAAATTGGCATCAGTACGATTTACACAGACATTATAGGCAAACCACTGCTATAATGAAGTGAAAACTATAAAAAACGTGTTTTTATATTGTTTGTGAGTGAAAACAAGAATACATTTTACATACTTTAGTCGTTACCCTCCCACTTTTTAAGACTGCTCAATTCAGATTCAAACATTAGCTATCTAACGAAACCTGTTTAGCATTTACAGTAGTGCAGGCAAATCATGTGTGTTACTTACATTTCTTGAGATGCACCAGTACTTGGTCCCCTGGTGCCCAAGATGCGAAGCCCTGAAATATCTTCGCTTTTCCTCTAGTTGTTGATAATCACCCTTCAGAACTCTGTAGAACTCTCTAAGGCGACTGCCAACAACCGCTCCACCACCATATTTCCTCCGCAACAGCTCCAAAATGCGAGCTTTCGAGTCAAACGCACTACAACAATTCTGAAATGGACAGATTAATTAAGAAACATTTCAGCTTACAAAAGTTCAATGCTAGAATGCCGGTTTTCATTGCGTGCAGCTGCGTGTCATGACAGGCCACGTGGCAATTTCGCGCCACCAAGAAATCACTTCTTTAATAAGTATCAGGACAAAAAAACAAAAATATACACATGATTCTGACCTTGATTCTAGCTTTTGACCATTGTGACGCAGTACATGGCGGCCACAGGAAGCCACCCAATAGCCTTGGTCGTCGTCTCTCTGCCTGGCGGCTGTTCTGCTCCAGCTCGCCCAAGAGCTTTTGAGTAAAGTCCCCGAATTCGGAGACTTCACCCCCGTTTTCCATGAACCTTTTTCCTTCCCTTAGAATAAAGTGGGTTCTACCCTCACCCTGTAACAAAAAAACAAACTAATTACCTGGTGGATAACGCCATCCACTCGGCGCTTGATAAATCCCTATCCAGTGACTAGCCTATCTACTGGATAGAGATTTATCCGGAAACTGAGGCTATCCAATGTAGCCTTTGAAAAACCGAGCTGGAAAAACCAGCCGACATGATTGTAAATTATAGAGCAATTAAAGAATGCAGGGCCATTCCATATATTTTTCTCATTGGCTCGGTAGTCGATGATCTTAATCCATACACCGGTGGCTCGGTGGTATAATGTTCTTTAAAGGTTTGAGTTCCATTCTCGCAGTATTAACATGAGTACTCACCTCTCCTTCGTAGTCATGCCCCTCCATAGCACAAGCGACTTGCAACCGTCCAGCCAACCGTCCGGTACTACATCAACTGCTGCATAAAAACTCAGCTCTGCTCGTTATGCGCCGCATAACTGAATAATCAATATTTTATTAAAGTACAGCATTTTCTCATAGTTGAGGCATTGTCCAAACAAATTGACAAAGTCTTAGATACAAAAGGAGTATAGTCACAAAGAATCTGGGTGTTTCATGTGTGACTTCCGCACCGGCGACGTGATGACAAGTTGTTGAACAGAATGAGTTATTAAGGGACGGGCCATTAGAAAAGTTATGGGGGGGGGGGGGGGAATTCCCCAAAAAAAATCCATGCAAGGGAAAATTATCAAATAAAAATCCATGCACAGCCAGCAACACAGAAAAAATATTCCTAACAAATAATTTATAGGTGCCCATGTCGAATCCAAGATGGGGGTATGCCGCCTAGTCGCTAAACCAGCAAAACCTTTGGTACATGTACATGTATGCACATGCAATCATAGGAAAGGAAATAATATATTGCATCCCTGGGATGCATTTTTAGAAATATTTTTTCAATAAAAATGCATGACTTCTGTATTATTGCTGTCGCTGTTTATACAGATTAATTATTACATTAACTAGTAATACATTAAATGCCTCATGACCAAGTAACATATAGTAATAATAAGGTCTCTATATTGTAATTTAATTAGACCCTCAACAATTTCTCTTGTTTTTCATTAATTACTTTCAGAGCGATAACTTACAGGGAGGTCCCACAAAGAGTTTGATCTCCTCCACTGCACAGGAGAGGGTGTGTTTTGGAACTTACTCCTTGACCACGGGCCAGGATACTCAATGTCAACGACTTTCCCACATTTTGTTCATGTGACAAAATCAAGCGAATGCTGCTCTCACCTTTTTGTATTGGAATCGCCACCAAAGATTAAGAAAGAAAAACATATATATGTATATATACACACACACTCTTGTTTTCAATAACATTGCACTGCAAGACAGAACAAGTAACTAATTTCCATAACAAAGGCTACAATTATAATTGCATTGGTGCCCAAAAATTACACCAGTGCAAAATATTCCACTGGGAGTTAAAATATTATTGTACTGCAACATAGACATATTACATGTAACATGTACTGTGCCATTTCATTTTGCCAGTACCCTCTAAATTTTTGCTAGACAAAAAATCCTACTAGCAGCCATTACCCAACTTAATTAGCTAAATGATCAATCTCTCATAAACAGCACACATTATTTGTTGACCATTAAACTCATAATAAAAAAAGGGAACTCATTCTCGCTTGTCATTGTGGCCCCTAAATTTCGTAGTAAGACAAATGAAATAGCCAACTTAAAAGGAATACAATTTTCACCAAAGATTCAAGACAGGAGCAAGAAAAAATAATTTTTATATTGAAAATAATAAAATATTGAGATCCATTTCACTTAATATAATACTGCTCACAATTATATATGATAGTACATGTATCAATCATGTACATGACTTACAAAATGAAGTTAATCAAAATTGTGCATTATATACAGACAAATCATGTATTTTTGGGTGGCATTTTCCTGCCTTTATCAGTTTGATGATATAGAGGTTATTCACCAAGATTGAGGATATATTGGCCAAGTTCATTTTTGTGTGTTTATGGACGGAGATGAAGTTGAGGGGAATATAACTTAAAATGCAAGAATATATATTAAATCATTGTTAAAATCAAGGGGAATATATATTAAAGCATCAAGTGTGATGTGAAAATACGAGATATATTCCCCTAAAGCTAAAAGAACAAAGAAAACCAAGCCATGTGAAAAAAAAGTGTATATATGGTCAACAATTCTTATCATTAATATTGATTCTCTATCAAGTGAATTAGTTGAATAGTACATTTCTTGATTTGATCATTACCCTAAGACATGCTTTATTCATGTAGCTTATAAGCAAATGATTGTTATGTTGCTTAAAGTTCTGTTTTTGTTTCATGCATGTAATTCCAGTTGAGGTTAGAATTATCTTTAAACCACTTTTAAGGCACCGTATGGTCTGTCACCTATATATATTAATGATCTAATTAAGACTAAGAGTAAGTCTAGATATTGTCTTAATTCTAATACTGAATTGTTACGAAGCCACTAAGTCATTTATCTCTACCAACATGATTTTGTATAATAAAATAATGATTCCCTATTTTACCTCACCAGCTTGAATATTCATATATATTATAAATATAATGCATATGTTATAAATATAAACCTATATATAGCTCATGGATGCAACACTCAAATCAAGAAATATTTAATTATTCACTTGATTTAGATAACTTGATCTAGAATCGATATTAATGATAACAATGTTTGATCATATATTCACTTTAATATAACTGTCTTATTTTAATACCTTCTGCACACTTCGTTGAGTGTGTCACATTGTAACAAACATGGTTCCAGTTGGGTCCCCAAGCTGTATGCCCCCTGTTCGGTGACAAAGAATTCATGTTCATCTGGGGCTAAAACCTTGTTATCCTTGATATGAAGCTAAACGTTTAAATAATTAATGTTAATTTGGTAACATTTGAGCAAATTTAAAGCAAATTTGAAAGCGTTTAGAATTCTTACACTGGTGAGAAAGGCAGAACTCAGCTTGAGCTACGTAAAATTGGCATCAGTACGATTTACACAGACATTATAGGCAAACCACTGCTATAATGAAGTGAAAACTATAAAAAACGTGTTTTTATATTGTTTGTGAGTGAAAACAAGAATACATTTTACATACTTTAGTCGTTTACCCTCCCACTTTTTAAGACTGCTCAATTCAGATTCAAACATTAGCTATCTAACGAAACCTGTTTAGCATTTACAGTAGTGCAGGCAAATCATGTGTGTTACTTACATTTCTTGAGATGCACCAGTACTTGGTCCCCTGGTGCCCAAGATGCGAAGCCCTGAAATATCTTCGCTTTTCCTCTAGTTGTTGATAATCACCCTTCAGAACTCTGTAGAACTCTCTAAGGCGACTGCCAACAACCGCTCCACCACCATATTTCCTCCGCAACAGCTCCAAAATGCGAGCTTTCGAGTCAAACGCACTACAACAATTCTGAAATGGACAGATTAATTAAGAAACATTTCAGCTTACAAAAGTTCAATGCTAGAATGCCGGTTTTCATTGCGTGCAGCTGCGTGTCATGACAGGCCACGTGGCAATTTCGCGCCACCAAGAAATCACTTCTTTAATAAGTATCAGGACAAAAAAACAAAAATATACACATGATTCTGACCTTGATTCTAGCTTTTGACCATTGTGACGCAGTACATGGCGGCCACAGGAAGCCACCCAATAGCCTTGGTCGTCGTCTCTCTGCCTGGCGGCTGTTCTGCTCCAGCTCGCCCAAGAGCTTTTGAGTAAAGTCCCCGAATTCGGAGACTTCACCCCCGTTTTCCATGAACCTTTTTCCTTCCCTTAGAATAAAGTGGGTTCTACCCTCACCCTGTAACAAAAAAAAACACTAATTACCTGGTGGATAACGCCATCCACTCGGCGCTTGATAAATCCCTATCCAGTGACTAGCCTATCTACTGGATAGAGATTTATCCGGAAACTGAGGCTATCCAATGTAGCCTTTGAAAAACCGAGCTGGAAAAACCAGCCGACATGATTGTAAATTATAGAGCAATTAAAGAATGCAGGGCCATTCCATATATTTTTCTCATTGGCTCGGTAGTCGATGATCTTAATCCATACACCGGTGGCTCGGTGGTATAATGTTCTTTAAAGGTTTGAGTTCCATTCTCGCAGTATTAACATGAGTACTCACCTCTCCTTCGTAGTCATGCCCCTCCATAGCACAAGCGACTTGCAACCGTCCAGCCAACCGTCCGGTACTACATCAACTGCTGCATAAAAACTCAGCTCTGCTCGTTATGCACCGCATAACTGAATAATCAATATTTTATTAAAGTACAGCATTTTCTCATAGTTGAGGCATTGTCCAAACAAATTGACAAAGTCTTAGATACAAAAGGAGTATAGTCACAAAGAATCTGGGTGTTTCATGTGTGACTTCCGCACTGTCGACGTGATGACAAGTTGTTGAACAGAATGAGTTATTAAGGGACGGGCCATTAGAAAAGTTATGGGGGGGGGGGGGGGGGGGGGGGAATTCCCAAAAAAAATCCATGCAAGGGAAAATTATCAAATAAAAATCCATGCACAGCCAGCAACACAGAAAAAATATTCCTACATGGAACTTCCCAACTTCATCCCAGAAATCTAAAGCAATTAATTTATAGTGAAAACAAGTTTGAGCAAAACATTCTGTATCGGAAGTATAAACCTGCTCATTCATTCAGTGTAAATATTAACATTGAAATTGAAAGGAAAAAATGCTGCATCTCTTGTCCTTGACATCTTTTATATGACAGGAAAGAAGGATGGGATGAAATTGCATAGTCAACATATAAATGCAGTTTCCATATCATTTTATAAAATAGATTCGATAGTACGCGCGCTCTGATTGGCTGAAAACCGTGTTTCTATAACTCTATAGAAACATAGAAAGTTGAGCGCGCGCTCAGTTTTGATTGTGTGTGGTTAGAAGAATTTACATTTTCGTGATACTAATAAATGCGTGATTTTCCATTGTTGTACTTATTTTATGTGGGTTATTTTATAAAGGAAATAGAAAACATTTTCCCCTTGTTTCTATAGTGTTATAGAAACACTTGTGGAAGTTTGGAAGGACTCGAAATAGCTGTGGAAACACTCGCCCTTCGGGCTCGTGTTCCCACTGCCATTTCTCGTTCTCCCAAACTCCCACGCGTGTTTCTATAACTCTATAGAAACACGGGAAATGTTTTCTATTTCTTAAAAACATACTCTTCCCAAGACATAAGACACAGTGAAACAGCTGTTGATAATTGTTAAACTATTTTTTTTATTTTCAAGTTGAATTTCAGCCATCTGATAATAAATGAGATTTCTCTATTCATGAATATAGCGACTTGTTTCTTATAGGCTCTTTTGCCTATTTGATAAATGATCTCTTTTGCTATATTAATATTTATAACAAACCAGAACAAAGTATATTTTCTTCTATTTTATTTTAATAGTAAAAATAATGTATACAAACATAGAATGAGGACCGACAACCTATGAAATAAACCAAAATAAGTATTGAGTAATTGCTTTTATTTTGTAACAAATAGTATAAACCACCCAACTGAAAGATAACAAATGCACATTGGGATGTTAAAATGTCTAAAAACCAGAACTTTATTGTTTTCTATCATCCCAGGTAGAAAATAAAAGGATGGTGCATGTAAAGTGCTCTACCAGACTCTATTTTGTCAATAACTATACACTTTTATGCTCTAAATAGTGAGTAACTGTTTCAGAGGTTTTCGGTTCTTACTCTATGTAGTGACTTGTTTCCAGTAGGCTCTTTTTGCCTCAATATTTGATAAATGAACTCTTTCAATATATTACTAATAGTATATAAAACCAAAACAAAGTATTTTTTCTAATATAAGTAAATATTATTAATATAAACAATGTATACACATATCTTATGATAATTATGCAAATTATCATTGTGATCATATATTTAATATTTTATAAAATAAAAGTTCTTGTTGGATTTTATAAATCATTATAAATTATCCTGTATCATATTTCATTGGCTGGGATCATTTGGTGCCTTCATCGCTAGCTATACAACATTAAGCCCTGGCCAAACAGACTTACAAGTCAACGCTAGTCTCAAACTTGCGTTGAACTTGCATTTCGTTTGGCCACTACTTGCATGGCCATGGAAGTTGATACAAGTTTTTCATTGTTTGGCCACCCAATGCAAGTTGATCGCAAGTTTAAGTTGTTGCTACAGAAATGCATTAACCAATGAAATGCATAATATTTTAGTGACTTGCATCAACTTGCGAGTTGACTTGTGAGTCTGTTTGGCCATTGGTCACAAGTCTGTACACAAGTTTATATTTCTAAACTTGCGTGGACTTGTGAGTCCGTTTGGCCAAGGCTTTAAAACTTGTTGGTTCTCATTTTAGAAATCATCATAACCTTAAGAGCAAGTTGGCATCAAATGATGTACTAATTGTATCATTAAGAAGTGATACTTGACAGAATTTTACCAAAATCTCCGACTTGTAATTATTGTGGGCCTTTTAAGTAGTGAATTTAAGGTATGTGGTCCAAACATAGTGTGTGCAATGATATTAGGACTGAGCCATGGTGTACTGAATGTATAAAGTTTATTTAAAATTACAATAGATTATCCAGTTCATTATGCTGGTGACCATCAAATCCTGAACATGAAGAACTGGATGTCCTCAGAAATCTATTACAATGTTAAATAAAACTACTGGCACACCACTGCACTGTGTCCCAGATTTAATTTTGCTTGTTGTATTTGTACCACAGGCTTCAAATTCACTACTTTAAAGGCCTGAAAAAATTACTGGAAGGAAATTTTGGATTTTGTTTCAAATATATCACTTCTTCAACAACTACTATTTTCTCAATCATTTTATTGATAACAACAGGAACAAAACACAATAATACTTGCTGCTATATAAATACAAAAAATTTGCTGCTATATACTTACACCTTGTGTCCATGAATAACTTTACTATATAACAGGTAGAGTTCTAAAGAAAAACTTAAGTCCATACTCATGCTCTACATCCCTGTACAAATTTACTCATCTTCCTCATCCTCTACAAGTCTTCTATATCTGTCCTATCTTCATCATTTGCTTCTTCCTCATTCTCCACATCTGTCCACTCATCATCATCATCATCATCCCTGTTTGCTACTTCACTTTCATTTTCCAACTTGTTATGTTTATCAGATGCTGAATTTTCTTCTTCATCCACATTTCTTATACTTGTTTCATTTCGTGTTTCAGATTTCTCCTTTGCAGCCTTCAGTCGCTTTCTCAACTCCTTCTGTTTATTTTTGTATCTCTTTCGCCTACAGTGCGCTTCAGATATGCTGCTTTCCAGCTTTTTTCGGCACTAATCAACCATGATTTCATAGGAGTCCAGGAATTCCTTGATGTCTTGCAGCGTTGTCTGTAGTTTGGGGAGCAAATATACATAGAAACTATTCTGCTCTTTCATGTCTGAAATATGAGATAGTGGAAAGGTGTGTAAAGCACTACATAAAATTCATGATACAATATTGTTGAAATAATGAAATAACATTCCATTCAATACCTTCTTTAAACTACAATGTACACATAGGAGGGGTAACATTAATTTTGCTAAAAGTTTTAGATAATAACAGCAGCCATAATTTCTGGACTGGCATGTCAAAATTATTTCGAAACCCAATTAAGGCATCATGTTTGGAACAATGTATCTGAATGTCAACCCCACTTCTTTCAAAAAAGAATTTGAATTTTGTCAAAGTGGCATTTTGTCTTGACCATGTGATACAAAATGTACACTGATCCCTTTGCATTGCTGCAATGCCACAGTTTGTTTGCTTTAGAAAATGATGCACTGAAAACTTTATTATTTGAGGGGTACGTCTGAAGGATTTATCAGCAAAGAGCATTAATAGGAATGTCCTTTATCTGAATGGTTTCCTGAGTTTTTAAGCCTGCATGTATATATTGATGAATTGGAATTGCATCATGTTTTTATTTTACTTCCTTTTGGGACTTGAGTCTACAAACTCTTTTAACAAATACACCTTTAAACTTACCTTCTCTGATTATTTTTCCCTTCTTTGTGTTCTTTAGCGTCTTCTCAGTCTCTTGTTCACAGATTTGGATGTTTTTCATGGCCAGTGAAACTGCATCCTGGCATGCTTCCACAAACTTGCAGAGATGATCGTAGTTCTTTTTTCCAGGGAGTTTCTCATTTTCTTTGAAGCACACGATTTCAGGATAACGGGCTTTCAATACCTCGATCTGTCCATATGGACTTTTCTTCTTTATGTGCGGCGTCCAGTCGTCTAGCGTTGGGCTTTTGACAGTTCCAAATATCAGCTCTATTCGCATCGACCGTTCAAAGCGGCACCAATCTTCGCAATCGCGCAAGGATTTCTAGAACTTGAACCGCTCCGCAGCCATTTGCAAGATGAATAAATTGGAGATTGTTTGTCGTGGAGAAACTGGTGACTGATAACACAGATTGTGGAATTTCCTTTTAAGTGATTCGGTATTGACAACAATATTGCCCATTCCATCTCTAGTTTGGAGGAAGTTTTTCATCGCTTGCGGTAGTGATAGCACCACAGAGGAGCTGGACGTTTTGTAGGTCGCCTTCGATTTTGCTTGACTATCCTCTGAATCACGTTGAGACTTCTCTTTTTGTTTTGATTCAAGCTTAAGCTTATAGTCCGAGTAAATCCGAGAAAGGCGGCGATACTCAAATTTATCGAGTCCTAGTGAAGCAGCATCCTCTTCCTTGATATCTTCAAGGTGTGAGACTTCTTCTATTCCGTTGCTCACAAATGTCGCGTGGTGTTTCTCTAACGAGGCATTCTTTAACCACGAAAGCAAGGTTTCTCTAACATCACCTTCGTCCTCTGACACAGAAGCCTCCGCCATCTTTGTTCGCACATTGCTTTGGCCGAGGGAGCCTGGAAAGACACCTTCCACCAGGATGCAATGCGAAAATATCCCACCGGGTGGGGAGGGGTGCGGTACTTTTTCCATTGTATATTTTCAAAATGGCGGAAGGCTCCGCAGTTCGACGCGGGAAAATCCAAAAGAAATACAAAGAACTTAATTCCTGTTTTGGTTATAAACACGTAACCATTTCGCTCTGCAATAAAACAGCAGAGGCAAGACGCAATGAGCTGGAACAGGCAATCAGTCAGAGTCGCGATTATACGAAGGAATCTTTGATTGCTCTTTCTTGTCTACTCGACGAGCTGGTCACGTTTTCCTGCATGTCCTTCCAGGATGCATTTGAAGAATTTGCGGGGAAAATCCCTTCATTGGCATACAAGAAAGACCAGAAGGAAACTCGTCGACAGTTCAGAGATAGAATGTTATCGGAACGTGGATTACCAGTCATTTTATTGGATAATGGAGGCCATTCTTTCGTATTGCTGATGGAGCGCCCGCTTAACAATGCTGCATTGTGTAGAAGCCTTGATCTTATTCTTGGATGCAAATCAGATGATGAACAAAGTAGCGCCCCTTATCTTCAAACGGAATTAGCAAGCTTCATACCAACTATTATGAAACTTATGTCATCTGCCAAAGACAGGGCTATTTTAACATCTGTTCTCAAGTATTTTCTCGACAACTAGTCTAGCATTCTCTAGCATTCTCTAGCATTGGGGTTGCAAAATAAGCAAACCCAGAGAATCAAACAAATGGTGCACGAATTTTTAAGTGAAGCTGACCATAAAAAAGAGCAAGTAGAGGAAGAAGCTGAGAGACAAATAGAGAATGTAATATCCAAATTAGAATTTGATATCATAGACAAGGAGAGAGAGCTTAGCATGAAAAGAGCAAGACTTCATGAAGAAGAAGTTGAAAGTAGAGGCTTTGAGACAGAAATGAAGCGCAAAAGATTGCGAAGACTTCAAGGCAATCCAAAACTTAGAGTGAAAAAGAGGTTGTCTAGCAGGCTTTTCCACAAATGGAAGCAGAGTCTCATGTCCCAGAAAGGTAAAGGTAAAGGGTGCTATAAGATCGACCGGAGAGCAGAACTGGCTGTATATGAAGTACTACAGGAACAGCTAAAGGCACACCGAAGGCGATGGGGGGAAGAGGGTACGGGATACCTAGAGCATGAGCAACGGATACAGTCCAAAGAAATGTTACGAATTGCAAATGAGCATCTCCGCAAACTAGGCAGGAAGCCCATCCAATCAAAGGAAACTGTGCGCTCTTGGGGAAAATGTTAGAATAAAAGATATCGCCAAGCACAGCAGCACCGTGGAAGGAATCTCTGGGCTCATCTGCGTCCCCAAAAGAAGCTCCAGCAGAGGCACATCAATGTTCACTACAACCGTGCACACATAAAGAGGTTTGCATTTGGGAAAAGCAGCATTGCTCAAGGCAAGAACCTTGTCATCAGGCGTGCCATTGATGACAAGGCATATGTCAGATGTGGCACATCTGAAGGATTCTCCAGGCGTCTTCACACTCCTGTGCAGCTCAACAGCTCAACTGACAGTCAGTTTCAGCTGCCATCATCTGACTATCCAGAATCTGTTGGATATGTGTCCCCAGGAGTTATACTGATAGTGAATGACATGAAAGAAGTCGAACATAAGGGACGCGACAAATTTGTGGCAACAGATGTGACAGTGTCAGTCGCATGTAAGCCAAAGCACCTATACCCAAGTTCTGCCACAAACTGGGCTAACGACATGGTTGCCTGCAGGTACCATTTCAGAACTGAACATGAAATACCAAGGGAATTAAATTCCAAAGATAGTACATGTATGTTACCTGACATGGATGTTATGCCATACCTAATTGCTGGGAGAGACTCTCTGTTTCAGTTTGAACTTATGACAATCCAAGAGGATTATGAAAAAGTAACAAAAGGAGGATATCATCTGTCCAGAGAGTTTCTTCGAGTTCAAGTTCTCCTTAAGAGACTGAATGTTTCTCTGCTGGAAATCGAAAACCTGAAGCAAGAGACGGTGCTAGGGAAAGTATTTATAGATCTTTCCCTTTTAGTAGAGCAGCTCAAAGATAAAGGTAAACTATAGCAATCAATTTGCAATTCAGGTGTACTCATCTGTACTCACATTTGTAAACTCTTTTTGAGGATTCTGACATTGGGCTACTGCTTTTTTATATCTCATACATGTACCATATAGAATACTCTCCATCAAAATGCAGGAAAGCCATTGTTATGTTCAACTGTTTTCCACGCAACCTTAAAACTTCTATCCTGTATATATTTATTGTGTTGTAGAAAACATTACCTTATGATGTCCTAGATTTCCTATATTCAAAGTATTACAATATTGCTACACTGTACATACATGTAGATTGTAGTGTGTAGTGTTTTTTTTATTCTTCATTACCAAGCTTCATTACTAGATATGGGAACTGTAGCATGTTCAAGTTTACAAAAATATACTTTTAATTCTACAGAAACCAAGCTTAATTCCCAGATGTGGGAAGAGTTAGATTCCAGTTACATCAAAGCAAAGACAATGTGCCAAGATATTCGCAAAGAAATGGAATGTATTGGTCTCCCTCGGCACAGGTATTAATACAGATACATATACAGCTGTAGGGATAGTGATAGATGTTTGGCAATACAGTGGCTGGCTGTTAATCTGGTCACCTTTTAATAGATATTAAGAGACCAGAAATTTTCTGACTGTTTTATATGGGATCAAATATAAAAACAAGAAATATACATGTACGTATTGACAAATGCTCAGCAACTAAAATGAGGCCATAGTATACAAATGTACATGTAGCTGATTCATAAGAAATGAACTTTAATGTTTGCTCCAACTCCAAAATTCATGTTAATATCATATTCAATGCTACCAATCAGAATTGAGGACTTCTTTAATGTCATTTGTCAACAAAATTCCTATTAACTCCATGCATGTTCATGCAAATTTCTATAACATAGCTCTCTCTCGAAGAGCCGACAGGTGGAGATTTTCTTCAGGTGTACTACACTGTACATGAACTCTCTGACTAGTGAGATGTAAAAATACTGAAACTGCATGGCCATTAAATCTCTTGTTTTTTTCATACTCATTTGCTACTGAAATATTTTACCACCAAGTATGCTGTTCTTGGGAGAGCCCTGTACAAGATATGCTGGAAAAAATAATCAAACAAAGGGAAAAAAGAAAGAAACGAAATTTGACAATAATTATGTTGAAAAGGTACATGTATGAATCATTTGAGAAGCATGTCAGTGATCGTAGACAAATTTAAGTCAACTACTGGTATTAGAATCTTACTGATTGACGTTTCGGCCGAAGCCATAGAGCTTCATCAGAACTGATCTAGTTTAATACATTGTAGTTGCCGATGGCTTTGGCTGAAATGTCAATTGGTAAGATTCTAATTCCAGTAGTTGACTTAAATATTCCTACATTTACTCCAGCTGGATGAATGGCAACATTCACTTTCATGTTAGTGTTCAATGTTCAATATAAATACCTGGCATATTGATAAACATCCCATATTATGTCTATTACATTTCAGACCTCTTGACATTCAGACATCTGATGCTGGACCTGGAGTTTCCAGCCACGAGCAGATGAGTCAGCTACGTATGGCAGAATATTTTATGATAAATAATCTAGACCTTCAAAGTAGATTTCATTATGCTCCCAATGATTCATCCTCTCATATTGTAGAGAGGGTAATGAGATCACTAAATGAATGCCTGGGTGATGGTAGGGCTATTCCAGTCCCCTCTACATCAGTTCTTGATAACGAAGGCAACCTTAGGGTGACTGAATTAACAAATGAAGAAATCCACAGAATCCACAGAATCCACAAGGATGAACAGGCCAAAATTGCAAAACATTGCGCAGAACAAGTGAACACAAGATTTGATGGCAAATCCTGCATGGGGACATCCATCCATGCCACCACCCCTTGCTATGAAGAACACAAGTGTTTCTTTTTTGATGAATATTATATGTTGAAATGTGCATGTGCTGGATCCAAGTTAATTCTTGACCAATGTGCGGGAAAGGAGTACTACAAATTAGTTAGAAGCTTCTTTGAAGACCACTATCTATTATTTGACAATGGATTTGAAGGCATCAGGACTGGATGCCAGGAGAAAAAAGGAAACATGTGTGACTATTACAAGCATGTTGAAAGTATTAAGGATATCTTGCCATGTGGTTGGAGTGGGACCTCTGTAACACGAGTCCAGCCACCAGTCCCTGACTATTCAGTTACAGAGGAGTTCCACTATGCCCTACCAAGTGATATTTCCTCTGGAAATATAACTGAGAAATTTGACCTTAAAAAGGAGTTTGTAACTGATGTCTCAAAGAGGTCAATTGATGACTTCTCACCGAGGAAACGACTCGAGAACATTATTCAGTCCTGTGGTGAGCCTGGGCTAGTTCTTCAGGATGACAATGATGGCCATTCGAATTCAGTGCATGCTGTCGTTGATAATAATGACACACTTAACAAGATGTTAGGAAAACTTGATGAGTTTGTAGAAAAGTATACAGGAGAAGACCTAAGAAACTCTGTTGTGTGTGAAATTAAACGTCGCTATAATGCCAAGGTGAAAACATTCATATCAAGAAAGATTAATGCAAGTGCCAGAGACAGTGAAAAAGCAAAAACATATGATGACATTGATTGGCCTAGGCTGATAACAGAAAATTGCCTTAGCGAGCTATATGTGTCTCAGCTTGATTTATATTTGATGAAAAACCTACATTTGTCAAAACGAGCCTGTGACAGGAAAGGTTTTACGAAAAAAGATAAAATAGGAGATATAAAGAAGCACTTCTACAGTTCAACAGCCAGTAACAGACACAATGACAATGGGGACTCCAAGAAACAGCAGAAAGTACATGTGGCAATGTCTGCAACCACTATTAACAATAAGAGTGTACCAGCAGTGTTAAATGTTCCTCCTTGGGGTGGCACTATTATGGTACCAGTTCAAGGCCAAATTGATCTTGTGAATACATGCCCCATCGATAACTTCCTAACAATCTTCTATGTCCTGATGAAAATGCACAATGCATATTATAAGCACCTCATGAGATCTCCAGAAATGTATGCTGGTACTCTGCTGAGAATCTGTCAAATGTTTGACAGTGGTAGTTATACTGAAGGGAAGTGTGAATGGCTTAAGCTGTTTCCTGGCCAGTTTAACCTGACACAACCAGGCCAGCTCAACTTGTGGGGCAATGAGGGGGACTTGTTTGTGTCCAGGATGTATGGAGAATTGGAGACAGTCTACACAAGCACATGTATGTCTCCACATTGTCCATCTGGAGTTAAGCAGCTGCGATCGAAGGCTATAACTCTGAGGTAAGTATTAAACTTTTTTTTAAGTGTAAGTGGTTCATAATATTATCTGATTTACACAATAAGTTTAGTGGAATATAACAGAATTCATAATTCAGATTTTATAAAGGCCAGTCAATTTTGGTAGCACTTTCTGTGAATAAATTGAGGGACTACAGTAAGAATGAAAACAGATTAACTTTTTTCTCAATTTTGGAAAAAATGTTCAGTTCATTGTCTTTAGAGCATGCCTGATTCTACTCAGTCAGGCCTGAGTGACACATTGCTGAGTTCAAACAGGCATGTTATAAAGATTTTAGGTGAATAAAAAAAATCCAAAATTGAGGAAAAGTCACTTTTAAATCTGTTCTCATTCTTAGCCGTTCAACTGATGTTTGTGATTAAACTGAATACTGAACTATTTGCCTTTTGCATATATCCTTTATAGTAATCCAGGATTTCCCCCACCAAGATTTATACAAGAATCCTTGAATATCTGGCTGAACACCAACCTTAACCCCAACAGATGTGGTGAAAGGATGCCCACAGTTCCCCCTGGAGCTAGCCATTTCCTTGGCAATTGCATCGTACAAGACCCTGTTACTGGTCAGCTTCTGTGAGTACCTACAACATTTCACATTGTTGTCTCTTGATCTCTCTCCTCATACAAAAGAGAATTTAGATAGCATCCAATTCTAATGGCAAACACTTCAATAATGGCAATAAGACAAAAGTCAAGTATCACCCCAATAGTACAACCAACAGTATTAAAGATACTAATAAGTACAAAAACTGTAAACTGTACAAAAAATGTAATTTATAAAGCCAAGAGATGTTTTATAGAAAAATGGAAGGCTTTTTTTAAGTCGTTGTGTCACTCAACAAGGTCTTTTCTGCAGTGTTAAAGCCTTTACAAATGGCTCTGGTGCTATAGTCTAGTGATGGTGATTTTCAGATTGTAGCAGCAATCTAAATGAGGGACATTTTTGCATGAGTCTTTCTTTTTAGAGTTAGACAAGAAAGCTTACCTGCAGATATTTTTGAGGAAACTGGTGTTTGCAACTGCGCTTTCTTAATAATCAAAACATTTATAATGTGTCAACAGTTTTTATGCATTTTATTTATTGTTTTGAAAAGGCAAACTGTTCAAGCTTACTGTGGAGGAATGCGCACATGCACAAAGAGGGCATTTCGCAATGGTAATCCACCAGTCCTTGTGGTGTCCCTTGACATCTTTGCTCGTCAGGCCATCATAACAGATGCAAGTCAACTTCCACAATTTGTTGAAATCTCCAGCACCAGGTGAGATTTTAAGCTAGAATATTACCAATTTTCTTAATTCTAGTGATATTCAAAACTACTTAAATTGTTTAAAAGGAAGTCCAATATTCTCTGTTTTTAAAACAGGTACTATTTATTTGGACTGACATTCTGGAGTGGAGGACATTACCGTGGGGCAGTTACCATCAAGGGTGTCTGGCACCACTATGATGGTCTATGGGAAAGGCAAGGCAGAGGCCAGGGACTGCACAAATGTACAGGGATGCCATCAACTCCAAATGGTTTCCTTTTATCGCACTGTGTTTTTGTTGCAGCAACTCTCTTGTGAGAGGTACACATTATTATGTATCCTTTGATTTATCCACAATTAAAAGGCAGGAGAAATTTACACAAGAAATTTACATAACTTTTCGTCTCTCAAAAAGATTTGTTTGATTGGGATTTTCACTGGTCTCGCTATGAGCTTGAATCATAAACAATCATTTGCCGTGCAAGGTGATGCAGCTGTACACTTTTATAGGTATCAATATTAAAGTATAACTTTATGGGCACGCTAGCCCTGATGCCCCTGATCGCAGGGGCATGGCTCTTAATTTAAAGTTTACTTAGGACAATAATTGTTAAGTACAAATATAGCTAATTTTGGAATAACTTAATATTCCAAATTGAATAGATTGGTACATAAAAATATATAAAAAAAAAAAAAACGTGCATGAGATCTTAGCCGAAAAAAAAATTGCTGCACAGCAAACCGGAGTAAAAAAAAATACATGCAGCTTGAGAATGATACCCATGAGTGCATGGTAATTGACAGAATATTGCCACTTCAAACTCCTAATTATAAGGCAGGTAAAAATTAACCTTTCTAAAAATACCACAATAGTACATCTATAGATAATCAATGTTTTTAATTGTTTATGTTGACTTGGTGCATGTACATGAAATGTACCATATTTTGTAAATAAATATGAAAGCTCAGTACCTTCACAGATTATTTTTCAACATCCATGATCAATATAACCTAACCTGCAGTTTGAATGTCCACTTTCAGTGTCTCCAACATGTCCATTTCTGACTGTTCTAACTCAAACACACCGTTGTCCTGATTTTTGGGACATTCATACCTTGGCCCAGCCAATTCTGTGATTCCACATGCTGAAATGATAATAGAATTATGTAGTTCACAATAATAATGTGAAATAATACTGCTTCTTAAGAAGCCGTAGACACTGTTATCGAGTCCTATGACGCGCGTAAGATGTTCAATTTCGTCACGACTGTAGAATTGTCAGGTTTTTAATGCCCACGGGTAAACAGGGAGTGTCCTTCATACAATCCACTGTGCTATATATATATGTGACACGTTATCAACTGATTCAAAGGAATGCTAACGTAATACAGGATGTTACGTCACATAGGATACTACATCCCTTCCTTTCTGGAACGAAATTCGTTCTCTCAAACAAATGAAAATAGGAATCATAACCAAAAGAAATTTAGATTACATGCTATGGTTACTAGGATATATATTTTAGTGAATAACTAATTCTTGAAGTAAAGCATAGTCTAGTGTCTGGTTCCCTAAATAGGAGACTAAAACTAATAGGTCCAATATATAATGTCTCGAGTAACTAGTACATAATAAAGTCTCTAAAACGCTTGGGAGGCTTGGTTTGCCTCCTAGGTCGGTCTGCAGGAGGTGTTACTGCAGGTGTGGTCTCAGCAGTGTTCTGCTGCTGATATTGCTGTGGCATGTGTATGTCACACTCCTCGGGTGTGTGGTCCACTGGGGCTTCGACCCTTTTGAAGAATGACGAATTCCTGGTGATTACTCGCTCTCCCCTTTGTGCTGTGACCATTGACCCTTTGGTTTTCCTGACTTCATAGGGGGCAGGATCGTACGCGCTCTTACTCTTCGCTTTTGACCGATCATTCTTTAGAAGCACGGAATCTCCCTCGGCGATTTGAGCGGGTTTAACAGATGCCTTCCTGTCTGCGTAGAGCTTCATTTTCGCCTTGGCGTACTCGTCATTAATGCGCATGTATTCGTCTTGGTGAGCCGCACAGTACTCTGGTAGGCGAGTCTTCATCGGCCGCCCGTACAACGCTGTAGCAGGTGGTGTCTTAGTGGAGGCGTGTGGCGCGGCGCGGTAATTCCTCAGAAACCGGTACAGCTCCTGTTTCCAACTCTTCCCTTCTTAGCTTTTCTGGTACTCCAAACTCTGAGAAGATTTTATCAAGACAAGGGATTACTGTCCTGCCTGAAGTGGACTAAGAAAGCTAAGAAAGCTGTGTAAGGATTTAAGTCTCGAATCTACTGGAACTGGAGTGGTTTTAAGGGACAGGATCGGCTTAACACGGCTGGCGAAGACTATGCAAATGAATATGGTTCAATGCAAAATTGAGTGAATCCTTTCATCAGTCCAAGTTTACAGAATATGTTGAGAGGCAAACTTGTACTAGTGAATTTGTAAAGGATGTAGAGTTCTCATCCAGAGGACAAAGTAACAACCCATTGTGGTTTTATCATAGAGTTGGGCGCATTACAGCCTCAAACTTTAGTTCAGTAAACACTAGAAGGAGAACAACACCGCCTGACAACCTTGTTAAAACTGTTATGTCATACTCCAATGCTCAAGCCAAAGCCAGCATACCTGCTCTGGTGCATGGTAAAATAACAGAGGCAAAAGCATGTGAAGCCCACATTCATTACATGCAAGACAAGGGAACACCAGTACAAGTGCAGGAGTGTGGACTATATATAAGTCGTGACAATCCATGGTGTGGTGCAAGTCCTGATGGCACTGTGTATGATCCACATGCTCAAGATCCCCATGGCCTTTTAGAAGTCAAGTGCCCATATACAGAGAATTTTGTTGAAGTTGAAAAGCTAATTGATGAAAGAAAAAAGTTATATCTGGTAAAAGAGGGCAAATGTTTACAGATAAACCCTAAGCATGGGTATTATGCCCAGGTTCAAGGGCAAATGGGAGTGACTGGGAGAAAGTGGACAGACTTTGTTGTATACATTGGATCAGACAATGAATCAGATATTGTTGTCACTCGTGTTTCTTTTAATAAACCATTTTGGGAAAGCCTTAAGTTAAAAATAAGTTCATTCTATTCCCGCTTTATTGTAGCAGAGATTTTCAGCAGGCGTGTATTGCACAAGGCTCCATTATACCCAGAGATATACATGATTGGCCAGTCATTTGCAAACAGGCAGTATGAAAGGCAACTGGCTTTTGGTACATTGCCTTTTGGTACATTGTATTTAATGACATATGTAAACATTCAAGAACAGAATGGAATTTACTTTGTAGAGGTCCATTCCATGGCAAAGATTAAACTATATTAAACATATTTTTTTGTTACTAGTGATTTCAGGTCTTTGGAGGGGACTTATTAAACATTTAATGTGTATGTAGTTTGTTACATCATCCTTTACCATCCCTCACTAACATATTCTTAAGACATTATAATCTATTATCAGTAAACATTTCTGTAACTGTGGGTAACATTTCTTGTCAAGAGGAAAGTGCACTGAGACTTTAATCACGATTCAAAAATCAGGAATTATACCAATTGAACTTTTTTCTTTTGTCCTCAATTTTTATATTGACATTGAAAATAAATAAAACTAAACTGGGGTTAAGACCAGTTCAAAGGGTCCCTCTCAAGCAGTGTAAACTGAACACATCTACCATTTAAAACTTGAATGTCTGCCCTACAAAATGGCGGCCACTGGGATTTTAGTGTGCAATGCACACTGGTTGAGAGGGACCCTTTAAATGTACATGTATTTAAGATACATATTTTGCCTGAAAATTGGTCAAAAATGCACAGACTGTGAAAATTTGTTCTGCAACATCCTTCATACTAAGTTTTATGTCCGTGTCCAAAAAATGAAAATTATTAATACGTCCTATGGCTCTCAACGTGTATTCTCACTTCGGCAATCCTTTTACCCTTCATTACTTCAGTTGGTGAGAGTTGAGAGCGATGACTTCCCTTGAAGGAGGGCATTACCAACCTAGCTCCGAGTGGTGTTAATTCAGCTTCAATATCGAATCCCCTGTCTGCCATAACTTGGTCACCACTGTCCAAATTGCCAAGGAAATCAGAGTTGCGGGTGATGTGTTTGTCTGAAGCACGACCACCCCAACCTCTACTTACATAAATAATAGCACCATTTGTACTAATACCTACGAGGAACTTAAATGTGTTGTGATGTTTGTAGTTACTAAATGTTTGTCTTTGTGCTTCCAGTGAGGATGGTCGTTGAGTGAACAGCTCGGTACAGTCAATTATGACACGGGTATTTGGGAAGTTGCAAAACTGACCAGGCATGGAACTCAGGGACTTCTCTTGTGAAGTGAACTGGCACATATCAGACAGTTCATGATACAGCAGATTAATCCATGTTGTAAAAATCCTTGAAAACAGTCCAGGAGTTATTCCAAACCGAGTAGATATATCTTTAACGAGAATGCCTAGTCGCAAGCGGACCATCACCATGAAAAACTCATCCAATTTTTAAAGCTTCCTCTCAGCTTTGTCGTTTGAGCTTGTGTAGTGTTTGCTGCCAATTGAAGTTTTTCCATACCAGTATTTCATAGCATTGGCCTTGGGCTCAAGGTACTGAAACAGTGCCATAAATGTTCCATAGTTCACAAAGCCAGTGTAATATCTCATGCTGTTTGGGTCATCTTTGATGTTGTCAAGGGTCAATAACTTATTTTTCATTCTTAGTACAGTCTCCTCCAGCTCCTTTTTTTGACATTCTAGCTCTGCAATTTTAGCTAACAAAGCAGCCTTCATACTGGGGTCCAATTGTTCTTGTAACACTGGTGATTGTGGCCTGGGTAGAAAAATAAAATAAAGGTATAAACACCAGTGTGTTGTTTTAAAGTTAATTCCACATAATGCAGTCCAAGTGTAGTTTGACTCGGGTCAAAATATTCCTATTGAGAATCACTTTAAAATCAAACATTTAAGGGCCAGGAGAGCAAGATTGTGTAGAAACTACAACTGATCTGTGCATATTTTTGTATGTATAATAATATACACCTGTACACATTTTCATTAAGATATACATGTGCATGATTATATATAAATATTACTTTTCTTATTTAGAGTATACCCAGTTACATTTTATTTACTGAGAAAAGTGAGGCTATATGTATAGACTGTTTTACCTGGGCGATTCAGCAAGTTCAGGTTTAACTTCGTTCTCAAGGTATTGACTGTTGACATCGATCCCACTTCCATTGGGTGCCATGGCAACGCAGTCACTGTTATGTGAATAAAAACGTCTTTTCATTTTAGTTATCAAGAGTTGGGCTTTTAACACATGATTTGGGCCCATGATTTTATTATTTTATTCTTCATGGTTACAGTTAGAGACATTTACAAATATTTATTTCGATTCTTACCTCGCTGAGACTCGTGCCATTTCTTCTGCATCTGGCTGACTGGTGTTTATATCTTGTGGCCATGGAGTAGATGGACAGACATTCTCTTCATTCTCTGCAAACAATCTTCTGCTGGTCTTTGATGTCCTTTTCGATGGTATCTTAGGCTTTTTATGCGAAAATATACGTGGAATATAATTTGGTGAGGCTGGATCTTTGCTCCTACGACCAGACACAAAATGCTCACTGCATAAGCGAGAGTGCTTGGAGGGCTTCCAATTTCCTCCTCGGCTAATTGCCCTAATCCACGCCGAACGATTACCTTTATCTTTCGTAGGAATTCGGTAAAAGCTAAATCTACTTTTGCCTTCGCGGTTTGAGCAATTAACAGCACAGCAAATATTGCCTGAACGAAATCTTGATCGTTTGATTGTGCTCGTTGCTCTTTCTTCCACACAGTCCGCCATATTGGATTCAAGTGTGGCCCGCCAGCGTTGATTTCCCTCGTTTTCATGCCGAAAATTCGATGCGCGCGCATGACCCGTAAAGTAGGTTATAAGATCTCGGAGTGGTTTAGTAATCGTCGCATAATTACTCGGGCCAGGCCTTCGGCTGGCGCGAGTCAGAAATCGCAAGTGTTTATTTTTTATTTTTTATTTGTGTCGTTGGTTGGCGCCGTCGACCAATCAGATTTCGACTGGTCACGTGACACGTACGTTGCGCCAGCCATGTGACATGTGATTTTCAGGTTTTTCAAGATGGCGACGAGTGGGAGTTTTGACTTAGCAAAACCTTTAATATCAGCTGTTTTTTTGTGTAAACCAAGGGTTCCTTCAAGTGCAATACCAAGATTTTTGTCTTTTCTAAAGCTGAGAGGTGTTTCACGGGCTTTGGACGGGAATTTATCACATATCCAGATCCACTGAAGGATCCACTCGTGTCTCGTGAGATAGATGGCTAAGATCTGATCAACACTAATAGGACTAAGAGTGATACAACAGTTTGTAAATGTAAGTAGCTAAACTGAACATGATAACTTTTATACCAATTGACTGTGGTAGTGTTGTTATTCATTGTTATTAACCTCTCGGAAAGTATAGTAGAAATGACCCGATTTCTCGCGATTTCTCAGTTCTCGATCTGACAGGGTCCTTTTAAAGTATTATATGCACATGTTTTTATAAATTCGGGAACGAAAATATAGCAGGATATGGCGTGAACTCTACCCTGGGTACCAGAGGTTCTCACTTCGCAAAGCTTAGGCACGAAGCTTTTCCACCGACGAGCGAAGCGACGCTTGCTCCTCGACACTTTGTCCTCGCTTCGCGTCACGCAGTTTTTTGTTTGCCGACGATTGATACAAACGGGCTTCAAACTCCGGCTTTGTCTTCATCTTATTTTTCTGGACAGCACAGAAGACCTTGAAATTACCGTTCAATAAATCTACCTTATTTATCCTAAAGAAACTTTTGATTTTATATACCCTCGAAGAAGGAATTTATTTTACTTTCTTCACTTCGCCTTCTCTTTCCGTTAACAATAGGAAATGGACAATCTGAAATCTACAATGAACCTCAAATGTTTACCGTCTCGTTTTTCTCGGCCAATGGAAATCGAGATACCGTGGCGCTGTAATCGTTTTACAGCGGCAGGAAAGGAGTCGGGTTGAACTTCTCGAAACGAGCGATAGCATTGTCCTACCCAACAATAGAAAACAGCCTAGTGTCACCCTCTTTAAATAGTTATTTTCCAAGTGGTTTACATGCATGAAATCAACACACAATATTTTATTAAACATTAGGGACTAGTCAAAAACTAGCAGGGGAGATGCAGGGTGAAGTCTGTTAAAGTAAACTAAATTATAGAGTTTTCAAAAATTTGCCATTCCTTCAGTTTTAAAGATATGAACCTAAAACTTGGGCTTTTTACTAATTTGGGCTTGCTCTTGTCCTGCAAAGGACTGATTATCAGTAAAACTTTGTAATTAGAAGCTCTCGTAAGGGACCATGACCACCTTTGGGGGTTGAGAATTGGAAGAAGGTGAAAAATAGCATTTACAAACAGGTTTTGTTAATAACACTACCAATCTCATACAAGTGCCTTTAAATATATGAAATAAGATTTGTTTGCCATCTAGTACAACCATGTGATTGCAGTCCTGTAAAAGGTCCATTCCATTATATGTAAATTATCACGAGCATGAGTAGTGAATCAATTATCCAGTTCCCCTAGCACAAACCATGTTATGGCACAAAAATATGCTATAACTCCATGTATTATAAATTAACCTATTTCTAGGTGGCCCGAGTTAAGGCCACTCAGGGTTTTTTGTGTCGCTGGTTGGCGCCGTCAACCAATCAGATTGTGCCTACTTTGGAAGTTCTTTTCACCACCATACCAATCAGATTGCACTGTGCTGGTCACGTGAACAGTGGACAACTTTCCAGGTTTTTCAAGATGGCGGCGAGTGGGAATTTTGAGTTAGCAAAACCTTTAATATCAGCTGTTTTTTTGTGTAAACCAAAGATTCCTTCAAGTGCAATACCAAGATTTTTGTCTTTTCTAAAGCTGAGAGGTGTTTTACGGGCTTTGGGATGGGAATTTATCACATATTATGTGACATGCTTTAAGATACACTCGTGAGACGTGACAGCGGAGTCTGCTCTGCTCTGCGATCAACACTGACTGTATATAAAGACAACAGCTTGTAAATGTAAGTAGCCGCTAATCTGAACATGATAACCTTTATACCAATTGACTGTCGTTGTGTTGTTATTTATTGTTATTAACCTCTCGAAAGTGTAGTAGAAATGACCCGATTTCTCAGTTCTCTGACTGACAGGGGCCTTTTAAAAGAATTACAGTCGTTTCGCCCCCCATGCACATGTATTTAAATGTTTATAAATTCGGGAACGAAATTCCAGCATGCAGTGAGTGAGTATAAACTGAGTAAGTAATCCGAAATGAAGATTTTTTCAAACGAACGATAAATACTCTGATGTGGAAATCGCATATTTATCTGTGGCGTGTTATTGTTGTTCTATTTCCCGGGTCTATTTACATCTGGCCTGTACCTCTTTGTATTTGATTATTATCTCTTGGTTTAGGCATTCTACAGTGTATTTAATGCGTTTTTTTAGAACTGACATAATGATATTATGTATCGAGTAGTGTATTTATCATTATTGCAAGTTTATAACATAACATAACTAAATTTGGTCCAGAACTGAGAGTATACTTACATGCAAGTGGCACTCTTTCTTTCCCATATTATGTATCGAGTAGTGTATTTATCATTATTGCAAGTTTATAACATAACATAACTAAATTTGGTCCAGAACTGAGAGTATACTTACATGCAAGTGGCACTCTTTCTTTCCCTTCCCCTTTCTTGGTACCATTATATATTAGCCATGCAAGCTAGATCTTGTTTCAGTGTTTTCCATCTGAGCTGGTCCTGGCTTAAGATAACCCTAAGGTTACCTTAAGGACCTACATTCTCATCATTGTATTTCTTATTATGCCTTATTACTCGTAAACATTTCCATCATCTTATGAGAAAATAAATGTAATTGTTGTTCCTCAGTTCTTGGCGTCAGCATCGTCACTTGCACTCGGTCATGATCAGGAGTACAAGTACTTTTACGAATTATTTGGGAATGAAAATTAATCTTCCTGCGACCCCAATGATATAAAAAGAGTGGACATTGCATGTTTATTTGTGGCCTGCCATTATAAGTTTCAAGCACAGTGGCAGCTCACTAATACTAGAAAATGGTGGTCTGTAGTTTACATGCAACCTCAATCGAAAATATTGTATTGAGAATTTAGCCTGAATGTCAGCCATCTCCACTGGTTTGTTAATAATTGAGAATTACAAATAGATGACTTTATTTCACATGTAGAATGACATTACCTACATGTAACTATTCACAATGAATAGCAACATTATGTGGAATTTGTTCTAAATTGCTTGATTTCTCATAGTTGTACTGCACCTGATATAATTACAATGCATCAAATTTGAGTGACTCAATATCGTGCAGACTACTCAAATAACCATTGCACTTCAATCAACAACACCCATACCAAGTTTTTTTTGTAATTCTAACGACCCTCAAGGAACAATAATATTGAAAAGAAAGTAATATTAAACTACAGAATTGAGGGAAATTGTGGCTGAAATGTACATGCACAGCATGTATGTGTGTGTTGTGTGTGTATTATGGCTCTATCATTTCCAACCCCCCCCCCCCCCCCCCCCCCAGGCATACGCTAACCTAACCTAATCCCCCCCCCCCCCCCCCCGGAATACGTGGGGCACTTGCTCATTGACATTTGACAGACAAGAGCATCAGTAGAGAACCAATTCTCTGCCTACTCTAGCACAAACCATGTTGACACAAAATTATGCTAGCACTCCAGGCAGTACATCCTATAGATAGCCCGAGTTAAGGCCACTCAGGGCCTCTTGTTCTGAATAAATCTGGCGCTGTAATTGGTCATACCAAGCAGGCTTCGAACCTCGGACGCACGTCTGTGTGGCTGAGCGACCGGTTGTATTCCTTCATCTATGTGTAATTTCACTTGAAAACCCTTTAATTTTCCCAGCCCATTAAAGATATCATCGTATTCTCTGACGAGAGAGTCGATTTCCGGCTGTTTTGACCCTTGGGATTGAGTGATAGGTCTGACAACTTGGACCAGTCCTAATCGTTGCGACGCATATCAACTCAATAGACATCCCCCATTTCCTTTCACAACGAAGAATTTCTCTTCAGCGAGTTTCTCACCCGATTCCACTGCTGCGTGGAACTTGCCTAGAATTGGAAGTGGTTTCTCGGATCCATATGAATAGATTTTTGCCATTGCTTTCGTTATCTTTGGCTGATCCAGTTTTTTATACGCCTCTTCATCAACTATGTTAACGCTGGCTCCCGTGTCCGCGATCATGTCTATTTCGATCCCATTGATCTTAATCACGAATTTCGGAGATGTCTCCGACTTCACGGCGCCCAACGTGAGGGTTGCAAATGCATATTCATCTTCGCTATCGCTATCGCTATCATTATCATTCAGAGCATTCACGCGAGGTTGTTGTTTCCAATTCCGCCCTTGCGTTCTCTGCTGTGACGGCTTGTCCGGTGTGGAATCCTTGCTTCTGCAGCACTTTTCGAAATGATTGTATTTCTTGCATGATTTGCACTGTTTGCCAAAAGCAGCACAATTATCTCAACCCTTCGCATGTCGACGTCCGCAATAACCACAGTCGTTGGTTTGGCGTGACTTCTCATTTTGTTGTTTGCGTGTGTTTGTGGTTATCTTGTTGGCGTGCGCTGACTCACTCGACTCTATTCCCTTTGCCTGGAGATCTGCCAACTCCATGGCTTTCGCCGTGTTGAGTAATTTCTCCAAGTCCATCTCGAGATCTGCTAAGGCTTTTCTCCGTAGTCGAGACGATGTGCAGTTCTGCACTATCTGTGTTTTGATTTCCCGTGCGCGATCATGAAATTCACATGATTTCGCTAGCTGCACCAGCCTTGTGTGAAATGCAGCCACACTCTCGCGAGCTTGTTGCTTTGCCTGACGAAACCTGTACACTTCATATTCTAGATTTTTCCTTGGCGAAAAATTGGATATCAAATGCAGGAAACACTGTAAGAGTGACTGTTCTTCCTTACGTTTTTGAGTAAAAAAAATCCTCGTCGCCAGATGTAGAATTGTCAGGTTTTTAATGCACACGGGTAAACAGGGAGTTTGAGGGAGCTAGAGCGGTGAGTAATATTGCTATTTTACCATGAATTTCCTAAGGTTTAACAAACTTGATTGGCTACAGCTTTCGCAGAGTGTGTGTTACCGGTCAAATGAAAGGTTTTCAAAGGTACTTTCAAGGTCTAGGTCGATGTACTTCCCACCAATTGAATATTGGCCCTAGTGGATACTGCAAAATATGGCTTTCTGAGAACAACGCCAATGACAGTGAGGTGAAACATTTTGTGCTCGATAACATGGAATCGCCAGTGCATGCAACAAATCTTGGAGGTCCTCCACTGCCAGTGACTATTCCACCCCATAGCTATTTTATTTGGGATCGTCTTGGTAGAGCTGGGAGATGTATCAACCCATCCAAGCAACATTACAACCCGGAAATCCACGAGCGCTTTCGCCAAGCTGAAGTGCAGGTAGTCATGCTACCTCCAAAGGGCCACGAGGCTAACCGACAGAGCTATTCCAAGCTATAATCCAGGCGAATGTGAAGTCCTGGAGAGCTCCCAATCAGTCATTTGATGAATGTGGGCCAAGGAACTTTAAAGAAGCACAGCAAGCCGTATCTGATGCTCTTGGAAGGCTGAGGTTTACCACTAATGCCTTCCATGGTTGGTACGAGGCACGAGCCACCGGCCGCCATCTTCTGTGTCGCTGGGCCAAGGATCGCATGACGAAAATAGTCCTCAGATGGCGTGAAAATGAGGAATCACAAGTTTTCCTTTGGCCACAGAAACTATGAGTAGCTTAACTTTTACTTACTGAGGTTTATTTCCCAGATTCAAACCATGCATAGCTAAACAAGTGACATTATTTCCCTGTTTCGCAACGAACGTCAATTCGAATTAAGGCCATGTTGATTTTCGTAGAAATCACGTGATTTTAGGTTCTGCGTCATTCGAGTTTCCATATTTAGAAAGGCTGTAAAACAAAAACCGTAACATTGTTTTTTAATAAAAAATAGGTGTGTAGTTTTTGTGTAAAATCGTAAAATGTCATGCATCAATTGTTCTGTCCAGACTACTATAGAGTGCAATATTATGCTTGCTCAGTACATGTATATTATGAACAAGTATTCGCACGAACTGCTCATGCTATATGTGATTTATTGGCACTGACTCATATCTTGAAAGTTCTCAAATTGCACTTGTTCGAGCAATTACCAAAACTTCCAAAATATCACTCAGTGCCCATAAATCATGTATATAGCACTTGTTTCCTTGTTCCTACAATATATTTCCTCTTATAAGTCGTATCATTATTTATTTAGGTTATTTTATACACTCGGGGATTTTGCTGGAATTTTAGACTATGTCAAAAATTATACCAGTTAGGGTTTACAGTAATTCAGCACTTTTCACAAAAACCTTGACCAGAATGAAACAGAAAGCTGAATCTAGGTACTGAATCCCTGTATACTGTCCTTTTTTTATTCCATGGTTACCTGTATGACTAACCTATTATATATAATTATGGTAAATGATAAGAACATACTAATGTATCAAGCATAGCATTGGACATTTTTAATCTGGATCCTGAGACCCATAGATTTTTTGGGGGTTTGGGATCCCAAACAAATAATTTATAGGTGCCCATGTCGAATCCAAGCAAAACCTTTGGTACAGCAAAACCTTTGGTACATGTACATGTATGCACAAGCAATCATAGGAAAGGAAATAATATATTGCATCCCTGGGATGCATTTTTAGAAAAAATAATTCAATACAAATGCATGACTTCTGTATTATTGCTGTCGCGTTTATACAGATTAATAATTACATTAACTAGTAATACATTAAATGCCTCATGACCAAATAACATATAGTAATAATAAGGTCTCTATATTGTAATTTAATTAGACCCTCAACAATTTCTCTTGTTTTTCATTAATTACTTTCAGAGCGATAACTTACAGGGAGGTCCCACAAATAGTTTGATCTCCTCCACTGCACAGGAGAGGGTGTGTTTTGGAACTTACTCCTTGACCACGGGCCAGAATACTCAATGTCAACGACTTTCCCACATTTCGTTCATGTGAATAAATCAAGCCAATGCTGCTCTCACCTTTTTGTAATGGAATCGCCACCAAAGATTAAGAAAGAAAAACATATATGTATATATACACACACACTCTTGTTTTCAATAACATTGCACTGCAAGAGAGAACAAGTAACTAATTTCCATAACAAAGGCTACAATTATAATTGCACTGGTGCAAAAAAATTACAGCAGTGCAAAAACTTCCACTGGGAGTTAAAATATTATTGTACTACAACATACACATATTAAATGTAACATGCACTGTGACATTTCATTTTGCCAGTACCCTCTAAATTTTTGCTAGACAAAAAATCCTACTAGCAGCCATTACCCAACCTAATTAGCTAAATGATCAATCTCTCATAAACAGCACACATTATTTGTTGACCATTGAACTCATAATAAAAAGGGAACTAATTCTCGCTTGTCATTGTGGCCCCTAAATTTCGTAGTAAGACAAATGAAATAGCCTACTTAAAAGGAATACAATTTTCACCAAAGCTTGAATACAGGAGCAAGAAAAAAGAAGATATAAAAAATTATTATATTGAAAATAATAAAATATTGAGATCCATTTCACTTAATATAATACTGCTCACAATTAAATATGATAGTACATGTATCAATCATGTACATGACTTACAAAATGAAGTTAATCAAAATTGTGCATTATATACAGACAAATCATGTATTTTTGGGTGGCATTTTCCTGCCTTTATCAGTTTGATGATATAGAGGTTATTCACCAAGATTGAGGATATATTGGCCATGTTCATTTTTGTGTGTTTATGGACCGAGATGAAGTTGAGGGGATTATAACTTAAAATGCAAGGATATATATTAAATCATTTTTAAAACCAAGGGGAATATATATTAAAGCATTGTTACGTGAAAATGCAAAGGACAAAGAAACCGAGGTGTGATGTGAAAATATGAGATATATTACCCTAAGACATGCTTTATTCGTGTTGCTTATAAGCAAATGATTGTTATGTTGCTTAAAGTTCTGTTTTTGTTTCATGCATGTAATTCCAGTTGAGGTTAGAATTATCTTTAAACCACTTTTAAGGCACCGTATGGTCTACTATATTTATTAATGATCTAATTAAGACTAAGAGTAAGTCTAGATATTGTCTTAATTCTAATACTGAATTGTTACTAAGCCACTAAGTCATTTATCTCTACCAGCATGTGTTTGTATAATAAAATAATGATTCCCTATTTTACCTCACCATCTTGAATATTCGTATATATTATAAATATAATGCATATGTTATAAATATAAACCAATATATAGCTCATGGATGCAACACTCAAATCAAGAAATATTTGATTATTGACTTGATTTAGATGACTTGATCTAGAATGGATATTAATGATAACAATGTTTGATCATATATACACTTTAATATAACTGTCTTATTTTAATACCTTCTGCACACTTCGTTGAGTGTGTCACATTGTAACAAACATGGTTCCAGTTGGGTCCCCAAGCTGTATGCCCCCTCTTCGGTGACAAAGAATTCATGCTCATCTGGGGCTAAAACCTTGTTATCCTTGATATGAAGCCAAACGTTTAAATATTTAATGTTAATTTGGTAACATTTGAGAAAATTTAAAGCAAATTTGAAAGCGTTTAGAATTCTTACACTGGTGAGAAAGGCAGAACTGAGCTTGAGCTACGTAAAATTGGCATCAGTACGATTTACACAGACATCATAGGCAAACCACTGCTATAATGAAGTAAAAACGTGTTTTTATATTATTTGTGAATGAAAACAAGAAAACATTTTACATACTTTAGTGGTTACCCTCCCACTTTTTAAGACTACCCAATTCACATTCAAATATTAGCTATCTAACGAAATCTGTTTAGCATTAACAGTAGTGCAGGCAAATCGAGCTGGATTAATATTATCCAAATCGGCGCAAAAAAACTATAAAACGCTTTCAAATCCCATATTTGCTACCAGGACTCAGGAGTACCAGCCCATAGCCCGAATTTAAGCCATCTCCTCGGCTTAAAATTCAGGCTAACCAGCCCGCCCAGTCCTGAGCTGTCCTACAATCCAAAACCGCGGCAAAACGTCACGCGCATGCGTTTTAGATGAGCGCGTCCTACCTCGTTCCCAGTGTCTACTCGACTTGCCTCCGATTTTTATCATCATCATCATCCTTAGTAGTAGTAGTAGTAGTAATAGTAGTATTCGTTTTTTATTCACATTTTTATTCAGAAAATGTTTTCCGAGTTAGTATGGTTATTTATATTATGCACGGTCAGGCAGCTCGAGTCCAACTCTTCGAGTTTGGAGCCAGGAGCCCAGCAGGCAGGGTATTGATTTTGCTTTAGAATATGTCATGTGTGTTACTTACATTTTTTTAGATGCACCAGTACTTGGTCCCCTGGTGCCCAAGATGCGAAGCCCTGAAATATCTTTGCTTTTCCTCTAGTTGTTGATAATCACCCTTCAGAACTCTGTAGAACTCTCTAAGGTGACTGCCAACAACCGCTCCACCACCATATTTCCTCCGCAACAGCTCCAAAATGGAACGTGAGGCACCAACGATCCCTGGCTGCGTCTGTTCTCGTTACCCAACCGGCTACTTTGCCTGCTCGATTTACGTGCTCAAGAGCTTGGTCGTCGGAGATCTGATTAAATTTATGCTTTGTTTCCTTGGTGACGAAGTCTCCATCATGGAATCCTTGGTACACTTCAGGTGCAGTTTGTTGCAACATCTTCATATCTGCTTTGAAGACTGCACCCCATCTGAAATAATTCACGTGGTCAAAAGAAGCAAACCAGTGGAGCATTTCAGCAAATGATGAGAGGAAGAGATCCCAGTCACCTTGCCGTAGCGCTCTTGTAAACCTGAGAAGAATGGAAACTAGAAGCATATAGGTTCTCCAATAGCAAAAGGTCGCATCCTCCTTGTGCAGCACATCAAACTCTTCCAATAATACAGGAATATGTGTAAGTTCTTCCATAAGAGAGATGTAAGCCAGCTCCTTCGTCTCGTCACTTCCAGAAGAAAGATTGTCCGCCAGTTGCCTTTCAAATGACTGTCGACATCTTTGCCATTTCCCTCAGATCAGGATTGAAACAGGGGCCACAATACTTTCCAGAGGGCTTCGTAGGTCAGTTTGTGAGCACGTATTACACGGTTCCACACCTTTCCTTTCAGGACGTTCTCTCCAGTTCTCTCCAGTACTCTCCCAAAAAACTCCACTCTCCTGCCATATATCACTAAGTCCTGAAGACTCCATGTATTTCCCGATTACTTTCGAGAAGGTCATCTGGGCGTGGAAACCACCTAGCACGATGACTAAGTTCTTGCTTCAGCCGTTTTGGACCACTGGAGCATTTTGGCCTTACAATAAAGCGCTTCGTCTAGACTGATTACGCTATATCGTCCATGTATTAAGTGCGTCATTGCTTGACGTCCAGAGGGTTTGAAATTCATGAGCTGGAGCATTCACAATGGGAAGCGGGCCAATAATGGTTGGTTGATCATCACTTTTTGACAGTAACTGATTGAAGTCAGACCACCCTGGAACCGTCTGTACTTCGGGCTGCTGTTGCGTCATGCGGGATAAAATCCATGCCATGTCTTTCTTGTATGAATCCTCTATCTGTCGCTTGTCGGGTGCATACCAGGACTCCATCACAGTATTGGACATGACTGGTTCAGGTTTCTCACTTTCCATGTTCACAGACTAGATGATGCAGATCAGTCGGTGTTTGGAGATTGAGGTTTCTGTTTGTCGTAGGATTGATTTGCAGGTGTCCTTTCTGTTCCTCCTTATCCATCCTGCGGAGTGCAGGAGACTGTGTTGCATGAAACGACCCCATGCCACTCAGTGTTTCTTTATTAATATCTATGTTATCCATAGCATAGCGCGTGTAAATAGAGTCCGAGCTTTCTGTAAAGTTACGGGGAACAGCAACCTTGCCGTTGTCGTAGTATCTCTTCAAAGTATCATTTGCGAAAGCGTTAACAATTCTTAGGACTGCTTCATAGGTTTTGGAATGCCCCGCAGAATAAAGCAGCTGAATGAGCTCTTTCGAACGTGTGGCCTGATGTACAGTCAGTCCAAGACCGACATGTTTAGGAGTAAGTTTACGACCCCTTGAAACAAGAAAAACGATGTCTTGGCAAATGCTTAGAATCTTTCTCTTTAAATCCATATCCAATTCATCGCTGCTGTCATCCGTCATATCTCCAGCACACAAAAGGAGAATAAGCATATACAAACTATCTGGCACTACTTTTTCAGCACTCTGCATATCAATATCACCTACAGTTTTTTGACCAGGCGTAACATTAATGTCATGGTTAACTCTTTTATTGCTACTCGAAAAAGCCAGCTCAGCAACTCCGTGTCAAGGTCTACATCTTCTAAAGCATCGCCACTGAGACCACATTGTTCATTATCCGCATTGTTTACCTTAGATTCCTGAAGCAGAGTGTGTAGTGCTGCTTCTCCTAAATTAGAGGATATTATTAGAAGCGATTCTTAAGGGTTTAACGGCTGAATAAAAGCTACTTTATCTCCAAGACAATACTTAATACTGTCCTTAAACCTGTCACTTTTGAAAGTTCCTGGAACAACACCATAGGTAGACTGATGACTGCTACAGAAATATGACCAAACAGATTTCAAAGAATAAATATGACCTTTGGCTATCCCCGACTCAAGTGTAGACATGACTTCGTTGAAGCAGTTGTTCTCGGTAGTGCTTTCATTGCCTTGTTTCGACTTCTTTTGAGTAGGTGTTCTTTGAAACTTGGTGTAGCATTTAAGGTGATATTTCCCTTCCGCAGCAATTGGATCGTTTATGCCTGCCAACCTGCAACTCATTACTGGATCTAGGGTAGCCTTTTCTAATATTTTCTCAGATGTTTCAAATGTCTGAACCTGGTTCAAACCCTGAGAATTCACTTGATACCATTCGATTCCATTCGATCGATAGAAGATCTTCTTTGGCCAAGTAGTGATTCATCTGATTGTACTTCATTAGCTTCAGTATCTTCCTCGTCCAATGCACGATTTTGGAGACGCAGGAGATGATCTTTGTTCGTAAAGCTACGTACTGTAACAGCTTCTATGCCAAAATACCTCTTTGTCAGTTCCCCTCAGATTAAGATTGTTCAATCTCTCAATCTCTCCAGGACATCTTTGAAGGAAAGGTCATTACAGCTTTCTCTGATTCCTGCACAATATATAACTCGTTCGATTCCTTCAACTGTAGCATGAGAAAGGGGAAATTTCTTTGTTGGACGCTTGATGCTCTGGCAAATAAAACCTCTCTTCCAATAAATGTGGTCAGAACACGTCGACGAAGCGTCCTCCTCACTTGCTCCGGGTATGGCAACCGAAGCAATAGCTTCCATTTAAGACCGAGATTGACTAAAACTATATTCCCTTCGATTTAATCCTTCTCCTACTATAGATATGTGCTTTAATTTTATTTTAAAAATCACACTTTTGAGTAATAAACAAATCGTTTCATTATAATTTTGTAGTGGTTCTTATTGTTAAATAGAATTATAGAACAGCTCAAGGAAGCCAATAGTTGATTTTTGTAGATTACATTTAAAAGATATGTCATTGCTTTGACATGAATTGACAGGTATTGATTTAGTGTATTTTAACAGTTAATGCATAGACAAGGCTGACCACAAAATTGATGCCATCTAAAACCTGATTTAAATGTCACGTGATCTCCCACGTGGCAGTCATAGTAATTATGGTATCTAAAATTCCAATTTGTTTAATTTCAATACTTATGGCAATATTCATGCAGTTTGGGCAGCGTTTTCCTGGCTTTTGGAAAGGATCATTGGTTGAGCCTCGTTTCCATGTTGCAAGAGCAAAGCTCTGGAGAAACCTCCCTTAACTGCCATACCAGTTAAAATTCAAGCTGGAAACAGCAGAATTCTTCAAAAGGATCACAAGATGAACATTTTAAGCCCTGTTTCTTGCTTCTACTCAAAATGTCCATCGAACGTGAAAAATAAGCACGCTACGGAATAATGCCTCCAGACTATTAATATAGCACTGCATGAATGCAAGAAATGGAAAGAAGTAGACAGCACACAAGAAATATCAGCCATTGACAACGTCTTCACTAGATGAAAATCTGAAGTGAATGACCGAAGAACAGTGAGGTCACGTGGCAATACTTCTGAAGAGGGGGCGCAATGCATTGTGACTCCCCTGCACCGTCACACGTGCCTTGTATTGTTATATAATAATGTTACACGTGACCTTCTCAATTAAAAACTACAATACAACAAGCCAGCAGAAAAACATAAAAAATATATTCGCACGCAAATATTTCATTTATGTTTTCCCCCTGAGCTATCATACAGAGCTGAAGGTGATTGATCCAACACTAGCCTAAGGAAAATTATATTATTCTTAGTGCTGCATTGACTGGGCTAGTTTACTACACCAACTAAACAAAGCACACACCCCAAATATTTGGAGTAAAATGGCTAAGGGCAAAAGCCCAAAGCCGCTTTTAATATATATCCAAATTACCATTCTATAAATATTCACAATCTGGATAATTTTTTGGGCCCAGTAAAGGTGAGGGCCACAAAAGATGATTTTAATTATGATGCCGCCCCATCCAATGGAAATGCAGCACTAAAATCCGAGCAAACCTCGTAAAGGGGATGAATATCATGAAACAGATAGCAAAATTGGACTGTTGACAACTATTGTCATTAACCAAATGAAATGAGGGGAACTACTGCCCTTGCATATCAGTTCCATAAACTATAAATTACAAAGAACAATTCTGAAGCAGTTGCAAAATATAGAATAGAGAATAAGGTAACATGGGAACTGCTGCCCTTGCTAATCAGTCCCATAAATACCACAATTTATAGGTAAATAAAATAAAATAAGGGAAATGGGAACTGCTGCCCTTGCTAATCAGTCCCAAAAATCCCATAATTGATAGTTAAATCTAAACAAAAGATAAGGGAGATGGGAACTGCTGCCCTTGCTAATCAGTCCCATAATTCATAGGTAAATCCAAATAGAAGATAAGGAAAATGGGAACTGCTGCCCTTGCTAATCAGTCCCATAAATTCCACAATTTATAGGTAAATAAAATAAAATAAGGGAAATGGGAACTGCTGCCCTTGCTAATCAGTCCCAAAAATCCCATAATTGATAGTTAAATCTAAACAAAAGATAAGGGAGATGGGAACTGCTGCCCTTGCTAATCAGTCCCATAATTCATAGGTAAATCCAAATACAAGATAAGGAAAATGGGAACTGCTGCCCTTGCTAATCAGTCCCATAAATTCCACAATTTATAGTTAAAATAAAATAAAGATAAGAGCAATGGAGGCTGCTGCCTTTGCTAATCAGCCCATCTCTCCCAGATACATCACGCAAACCTCCCCCGCAAGTTGTGAATGGATAAAAATAGGTCTGACAGCTATACAGTTAAGGAAGCGATACAAATATATTTGTGGAACGCATTAGATTTCCACCGACCCAGAATTCTTATCTGGGCATCAGACATACCCTGATCTGCAGCATGAGTGGCAGCCCTATGCGAAAACTATGGCCCTTATACCGGGCAGGATCGAGACCACAATGCTTAATTGCTAGAGAAAGCCTGTCAGTGAAATAAGTCCAAGAAACAGGACTATCATCTATTGAAATGAAAAGAGGACCTGGCCTGTTTCCTCTGAGTGCCAAATAATCCAACAACAATTGTACTGGGCAAAATGTTGCCTGTCGGTTTATAACCACGGAAAAAGGATGCTGATTGTAGCTATGTTTGAAGTCTAAAAATGTAACTTTCAACGCTACAATTTCTTGTGTAGTATTAACTAGCTTGGCCAGCTGATGAATTTGTAAAGGAGAACCAGAAGCTTTTTTGGAGGTTTAAGTGATCTCGCCAACTCAAGCATAAAAAGCGATAGAGCACATAGCTTGAAATTGGCAAATTTCGTGTCTAGAACTGGGAAAGTTTGAGGCAGAGTCAATCAACCTATGTAGAATTGGAAGAATAATTGGCAATCGACTATCCAAACGTGAACCTAGCTTTCCATAACCTTTAAGCATTTGGACAATAAAAAAGGCTTTATCAGGATCGGGAAATCCTGAAAGCTTGTGAGAATAGCCTAATGCCGAAACATGTATTAACTGTTGATGAATTGTAATGGTGATCATACATGTAGGCAATAAAAAGTGCCAACGTAGGAGGCGCAATCGGAAGAGTTGCAGAAATTTTAATAAAAGTAGAATGTAAGAACTGGTGAAATAACTTCCAAGCTCGTTTATAGGTTGGAATTGATGAAGGTTGAAGGCTCGAGTTTATGACAGTGGCTACTATGGTTCCCAACTCTGAGGCTGCAGATACTGGTGGATACCTCCATGTGAGCTGGTGCCAAGTGTCTGAAAGTCTGAACCTGTAATCGAGACAAAGCATCCGCTAAATCGTTATGAATCCCTCGTATGTGCTTGGCTTTGAAAACAATATTGTGCTGTAAACAAACCAAAACTAGCTTCTGCACAAAGAACATCAAGTTCTTGTCCCTGCAAGATTGCTTATTGATTACATGAACAAGAGCTTCATTGTCAGTGAAGAATAGGATACATTGGTTGCTCATTGCCTGACCCCACAGGTACAGACTTAAGACAATTGGGTAAAACTCTAGAATGGCAATGTTGCAGTGAACCCAATGATCAGGCCATTTCCCATAGTACCAATGACTTCCAAAAATAGCACCAAAACCAAGTACACCTGAGGCATCTGTAAAAAGGTTTAACTTTGTAGAACAAAGCCATGTTTCATCGAGGAAAAAGGACTTCCCATTGAATGCAGACAAAGAAGAAAGCCTCCTTTACCTCTTGGTTAAGTCTTATGTAATGGTTAGGTGATTGTATCCCTAGGTTAAGATTGATTAATCGCCGTAGAAATGCCCGACCAGGTTTAACAACTGAATATGCAAAATTCAAAAGAGTAACAAGTTCCTATATGGATGCTAGAGCCTGGAAAGCTGTGGTTTTGATAATTAGGGATATATAAATTAACTGTCAAGAAACAGTCAGTTCATTGTTGTTCTGGCTCACGAACAGTTAGTGTTAAATTTTATGGACAAATTACTAAATGAAATAACTAGGTAAGTCCAGTTATATATTTAAGCATGTTTATTCTTCTCAGAGGTAATAATAATAAGTGTGGAGTTTGTGGGCCTGGGCCTGTCACTGCAAAGTGTTGCTGTGGTGTATTTCAGGGACTCAAGGGAATAATAGGAATTATACTTACTTCGTTCTTATCCTCTTCACATCAAATATCCACCAATGTATTGTTGAGCAACATGGATACATTGGTGGATGATAGGTGGCCTTGAACTGCTCCCTTGGATAATACATTCACTTCATTGTATGCTGGAATGATGAATTTCTCTTAGCCTTCTCAAAGACACATTGTTGTAACGCTTCCAGGTTTACGGCTTTCAATAGCTATGGGTTCCAATTCATTATAATGTTATCATTAATCAACATAATTACATATAAGGTTCACAATCTAATATTTATTGATTGAAGTTGTTAAATAAAACTCCAATAATGCATCCCTGAAAAAATGAACTACATTTTATATTAATGTCAGATAAATTTGTCATTTGAAATAAATCTTGTGGTGATTGACTGACTCGATCATGTCAGGATATGGTGAACAAAAACTGGATGTGTTCAACAGTTCTTTCAATAAGGGCCGATGGCCAATGAACCTAAAGTAAGCTACCTTTTATGAACTGTGGTGCTGTAGAGGTGTGGAAACGTTTGTCCATCCTATTTTCAGGTGTTAATTGCTTTGATGTTCTTTTAATTATGTTTTAAGTGGTAGATAAAATATGAGCCGCTTCGGCGAGCCATTGTAAATGATCATAAAGGTCGGACGCGAATATTTTATCGTGCTTGTGAAATGAAACAATATTTGGAATGCACATTATTGATAATATGTGATTCTGTGTTATTCTAATTATGGAAGTTGAAATGACCATGCATGTATGACTCATAGGAGTTATAGATCTTTATCAAAAGTTATGCATACTTATTAGCTGAGTACTAAATCTTTATCAAAAGTTAATTTACTCAATAATTTTATTGGAATTTACAGTACTGTGCATTTGATCTGAAAGCTGAGCTGGGATTGGTTTGCACCCTCATTAATTATTCATGATTTTACAAGCAGTAATTATACCAAACCTTTCTTTTCACCAGTGTTACCAGTATTACATTTTATCCAATGAAACAGAAGCCTAATAATTTATCAAAAGGGAACACCAAGAAAGCAGACCTAGAGAGGAATTACATGTAGGAACATTTTAGATAGCAAATTAAACTTTTCATGCTAAATCTACTAGTTATGACTCAATGGCATGAAATTGGTGAATGAATAGTTTTCTGTCTGAAATAGGCCTAACTAAATTAACCAAAAGATAAAATAAACACAAAACAAAATAATGGTAGAACAAACCTTTTTACAGCAGAATAACATCAGGTTGAACATTGTTGTGCCCTGATATCAATTTTCTGCTCCTTGCACAAAATCTCCACATCTGCAACAAGTTCACCATAATCTTCATTTTCTGCCCTTTGCTTTATGGCCTTATTCATATGGGACGTTACAATCCATATGCTCTTGTGAGCATTTCTCATTGCACTTTGGAGGTTCATCTCCGCCGTCTCCAGAGAAATGCCACTAAGTTGAGGGTTGGGTAGTTCAAATGTTAGCTTGAACAACTTGGATTTGGTCCTAAAATAATAATAATTATTATTTATTGGGATCTCATTATCATAATAATGGGATCATGTGTACTGTATGTAATGTTGGCCACAGGTCGGTCATTAAGGGTTGGCCAACAGATTGGCGACTACGTCAGCCAACTACAGCTGTCAGCTGCGCATTGGTCGATGGTTAGCTAGGTGAAGCCATGTGAATGCAAATGAAGCCAGGTGAAGCCAGGCGAAGCCAGGTGAAGGCAAGTGAAGGGAACTGCTGCCCTTGCTAATCAGTCCCATAAATTCCACAATTTATAGTTAAAATAAAATAAGGATAAGAGCAATGGAGGCTGCTGCCTTTGCTAATCAGCCCATCTCTCCCAGATACATCACACAAACCTCCCCCGCAAGTTGTGAATGGATAAAAATAGGTCTGACAGCTATACAGTTAAGGAAGCGATACAAATATATTTGTGGAACGCATTAGATTTCCACCGACCCAGAATTCTTATCTGGGCATCAGACATTCCCTGATCTGCAGCATGAGTGGCAGCCCTATGCGAAAACTATGGCCCTTATACCGGGCAGGATCGAGACCACAATGCTTAATTGCTAGAGAAAGCCTGTCAGTGAAATAAGTCCAAGAAACAGGACTATCATCTATTGAAATGGAAAGAGGACCTGGCCTGTTTCCTCTGAGTGCCAAATAATCCAACAACAATTGTACTGGGCAAAATGTTGCCTGTCGGTTTATAACCACGGAAAAAGGATGCTGATTGTAGCTATGTTTGAAGTCTAAAAATGTAACTTTCAACGCTACAATTTCTTGTGTAGTATTAACTAGCTTGGCCAGCTGATGAATTTGTAAAGGAGAACCAGAAGCTTTTTTGGAGGTTTAAGTGATCTCGCCAACTCAAGCATAAAAAGCGATAGAGCACATAGCTTGAAATTGGCAAATTTCGTGTCTAGAACTGGGAAAGTTTGAGGCAGAGTCAATCAACCTATGTAGAATTGGAAGAATAATTGGCAATCGACTATCCAAACGTGAACCTAGCTTTCCATAACCTTTAAGCATTTGGACAATAAAAAAGGCTTTATCAGGATCGGGAAATCCTGAAAGCTTGTGAGAATAGCCTAATGCCGAAACATGTATTAACTGTTGATGAATTGTAATGGTGATCATACATGTAGGCAATAAAAAGTGCCAACGTAGGAGGCGAAATCGGAAGAGTTGCAGAAATTTTAATAAAAGTAGAATGTAAGAACTGGTGAAATAACTTCCAAGCTCGTTTATAGGTTGGAATTGATGAAGGTTGAAGGCTCGAGTTTATGACAGTGGCTACTATGGTTCCCAACTCTGAGGCTGCAGATACTGGTGGATACCTCCATGTGAGCTGGTGCCAAGTGTCTGAAAGTCTGAACCTGTAATCGAGACAAAGCATCCGCTAAATCGTTATGAATCCCTCGTATGTGCTTGGCTTTGAAAACAATATTGTGCTGTAAACAAACCAAAACTAGCTTCTGCACAAAGAACATCAAGTTCTTGTCCCTGCAAGATTGCTTATTGATTACATGAACAAGAGCTTCATTGTCAGTGAAGAATAGGATACATTGGTTGCTCATTGCCTGACCCCACAGGTACAGACTTAAGACAATTGGGTAAAACTCTAGAATGGCAATGTTGCAGTGAACCCAATGATCAGGCCATTTCCCATAGTACCAATGACTTCCAAAAATAGCACCAAAACCAAGTACACCTGAGGCATCTGTAAAAAGGTTTAACTTTGTAGAACAAAGCCATGTTTCATCGAGGAAAAAGGACTTCCCATTGAATGCAGACAAAGAAGAAAGCCTCCTTTACCTCTTGGTTAAGTCTTATGTAATGGTTAGGTGATTGTATCCCTAGGTTAAGATTGATTAATCGCCGTAGAAATGCCCGACCAGGTTTAACAACTGAATATGCAAAATTCAAAAGAGTAACAAGTTCCTATATGGATGCTAGAGCCTGGAAAGCTGTGGTTTTGATAATTAGGGATATATAAATTAACTGTCAAGAAACAGTCAGTTCATTGTTGTTCTGGCTCACGAACAGTTAGTGTTAAATTTTATGGACAAATTACTAAATGAAATAACTAGGTAAGTCCAGTTATATATTTAAGCATGTTTATTCTTCTCAGAGGTAATAATAATAAGTGTGGAGTTTGTGGGCCTGGGCCTGTCACTGCAAAGTGTTGCTGTGGTGTATTTCAGGGACTCAAGGGAATAATAGGAATTATACTTACTTCGTTCTTATCCTCTTCACATCAAATATCCACCAATGTATTGTTGAGCAACATGGATACATTGGTGGATGATAGGTGGCCTTGAACTGCTCCCTTGGATAATACATTCACTTCATTGTATGCTGGAATGATGAATTTCTCTTAGCCTTCTCAAAGACACATTGTTGTAACGCTTCCAGGTTTACGGCTTTCAATAGCTATGGGTTCCAATTCATTATAATGTTATCATTAATCAACATAATTACATATAAGGTTCACAATCTAATATTTATTGATTGAAGTTGTTAAATAAAACTCCAATAATGCATCCCTGAAAAAATGAACTACATTTTATATTAATGTCAGATAAATTTGTCATTTGAAATAAATCTTGTGGTGATTGACTGACTCGATCATGTCAGGATATGGTGAACAAAAACTGGATGTGTTCAACAGTTCTTTCAATAAGGGCCGATGGCCAATGAACCTAAAGTAAGCTACCTTTTATGAACTGTGGTGCTGTAGAGGTGTGGAAACGTTTGTCCATCCTATTTTCAGGTGTTAATTGCTTTGATGTTCTTTTAATTATGTTTTAAGTGGTAGATAAAATATGAGCCGCTTCGGCGAGCCATTGTAAATGATCATAAAGGTCGGACGCGAATATTTTATCGTGCTTGTGAAATGAAACAATATTTGGAATGCACATTATTGATAATATGTGATTCTGTGTTATTCTAATTATGGAAGTTGAAATGACCATGCATGTATGACTCATAGGAGTTATAGATCTTTATCAAAAGTTATGCATACTTATTAGCTGAGTACTAAATCTTTATCAAAAGTTAATTTACTCAATAATTTTATTGGAATTTACAGTACTGTGCATTTGATCTGAAAGCTGAGCTGGGATTGGTTTGCACCCTCATTAATTATTCATGATTTTACAAGCAGTAATTATACCAAACCTTTCTTTTCACCAGTGTTACCAGTATTACATTTTATCCAATGAAACAGAAGCCTAATAATTTATCAAAAGGGAACACCAAGAAAGCAGACCTAGAGAGGAATTACATGTAGGAACATTTTAGATAGCAAATTAAACTTTTCATGCTAAATCTACTAGTTATGACTCAATGGCATGAAATTGGTGAATGAATAGTTTTCTGTCTGAAATAGGCCTAACTAAATTAACCAAAAGATAAAATAAACACAAAACAAAATAATGGTAGAACAAACCTTTTTACAGCAGAATAACATCAGGTTGAACATTGTTGTGCCCTGATATCAATTTTCTGCTCCTTGCACAAAATCTCCACATCTGCAACAAGTTCACCATAATCTTCATTTTCTGCCCTTTGCTTTATGGCCTTATTCATATGGGACGTTACAATCCATATGCTCTTGTGAGCATTTCTCATTGCACTTTGGAGGTTCATCTCCGCCGTCTCCAGAGAAATGCCACTAAGTTGAGGGTTGGGTAGTTCAAATGTTAGCTTGAACAACTTGGATTTGGTCCTAAAATAATAATAATTATTATTTATTGGGATCTCATTATCATAATAATGGGATCATGTGTACTGTATGTAATGTTGGCCACAGGTCGGTCATTAAGGGTTGGCCAACAGATTGGCGACTACGTCAGCCAACTACAGCTGTCAGCTGCGCATTGGTCGATGGTTAGCTAGGTGAAGCCATGTGAATGCAAATGAAGCCAGGTGAAGCCAGGTGAAGCCAGGCGAAGCCAGGTGAAGGCAAGTGAAGGGAACTGCTGCCCTTGCTAATCAGTCCCATAAATTCCACAATTTATAGTTAAAATAAAATAAGGATAAGAGCAATGGAGGCTGCTGCCTTTGCTAATCAGCCCATCTCTCCCAGATACATCACACAAACCTCCCCCGCAAGTTGTGAATGGATAAAAATAGGTCTGACAGCTATACAGTTAAGGAAGCGATACAAATATATTTGTGGAACGCATTAGATTTCCACCGACCCAGAATTCTTATCTGGGCATCAGACATTCCCTGATCTGCAGCATGAGTGGCAGCCCTATGCGAAAACTATGGCCCTTATACCGGGCAGGATCGAGACCACAATGCTTAATTGCTAGAGAAAGCCTGTCAGTGAAATAAGTCCAAGAAACAGGACTATCATCTATTGAAATGGAAAGAGGACCTGGCCTGTTTCCTCTGAGTGCCAAATAATCCAACAACAATTGTACTGGGCAAAATGTTGCCTGTCGGTTTATAACCACGGAAAAAGGATGCTGATTGTAGCTATGTTTGAAGTCTAAAAATGTAACTTTCAACGCTACAATTTCTTGTGTAGTATTAACTAGCTTGGCCAGCTGATGAATTTGTAAAGGAGAACCAGAAGCTTTTTTGGAGGTTTAAGTGATCTCGCCAACTCAAGCATAAAAAGCGATAGAGCACATAGCTTGAAATTGGCAAATTTCGTGTCTAGAACTGGGAAAGTTTGAGGCAGAGTCAATCAACCTATGTAGAATTGGAAGAATAATTGGCAATCGACTATCCAAACGTGAACCTAGCTTTCCATAACCTTTAAGCATTTGGACAATAAAAAAGGCTTTATCAGGATCGGGAAATCCTGAAAGCTTGTGAGAATAGCCTAATGCCGAAACATGTATTAACTGTTGATGAATTGTAATGGTGATCATACATGTAGGCAATAAAAAGTGCCAACGTAGGAGGCGAAATCGGAAGAGTTGCAGAAATTTTAATAAAAGTAGAATGTAAGAACTGGTGAAATAACTTCCAAGCTCGTTTATAGGTTGGAATTGATGAAGGTTGAAGGCTCGAGTTTATGACAGTGGCTACTATGGTTCCCAACTCTGAGGCTGCAGATACTGGTGGATACCTCCATGTGAGCTGGTGCCAAGTGTCTGAAAGTCTGAACCTGTAATCGAGACAAAGCATCCGCTAAATCGTTATGAATCCCTCGTATGTGCTTGGCTTTGAAAACAATATTGTGTTGTAAACAAACCAAAACTAGCTTCTGCACAAAGAACATCAAGTTCTTGTCCCTGCAAGATTGCTTATTGATTACATGAACAAGAGCTTCATTGTCAGTGAAGAATAGGATACATTGGTTGCTCATTGCCTGACCCCACAGGTACAGACTTAAGACAATTGGGTAAAACTCTAGAATGGCAATGTTGCAGTGAACCCAATGATCAGGCCATTTCCCATAGTACCAATGACTTCCAAAAATAGCACCAAAACCAAGTACACCTGAGGCATCTGTAAAAAGGTTTAACTTTGTAGAACAAAGCCATGTTTCATCGAGGAAAAAGGACTTCCCATTGAATGCAGACAAAGAAGAAAGCCTCCTTTACCTCTTGGTTAAGTCTTATGTAATGGTTAGGTGATTGTATCCCTAGGTTAAGATTGATTAATCGCCGTAGAAATGCCCGACCAGGTTTAACAACTGAATATGCAAAATTCAAAAGAGTAACAAGTTCCTATATGGATGCTAGAGCCTGGAAAGCTGTGGTTTTGATAATTAGGGATATATAAATTAACTGTCAAGAAACAGTCAGTTCATTGTTGTTCTGGCTCACGAACAGTTAGTGTTAAATTTTATGGACAAATTACTAAATGAAATAACTAGGTAAGTCCAGTTATATATTTAAGCATGTTTATTCTTCTCAGAGGTAATAATAATAAGTGTGGAGTTTGTGGGCCTGGGCCTGTCACTGCAAAGTGTTGCTGTGGTGTATTTCAGGGACTCAAGGGAATAATAGGAATTATACTTACTTCGTTCTTATCCTCTTCACATCAAATATCCACCAATGTATTGTTGAGCAACATGGATACATTGGTGGATGATAGGTGGCCTTGAACTGCTCCCTTGGATAATACATTCACTTCATTGTATGCTGGAATGATGAATTTCTCTTAGCCTTCTCAAAGACACATTGTTGTAACGCTTCCAGGTTTACGGCTTTCAATAGCTATGGGTTCCAATTCATTATAATGTTATCATTAATCAACATAATTACATATAAGGTTCACAATCTAATATTTATTGATTGAAGTTGTTAAATAAAACTCCAATAATGCATCCCTGAAAAAATGAACTACATTTTATATTAATGTCAGATAAATTTGTCATTTGAAATAAATCTTGTGGTGATTGACTGACTCGATCATGTCAGGATATGGTGAACAAAAACTGGATGTGTTCAACAGTTCTTTCAATAAGGGCCGATGGCCAATGAACCTAAAGTAAGCTACCTTTTATGAACTGTGGTGCTGTAGAGGTGTGGAAACGTTTGTCCATCCTATTTTCAGGTGTTAATTGCTTTGATGTTCTTTTAATTATGTTTTAAGTGGTAGATAAAATATGAGCCGCTTCGGCGAGCCATTGTAAATGATCATAAAGGTCGGACGCGAATATTTTATCGTGCTTGTGAAATGAAACAATATTTGGAATGCACATTATTGATAATATGTGATTCTGTGTTATTCTAATTATGGAAGTTGAAATGACCATGCATGTATGACTCATAGGAGTTATAGATCTTTATCAAAAGTTATGCATACTTATTAGCTGAGTACTAAATCTTTATCAAAAGTTAATTTACTCAATAATTTTATTGGAATTTACAGTACTGTGCATGTGATCTGAAAGCTGAGCTGGGATTGGTTTGCACCCTCATTAATTATTCATGATTTTACAAGCAGTAATTATACCAAACCTTTCTTTTCACCAGTGTTACCAGTATTACATTTTATCCAATGAAACAGAAGCCTAATAATTTATCAAAAGGGAACACCAAGAAAGCAGACCTAGAGAGGAATTACATGTAGGAACATTTTAGATAGCAAATTAAACTTTTCATGCTAAATCTACTAGTTATGACTCAATGGCATGAAATTGGTGAATGAATAGTTTTCTGTCTGAAATAGGCCTAACTAAATTAACCAAAAGATAAAATAAACACAAAACAAAATAATGGTAGAACAAACCTTTTTACAGCAGAATAACATCAGGTTGAACATTGTTGTGCCCTGATATCAATTTTCTGCTCCTTGCACAAAATCTCCACATCTGCAACAAGTTCACCATAATCTTCATTTTCTGCCCTTTGCTTTATGGCCTTATTCATATGGGACGTTACAATCCATATGCTCTTGTGAGCATTTCTCATTGCACTTTGGAGGTTCATCTCCGCCGTCTCCAGAGAAATGCCACTAAGTTGAGGGTTGGGTAGTTCAAATGTTAGCTTGAACAACTTGGATTTGGTCCTAAAATAATAATAATTATTATTTATTGGGATCTCATTATCATAATAATGGGATCATGTGTACTGTATGTAATGTTGGCCACAGGTCGGTCATTAAGGGTTGGCCAACAGATTGGCGACTACGTCAGCCAACTACAGCTGTCAGCTGCGCATTGGTCGATGGTTAGCTAGGTGAAGCCATGTGAATGCAAATGAAGCCAGGTGAAGCCAGGCGAAGCCAGGTGAAGGCAAGTGAAGGGAACTGCTGCCCTTGCTAATCAGTCCCATAAATTCCACAATTTATAGTTAAAATAAAATAAGGATAAGAGCAATGGAGGCTGCTGCCTTTGCTAATCAGCCCATCTCTCCCAGATACATCACACAAACCTCCCCCGCAAGTTGTGAATGGATAAAAATAGGTCTGACAGCTATACAGTTAAGGAAGCGATACAAATATATTTGTGGAACGCATTAGATTTCCACCGACCCAGAATTCTTATCTGGGCATCAGACATTCCCTGATCTGCAGCATGAGTGGCAGCCCTATGCGAAAACTATGGCCCTTATACCGGGCAGGATCGAGACCACAATGCTTAATTGCTAGAGAAAGCCTGTCAGTGAAATAAGTCCAAGAAACAGGACTATCATCTATTGAAATGGAAAGAGGACCTGGCCTGTTTCCTCTGAGTGCCAAATAATCCAACAACAATTGTACTGGGCAAAATGTTGCCTGTCGGTTTATAACCACGGAAAAAGGATGCTGATTGTAGCTATGTTTGAAGTCTAAAAATGTAACTTTCAACGCTACAATTTCTTGTGTAGTATTAACTAGCTTGGCCAGCTGATGAATTTGTAAAGGAGAACCAGAAGCTTTTTTGGAGGTTTAAGTGATCTCGCCAACTCAAGCATAAAAAGCGATAGAGCACATAGCTTGAAATTGGCAAATTTCGTATCTAGAACTGGGAAAGTTTGAGGCAGAGTCAATCAACCTATGTAGAATTGGAAGAATAATTGGCAATCGACTATCCAAACGTGAACCTAGCTTTCCATAACCTTTAAGCAATTGGACAATAAAAAAGGCTTTAGCAGGATCGGGAAATCCTGAAAGCTTGTGAGAATAGCCTAATGCCTAAACATGTATTAACTGTTGATGAAATGTAATGGTGATCATACATGTAGGCAATAAAAAGTGCCAACGTAGGAGGCGCAATCGGAAGAGTTGCAGAAATTTTAATAAAAGTAGAATGTAAGAACTGGTGAAACAACTTCCAAGCTCGTTTATAGGTTGGAATTGATGAAGGTTGAAGGCTCGAGTTTATGACAGTGGCTACTATGGTTCCCAACTCTGAGGCTGCAGATACTGGTGGCGGGGGATACGTCCATGTGAGCTGGTGCCAAGTGTCTGAAAGTCTGAACCTGTAATCGAGACAAAGCATCCGCTAAATCGTTATGAATCCCTCGTATGTGCTTGGCTTTGAAAACAATATTGTGCTGTAAACAAACCAAAACTAGCTTCTGCACAAAGAACATCAAGTTCTTGTCCCTGCAAGATTGCTTATTGATTACATGAACAAGAGCTTCATTGTCAGTGAAGAATAGGATACATTGGTTGCTCATTGCCTGACCCCACAGGTACAGACTTAAGACAATTGGGTAAAACTCTAGAATGGCAATGTTGCAGTGAACCCAATCATCAGGCCATTTCCATAGTACCAATGACTTCCAAAAATAGCACCAAAACCAAGTACACCAACAAAGCCATGTTTCATCGAGGAAAAAGGACTTCCCATTGAATGCAGACAGAAAAGAAAGCCAAAGTCTTAGATCCTCCTTTACCTCTTGGTTAAGTCTTATGTAATGGTTAGGTGATTGTATCCCTAGGTTAAGATTGATTAATCACCGTAGAAATGCCCAACCAATGTCAGGTTTAACAACTGAATATGCAAACTTCTGGCTCACGAACAGTTAGTGTTAAATTTTAAGGACAAATTACTAAATGAAATAACTAGGTAAGTCCAGTTATATATTTAAGTATGTTTATTCTTCTCAGAGGTAATAATAATAAGTGTGGGGTTTGTGGGCCTGGACCTGTCACTGCAAAGTGTTGCTGTGGTGTATTTCAGGGACTCAAGGGTATAATAGGAATTATACTTACTTCGTTCTTATCCTCTTCACATCAAATATCCACCAATGTATTGTTGAGCAACATGGATACATTGGTGGATGATAGGTGGCCTTGAACTGCTCCCTTAGATAATACATTCACTTCATTGTATGCTGGAATGATGAATTTCTCTTAGCCTTCTCAAAGACACATTGTTGTAACGCTTCCAGGTTTACGGCTTTCAATGGCTATGGGTTCCAATTCATTATAATTTTATCATTAATCAACATAATTACATATAAGGTTCACAATCTAATATTTATTGATTGAAGTTGTTAAATAAAACTCCAATAATGCATCCCTGAAAAAATGAACTACTGTTTAAATATTAATGTCAGATAAATTTGTCATTTGAAATAAATCTTGTGGTGATTGACTGACTCGTTCATGTCAGGATATGGTGAACAAAAACTGGATGTGTTCAACAGTTCTTTCAATAAGGGCCGATGGCCAATGAAGCTAAAGTAAGCTACCTTTTATGAACTGTGGTGCTGTAGAGGTGTGGAAACGTTTGTCCATCCTATTTTCAGGTGTTAATTGCTTTGATGTTCTTTTAATTATGTTTTAAGTGGTAGATACAATATGAGCCGCTTCGGCAAGCTATTGTAAATGATCATAAAGGTCGGATGCGAATATTTTATTGTGCTTGTGAAATGAAACAATATTTGGAATGCAGATTTTTGATAATATGTGATTCTGTGTTATTCTAACTTGAAATGCCCATGCATTTATGTCCCATAGGAGTTACAGATCTTTATCAAAAGTTATGCATACTTATTAGCTGAGTACTAAATCTTTATCAAAAGTTAATTTACTCATTAATAATTTTATTGGAATTTACAGTATTGTGCATGTGATCTGAAAGCTGAGCTGTGATTGGTTTGCACCCTCTTTAATTATTCATGATTTTACAAGCAGTAATTATACCAAACCTTACTTTTCACTAGTGTTACCAGTATTACATTTTATCCTATGAAACAGAAGCCTAATAATTTATCAAAAGGGAACACCAAGAAAGCAGACCTAGAGAGGAATTACATGTAGGCACATTTTAGATAGCAAATTAAACTTTTCATGCTAAATCTACTAGTTATGACTCAATGGCATTAAATTGGTGAATGAATAGTTTTCTGTCTGAAATAGGCGTAACTAAATTAACCAAAAGATAAAATTAACACACAACAAAATAATGGTAGAACAAACCTTTTTACAACAGAATAACATTTTTTGTGCCCTGATATCAATTTTCTGCTCCTTGCACAAAATCTCCACATCTGCAACAAGTTCACCATAATCTTCATCTTCTGCCCTTTGCTTTATGGCCTTATTCATATGGGACGTTACAACCCATGTGCTCTTGTGAGCATTTCTCGTTGCACTTCGGAGGTTCATCTCCGCTTGAACAACCAGGATTTGGTCCTAAAATAATAATAATAATTATTTATTGGTATCTCATTATCATAATAATGGGATCATGTGTACTGTATGCAATGTTGGCCACAGGTCGGTCATTAAGGGTTGGCCAACTGATTGGCCACTACGTCAGCCAACTACAGCTGTCAGCTGAGGATTGGTCGATGATTAGCTAGATGAAGCCATGTGAACGCAAATGAAGCCAGGTGCAGGCAAGTGAAGCCATGTGAAGCCAGGTGAAGGCCAGTACAGGTGATTGCAGGTGAGTGAAGGCCAGTGCGAGCTAGTGAAGGCCAGTGCGAGCTAGTGAAGGCCAGTGCAGGTGAATGCAGGCCAGTGCGGGCCAGTGCGGGCCAGTACAGATGAATGCAGGTGAGTACACTGGATAGCGCATTTCATCGTCACACACGGTACAGTACAACTTCAATAGTTTACGAGTAATTCGTGTAATGCATTCGACATTTTCTGCATTGGTGATGTATTTTCAAGGTACATTGGGCTCAGAACGCCTAGAATGGTTGCTTCAAAGTACGAGTAAGTATTTGTTTGATGGTTTTTGTGTGGTTTTCCATTCTTGCAAGACCATTATTTTCTACAATGTTATAAACTACCGGAAACTGTAGAGTGTACTGTCAGTGTACAATTACATAATTTTGCAATACGTTGTGCCATACAGTCATAAAGAACAAAATGAAGTTTGTCATACTTCATTAAGTTGTAGTTTAATGTACATGGAGTGTTCACAGGTACATTGTACGTGTTTATACGGATCGGCCCGGTTTAAAAGCTTATTTAATAGGAATAGCATACATGTAATTGACTTTAGTGCTGTACTTGAGTTTTCGTTTCGCGTTTGTATAGTTTTACGACGACCTCATGCAATGAGAGCGAACTGGTGCAGTTTATAATATTTGTAAGCGTAGCAGTTGTTATATTACAACTGCATCTTATATTATTGAATTTAGCACGTTTTCTATGTGGTGGGAGGAAAACCAGAGAACGTGCCCTGAGAAAAACCTTCAGAGCAAGCTAGGGTGAGATACCAACAAACACACATGTTCAGCACCCCGGCTCCTGCACTGAGTTGCACAATTTTTGGTATGAACACTAACTAAAATCTTCATTATTGAAGGAGGTTATAAGTTTTGGAGGAAGAAGAATAAGAATGAATATATCAAAGCCTAGTATATAAATAAGCTTAGTATATGTACCCAAGGTATTAAGGACAGCAGTCTGTGATAATTTGTAGGTGTACATAGTATTACGTATAGGTATAAATTTAACCTATATTATCAAGGTGCTTGTAAGAAAAACTGTACAAATAGACAGTGAGTTGGCTAATATTGAAAACCTGTTCAATATAAATAACATTTTCTCTTATTAAGTTTCTCAGAGCACTGTTTCACCCCTAAAATGAGTCCCCTTCACATTAATACTGTAATACTCTTGCTCTAACCTACCCTAACTGGATATCAGTTTTAACATACATACCATACATGGAGCAAAACTTGAATCAGTTCAGTACAAAGCTAAATACAGTAATAATTCTAGATTCACAAGTAAACAGTAATCTATAAGACTGCAAAAGTTTGAGAGCTGTTTTCCTACTCTTAATTAAGCTGTATACCTTAGAGTCTCGTAGATAGTCGTGAGCTGTTGCTATATGGTTATGTTGGAGTAAAAATGACTTATCCCACTCTTCTATTTTTCCATTACATGTCCTTGATTCTTTCAGGACTTTCACTTGTATTTGAGCCAGGTTACTTTCATACTTAGATTTATAGAAGCGTGAGCCAGGGTTAAGGGCTAAATCACTCTTAACCTATCTAGTTGTTGGACTTTAGGTGTTTCTCCTAATACTGATGCTATGGCCTTCCCTGTCTTTGTTTGGAGCAGTTCAGGACTTGGAAGATTGTCATTTGGTACTTCAGTGGTACCCTTCTTTGTTGGGGGTTGGGTGTCACAATCATCAGAAATTACTGATTGAGAAGCATCTGATTGTTGGTGGAGAGTACCAGCTGATGCCTTATGATTACATGCAGTTACCGCTTCCCCAGTAGTTGACTCAGTTAAGCCTCTGCATTTCTTCATTGCTGGTTCAGAGTCATTACCAATACCTTCACATGTTTGATGCTTTTCCCCAGCAATTATGGTATACATGCAGATGGACTTGTTGTGGCTATCTCCTAGGTCCATACTGTCATGTAGATCCATGTCAAGAACCAGGGTCTCTTGTTCAGCAAAGGTTGTTTCACTGTCCTCTGTAAAATATTTTTAAAATAGCTTATAGTATAAACTAGCTATATAGACTTACGTGTGTATAAAAATTGTGGTGTCACCAAACGAAGAACTTCCAGTAGGAGGATCCAAGGATTCCTAGTGGAATAATAATGCAATGCTATAATAATAATAATGTTTAAATTTATATAGCGCTTAAATTATGTAAGATATTCAAAAGCGCTTTACATTAAGTTAAAGGAGAGTAAATATTTGTATGTACACACAAGCAGGCTAAAAAGGTAAATGTTTAAAATGGATAAAATATATGCTATTATAGTTCTACGAATTAAATATAATAATGACTGATAATAGGATTTATATGCCAGCCGCAGCATATGTAGTACAACTAATTCAAGCGACCAAACAGAAATACTACGACTGGCATACAAATCCATAATGTAAATCCGTATTGAAAGAAAAAGATATTTAAAAAGTTCAAAATATTACAAAGTTCAAAAATTACGATCAAATGTTTTCTTAAAAAGATAGATCTTCAATTGGATCTTAAAAGAGTCAATGTTACTGCAGAGTCAATAGTCAGGGGTAGAGAGTTCCATACTACAGGGCCAGCATGGGCAAACGCCATGTCACCTAAGGTCTTGCATTTTGTTCGAGGAGCCAAGAGTAGATGCCTATCATCTGATCTAAAATGATATGAGTTGACAGGCTTAGTAGTTCCGAGATGTAGTCCGGCGCCATGCCGTTCAGACCCTTGTATGTAAGAAGAGCGATCCTGAACTCAACCCGATACTTAACAGGCAACCAGTGGAGGTGAATCAAGACAGGAGTGATATGGGCAAATCTCGGTAGTAAGCATGTCACTCTTGCAGCAGCATTGAGAACCTTCTGTAGACGATCATGCTGGTACTGGGGCAGTCCAAATAGGAGCGAGTTACAGTATTCCAGGTGCGACGTCACAGATGCATGGACCAGCGTCTTGCTTGACTCAACAGACAGGGTATAAACACACACATATAGTTCACACATGGTATTTGCGCACATATTACTGCGGCCAGTCTAGCTTCCCTGTGAAGAAGCTGAAGCGGAAAGTAAAATGGAAGATGGCAGCATCCACTGGCATGGCGGTTGAGAACATTGTGCCAGCCCTCGATGTCATTGTTTGTTCTCACAGGATGGCGGTAGACGGACCAATCTTTGGTGGGAAAGGTGTGTCGTTGCCTGGGGTTTGAGTCTCTGAAACATTGGCTGGATCTCATGGTGGGGCAGCAACGGCAGTGCCATTAGCTTCCTCAGGTACAGGTAAGTACCTTCATCCTCGATGTACGAGACCTAGAGGCCCAGCTCTTGCACCTGTCACAGAAAAAAACAATAAATTAGTAACTGAGTAGTACATGTAGTTCATGTCTTCTTTATTAGTGGCGGTGGTTTTGTGGTGGAGTTCAGTAATTGTTGTGTTTGCAAGAATACTAACCTTCCTCCAAACAGCCCTGAAGCTGCGCCTAGGGGACAACAGGTCTGCCCACACGTGCCTTTTCAAAGTCTATAGTTATCTGCTTAACTGATGGACCAGTGGGGAGCAGACGGTTGACCTCGCGTAAGACCTTTAAAAAATTGTAACATCAGTATTAACATTAACATTGTTTCTTTGCCTTTTCCCTTTTGTTTTGCTTTAAAAATGGGTACTTACCTTCTTGTGATCACTCTTTCTTCTGCCAGGCATCAGGACGAACGCCAGTAGGATCTGTTTGGCGTACTCCCCGGAGCGAACGAACACGTTGATGGTCAACAACTATGTGAACGGGTGCCGGACCAACTTGAACGCCCCATCGATGTAACAGGACTTGGCAGAGGCTAGGTGGCTCAACTGCTGCTCCGTCGCGAATATCAGGTGGCGCCTGTTCTTTACTTTTACCTCCGACCTGTGGAATATTGGGGAATGCAATCCTCTCGAAGGCTGAAGTCCAAGTCTCTGGGGTCCTCCATTCGCAGTTTCTGGCGCAATCGGTTTGCAGCTCGGGCCATGTTGGCTGGGCATGGACCGTCAGGGAGCCCTTCCAGAAGGACCTGCAAAAATAGAATCATGATAACTATGTTAGACGGATTCAGTTATATGTATTTTCTTTTTCTTTAATAAAAAGGTATCCATCCATAATGCAGTGCAGTATCCATAATCTATTAGTACCTCGTCGGCAATGCTATCTTGAAGATTGTTTTTGCCTTTTCTTTCACCGACGTGATGATGTACGCTGCTGCCAGGTCCCCCACCTCTGCTGTGTGGTTGTGGGTGGATTGGCCGGTGGTGAACGTCCCATCTCGCTCGATGACGGAAGCCTTGCAATGGTTTCCCCTCGGTCTTACGGTACACTGCTAGTACGTAGCATATGGCCTCCTGGAGCTGACATTGTATGTGAAGCCGAGGCTGTCTATCAACTTCACCTTTCTCTGCTTCATCCCTTCCTCTACCAGTTGGAATGTCACCGGTGCCTCGTGGTTGTCGGCAGGGGCAGATTGATGACACGTGATCTGGGTGGGTGTCATTTGGCAAAGGGGGTGTCTCATCTGTAATAACATAATTTATTGGTCATTTATTGATTAGTAGTTTAATCATAGAAACCGGCGTTCAAGTTCTAGAAAGTAACTTTCAATCACTCACTACAGATCCCAGCTTCACCCTGTTGTACCAGTCAGTGAAGTATGAGTTCAACAGTCTTAGGCTGTTCTCCTCAACACCGTAAGCCTTAAATTTAGCAAGTATGAGTGGATGGCAAATAATCTTAAAGTGACAGTTTACAATGTATTGTATGCTTCATAAGGTAGAAATTAGTACATGTTTGTTGAATTATGCAAACAAAGGAATTTGTAAGAACAGAAGAGAAGTGTTTATGTAATACAATATACAAGTACATGTAGCACATTGACAGGTTTTCAAAAAATGGGCTGCATAACAGAGAACACTATTGTATTCACTATCAGGCTCATATTCACTATACATGATGTAGTATTATATTGATATTATTAGTATTATATAATAATGAAAATGTCCATTTTAAATACAAATTTCAAATAAACTTACCAATGCAATATTTCCTTAGTGCTTTTGCTTGAACTGCTGGATTGATCCTCACTTGATACTGAATCACCTAAACAAAAAGAAATTACTATTTTTTAGAGAATTCAAAACGTTATTCAAATCAAAATAAATTCATTCTACAATGACTTTGTGCAAAACATAGAGCTTTGATACCCTGAATTATCAGCTGGTTTCTCAAAGGGATCCCTTGTAGTGTAGCATATATTGGGTTGATAAGTTGAAGGCTTTGGGTCATATTTTGTATGCTGCTATCTGTAATTTTACTTTCACCTGTAATGTCAACCCTACAAAAGTAACAGGACATAACAAATATAATATTCCTTACACATAATTATGTGAAAATGGTAAGAAAGTAGGTATGCTAAAATCTAGGCCTTTTTCTTAGATTTTGGTAGATAAACTTGACCATGCAGCAGTGAACACTTTTATCCAGGACCGGTTGTTCAAAGGGTGGATAACTTTATCCATCGGTTTTTATCCACCGGATAAATCCAAACTACAGCTTATTATATCCACTGGATAACGACTGGGATTTATATGTTGGATAAAGTTATCCCCCCTTTGAACAACCGGGCCCAGATGTATAAAGGTCTTAGCCTTGTATCAGAGTTGGCTTCTCATTCTCTTGGCTTTCAGTGTGCTCAAACAGGGAAAAGGCAAAGAAAAAAATGAGAAACATCTGATAGCAGGAATACATTGTTCTTTGCATATCTATTACTGCAAATGGAATTCTTACGTGCTGTCGGCAATACATGTAGTAACACAGGCGCCTTTCCAACGGGAGTTGACCAAAGTTGTCTCCGCAATTTTCCTTACTTTTTTTTACTAATCCTCAATCTTTATCAAGTACATTGGCCATAGTCTGCAGCTGAAAAAGACACTCACCCGCTTGGCCTTAGGCATAGCTGTTGTCTTTCACCTTCAATCGCTTGATCGTCTTCACGAAAGTTAGGTCCAACGCGATGTAGTAAGACTTCAGCAAACTCGCTGTTATTAAGCGTGGACATCCCAAGCATTTTATTTTTTTTGTTTCCACATGTCGAAGGTGGAAACCTTCAACACAATACGGATCACGCTTTCCTTTCGTCGAGGACAACCGACCTTTGGACGATTCGCCGCCATCACTCAACAGAGAATTGACGACTACCCGCAATAAAACTACTATTTACAAAATAACTGAGCACGTCAAAAAATACTTCAATATGGGTTCAAAAGAAATACATATAAACGAGGTTCAACCACGTTTGATTCGTTTGACGACGGCTGAAAGGATGGCAAAGATGTGGACAAGATTATAAACATGACCACAAATCTCGGGATTTCGGTGCCAACGAAAATGGCCGCTATGCTATGCGAGTGCGCTAAGCACTGTGGGTGAGACGGCCCCTTTAACCCTATACATGATAATTGCTATGGCCTGTAATCTTCTATTCTGTAAAGTACATAGCCTAGCCATGTCTAGTAATTTACCATAGCTTGACAACTTGTCACAGTAGACAGCACTAAGTGCTCTCTCCTGAATACGTTCTAACTTTCTAACATCACTTGCCCGACATAAGTGCCAAACAAGGTGACACGTTAAATACGGAAGAATAGCAGCTTTGAATAGTTGCAGCTTAGTATCTGTAGGTATCTGATTCCTAAGCCTTATAAGAACTCCTACACGCTGGCTACTCTTCTCACATATATTGCTTATGTGTTCATCAAATCGAAGATTATCGTCCAATGACACCCCACGAAGTTTTAAAGTGCCCCTACGATCAAATTTTGACATATCAATGTTTTTGCATATTCATAAAGTAGAGTTCATATATTATTACCAGTTCAAATTGTTTTTCGATACAACGACAGGAAGTCTTATTTTTTTAGCTCCGAATATTGAATCTACACGTCCGCCATTACTGGAAGCCGTGCCCTTTGTTCAGCTTTAAACAAAGGTTTATTCACCGGAAATGATGTCATACACTTAACGCTCGCCTGCAGAACACAACGCCTGGAGGCATATTCCTACTAAAAACGTCTTCACGTACATAAGAAGAAAGTTATATTTATCTTTGCGAGGTTGGCTACTTTTTTATGCACGCTATTTCGCGCCACGAGGTTGTCGTGTTAAGTGTATGACATCACTTCCGGTGAATAAACCTTTGTTTAAAGCTGAACAAAGGGCACGGCTTCCAGCAATGGCGGACAGGATTTTACCGGTAAACTCTCCTAAAATTTGTGGTTTAAGATGCCCATTTGGGAATATTTTTTACTATTTCGGATATTTCTAATACTGATTGACCTATAGACACTGAAAAAGTGGCAAATCGAAATCGTAAATTTTCGTCGTAGTGGCACTTTAAGCAGTTAGTAGATTTAACTTCATGATCATCAATTTTAGGGAGCAGGTCAAAACACATACCCACTCGACAGACCCATTTTGGGATAGGGGGTGGGGGCTGCTGCCAGCCATCTCCTCTGGAGATATATAACTCAATATAAAAAATAATTTGTTCTTAAATATCTTCAAAACTAAAAGGCATAGTCTAGAAACAAATGCACTGCATGTTTTGTCTTACGTTATCATTTCATTTTCTGTGCTAAAATTACCACTAGGCCTCCCAGAATGGAAAATAGTTGGTCAAAAATGGGGGGATGGGGGTGGTATCCTGCGCTGACAGCTGTGTCTGTTGAAAAAAATGGGTCCCTATCTGGGGCATGTGTTTTGACCTGCTCCCTTAATAGTTTCCATGGGGTCATTTTTATTTCCGAGTGTCATACTTGTCAAAGTTCTCCTTTAAGAAGTTGGATATGTACCACCTGGAGGCTGATTCAGCAGTAGCTGTCAAATTATCGTGCATCAGTAATAGTATTATCGACCTTAAGCAAGCACTACGAGGACGACAACGACCGGAAGAGAAATTTGCCATCTGTGTACCAACTACGCATGTCTGGGAGTTCTTCCACTTCGTCGTCCTTTCGTCGACGACGGCAAACCTCATGGTTTGACGTTGTGTGGAGAACGTGAGTATAACTTTCTTATTTAAGAACTCAATTTTGAAGTACTTAAGTTTTTAACTGCCAAATGCGATGTTTTAAGATAGGGAGCAGAAATTGGTTACGGTTTCTGCTTATGGAATTTAACTATTCTTTAGAAAATAACCTATTTTTCTTCCTTTGTTGAATAGCTTGATGATTTCCAATAATCAAGATGGAGGCCACTGAAAGCGCGGTAAAACATACAAGGATTGGTTTGCACCCTAATTAATTATTCATGAATTTTACAAGCAATAATCATACCAAACCTTACTTTTCACTAGTGTTACCAGTATTACATTTTATCCAATAAAACAGAAGCCTAATAATTTATCAAAAGGGAACACCAAGAAAGCAGACCTAGAGAGGAATTACATGTAGGCACATTTTAGATAGCAAATTAAGCTTTTCATGCTAAATCTACTAGTTATGACTCAATGGCATTAAATTGGTGAATGAATAGTTTTCTGTCTGAAATAGGCGTAACTAAATTAACCAAAAGATAAAATTAACACAAAACAAAATAATGGTAGAACAAACCTTTTTACAACAGAATAACATTTTTTGTGCCCTGATATCAATTTTCTGCTCCTTGCACAAAATCTCCACATCTGCAACAAGTTCACCATAATCTTCATCTTCTGCCCTTTGCTTTATGGCCTTATTCATATGGGACGTTACAACCCATGTGCTCTTGTGAGCATTTCTCGTTGCACTTCGGAGGTTCATCTCCGCCGTCTCAAGAGAAATGCCGCTAAGTTGAGAGTTGGGTAGTTCAAATGTTAGCTTGGACAACCTGGATTTGGTTCTAAAATAATAATTATTATTATTTATTGGTATACTACGTCAGCCAACTACAGCTGTCAGCTGCGGATTGGTCGATGGTTAGCTAGGTGAAGCCATGTGAACGCAAATGGAGGCAGGTGCAGGCAAGCGAAAGCAGGCGAAGCCAGGTGAAGGCAAGTGCAGGCAAGTGCAGGCAAGTGAAGACTAGTGAAGGCAGGTGCAGGCTAGTGAAGGCAGGTGCAGGCTGGTGAAGGCAGGTGCAGGCTGGTGAAGGCAGGTGCAGGCTAGTGAAGGCAGGTGAATGCAGGCCAGTACAGGTGAATGCAGGCCATTGCGGGCCAGTACAGGCTAGTGCAGATGAATGCAGGTGAGTACACTGGATAGCGCATTTCATCGTCACACACGTACAGTACAACCTCTTTTTCCACATATTCTCTAGTGACGATTCCTGTCTTTAGGAACAATAGTTTAACGAGGAACAATAGTTTACGAGTAATTCGTAAATGTCACGACATTTACTGCATTGGACATTTTCTGCACTGGTGACGTATTTTCAAGGTACATTGGACTTGGAACGCCTAGAATGGTTGCTTTAAAGTACGAGTAAGTATTCGTTTGATCGTTTTTGTGTGGTTTTCCATTCTTGCAAGACCATTATTTTCTACAATGTTATAAACTACCGGAAACTGTAGAGTGTACTGTCAGTGTACAATTACATAATTTTGCAATACGTTGTGCCATACAGTCATAAAGAACAAAATGAAGTTTGTCATACTTCAATAAGTTGTAGTTTAAGGTACATGGAGTGTTCACAGGTACATTGTACGTGTTTATACGGATCGGCCCGGTTTATAAGCTTATTTAATAGGAATAGCATAATTGACTTTAGTGCTGTACTTGAGTTTTCGTTTAGCGTTGTTGTTTACGCTGTAAAATTTTATGACAACCTCATGCAATGAGAACGAACGCTTTATGCGTAAACACTTGTTTTATTTGGTGAAGTTTATAATATTTGTAAGCCTAGCAGTTGTTATTACATCTTATATTATTGAATTTAGCACGTTTTCGATGTGGTGGGAGTAAAACCAGAGAACGTTCCCTGAGAAAAAACCTTCAGAGCAAGCTAGGGTGAGATACCAACAAACACACATGTTCAGCACCCGGGCTCCTGCACCGAGTTGCACAATTTTTGGTATGAACACTAACTAAAATCTTCATTATTGAAGGAGGTTATAAGTTTTGGAGGAAGAAGAATAAGAATGAATATATCAAAGCCTAGTATATAAATAATAATAATAATAATAATAATAATATACAGTTCTTATATAGCGCCATTTCCATCTCTGTCCAATGGCGCTTTACAATAGGTTTAAATACACATATCTAATATTAAAAGAACGAAAATATCATAGCGAATAAATATGTATATGATAAAAAGCATTAAGAGAAATTAAAACTATCCTTAAATCTGATCTAAAAATATGTGATAAAAAGTACTACGAAAAATTAAAAATGTCCTGAATAAGCCTTCCTGAAAAGGTAAGTTTTTACTTTACTCTTAAATTCATTTATTGTTAAACAATTTCTAATGTCTTGTGGAAGGCCGTTCCATAGGGCAGGTGCAGCAGTTGAAAATGCCCTACAACCATATGAACTTAATTTATATGGCACCTGAACCAGCCTATCGCTGGTGGCAGATCTCAAAGAACGCGTAGGTACATATCGAGTGACCAAATCAGCAATATACGGAGGTGCCAAACCATGAAGGGACTTGAATGTCAGCAAAAGAATCTTAAAAACAATCCGTTCTTCGATAGGAAGCCAATGTAAGTTATATAAAACAGGGGTAATATGTTCAGATTTTCTACTTAAAGTAACAATTCTTGCTGCTGCATTCTGTACGCTCTGTAGCCGCTTGGTAACGTGTTTAGGTAGTCCGTAGAGAAGAGAGTTGCAGAAATCAAGTCTTGATGTGACGAACGCATGCATTAGAATTTCCGCTGTTTGTAAGCTTATGTACTTCCTTATTCGCCCGATATTTCTAAGATAGTAGAACGCCGATTTACACATACTGATTACATTCTGCTCCATCGACATAGTCATGTCATGAATGACACCGATATTTCTGGCCTTGGATGAAGGATTAATTGTCTCGTCACAAACTAGTATTGAGTCCAGTGTAGGTTGTGGTCGATGGCTTGCATTTAGAACAATCAGTTCTGTCTTGTCTCTGCTCAATTTTAATTTGTATATGTACCCAAGGTATTAAGGGCAGCAGTCTGTGATAATTTGTAGGTGTACATGTAGGTGTACGTGTAGGTATAAATTTAACCTATATTATCAAGGTGCTTGTAAGAAAACTGTAAAAGTAGACAGTGAGTTGGCTAATATTGAAACCCTGTTCAATATAAATAACATTTTCTCTTATTAAGTTTCTCAGAGCACTGTTTCACCCCTAAAATGAGTCCCCTTCACATTAATACTGTAATACTCTTGCTCCAACCTAGATACATGTACATGTATCTTACTCAAAAACAAATCTAAACCTATATGGAGCTTAACGTGAATCAGTTCAGTACAAAGCTAAATACAGTAATAATTCTAGATTCACAAGTGAACAGAAATCTACCAAGACTGCAAAAGTTTGAGAGCTGTTTTCCTACTCTTAATTAAGCTGTATACCTTAGAGTCTCGTAGATAGTCGTGAGCTGTTGCTATATGGTTATGTTGGAGTAAAAATGACTTATCCCACTCTTCTATTTTTCCATTACATGTCCTTGATTCTTTCAGGACTTTCACTTGTATTTGAGCCAGGTTACTTTCATACTTAGATTTATAGAAGCGTGAGCCAGGGTTAAGGGCTAAATCACTCTTAACCTATCTAGTTGTTGGACTTTAGGTGTTTCTCCTAATACTGATGCTATGGCCTTCCCTGTCTTTGTTTGGAGCAGTTCAGGACTTGGAAGATTGTCATTTGGTACTTCAGTGGTACCCTTCTTTGTTCGGGGTTGGGTGTCACAATCATCAGAAATTACTGATTGAGTAGCATCTGATTGTTGGTGGAGAGTACCAGCTGATGCCTTATGATTACATGCAGTTACCGCTTCCCCAGTAGTTGACTCAGTTAAGCCTCTGCATTTCTTCATTGCTGGTTCAGAGTCATTACCAATACCTTCACATGTTTGTTGCTTTTCCCCAGCAATTATGGTATACATGCAGATGGACTGATGTGGCTATCTCCTAGGTCCATACTGTCATGTAGATCCATGTCAAGAACCAGGGTCTCTTGTTCAGCAAAGGTTGTTTCACTGTCCTCTGTAAAATATTTTTAAAATAGCTTATAGTATAAACTAGCTATGTAGACTTACGTGTATATATATATATAGAGAGAGAGAGAAGTATAAAAATTGTGGTGTCACCAAACGATGAACTTCCAGTACGAGGATCCAAGGATTCCTAGTGGTTGTCTTGAATAATTATACTGAATATAGAGAGAAAGACAACACACAACTCCTCACAGGTCCTTATACAAATTGTATTAAAAAGGTTTCGGCACTTCGGCCTTCGTAGTTAAAAAGTGAGCTAATTTACAAGCTGAGCCTATTTATACTAAAAAGAAACAATAAAGCTTAACTAAGTTGTAAGTGCATACCTTAGTTTAAATTACAATAGTTGAAAATACACAAGTAATAGATATGCAGTTATAAACAATGCAGCACTATGCACAACTATATGTGATAAAGAACTATACCACGCACTGTGATCTATGGGAAAGCGTGAAACCTACATATTACAGTATTGTATCTTGCGTATATTAATTAAGCATACCGCATTAAGAAATCTATGAAAAGGCGGAAAATCTAGGTGCTATCGTACTGTATCCTCTTTTTGGATTTATATTCTCGCCTTTTATTAAGACCAAACGGTTGCATAGTTCGAAGTTGCGACATCCAGTAGGCTTCCCTTGTAAGCAGCTTTCTATCAACATTATCTGGATCTCTAATCCTATATGTATATATATTAGTTACATGACTTTATGAATACACCTATTTTACTATTGCAATGGTACACCTTTCGTGTACAACTGATGTTTTTAAACCGTGGATAAATAAAGATTGTCTGTCTGTCTGTCTGTCAATACGTACACGTCGAGTGCCGTGTAGTTTCGGTGTGCAATATTTCAGAACACGTCACGTTCCATTTAGGGTGCGTTCGATAGACCGTATTCCGGAATAAGAATATATGGAATAGTCTCTGGAAATCACTGGTTGAGGCATATTTTGCACTGTAAGCTACAAATGCTTGCTGATATATGATATTTAGGGTATAATTAGTATTCCAGTGTCTACAAAATCCCAGTATAAGCGATTTCTAGTGATCATTCTGTGTATTCTTATTCCGGAATACAGTCAATCGAACGCACCCTTAGTTTCTGGTGTACAATATTCCGTGACACGTTGTGTGCCATGTAGTTTCTGGTGTACAATATTCCGTGACACGTTGTGTGTCATGTAGTTTCTGGTATACAATATTCCGTGACACATGTGCCATGTAGTTTCTGGTGTACAATATTCCCTGACACGTTGTGTGCCATGTAGTTTCCCATGCATGTGTTACTTCGCGACATGCTATCATGTACCATGTAATTTCCACATTTAAATAAATACCTCGATACCGTGCAGTACTTCATTTATTCCCCATGGCCAAAATCCCACGATACTGCAAATACACGTCCATGCATTGATATTTCACATAAGACAGAATATAAACACGAAGCATATATATGTATATGATCTTTAATTGAATATATATTAAAAAAACTCTACAACTAATACTTTGTAGATTAAATCTATAACGAGCATGCTAGACCACTTATATCAGAAGTCATTGTCTTCAATCCTTTCAGGTTAAAGATCGATAAGTTTATGGTAAACATTTATTACCACCTTCGTACAAACTGAGGATTCTATTTCAAAGCATGTACTTAATTTCCAAATTTCTGGGAACTCTGACAAAGGGAAGCCAAATCTCTAAGATTGTCACAGGTAATCTTACTATTTATTCTTGTCATAATGTATCCAAACCATACATGTATCACTTGCTATAGATTCTCTGTGCTCACCACAAATGGTTTCTGGAACAACCCATGGATGTAGTTGAGTGTACAACTCAATGTTAGGCACTGTGCGACACCTGCCATCTTCTAGTTTACATAATAATAATAATAATAATAATATGTCTTTATTATACATTGATATTGTACATATCAGATGTTACAAAATGTAAATGAAGATAAGAAGGTAATATTAAAAGCTATCATATAATCATACATGGATATCTAAAATAGGACAAAATTGAATTAAGAAACTAGGTTATACTTAAAAATTAATCTATTTACAAAACTACCTTTAAAACGCTCTGTATTAACTTTAGGATATACGGCGGTTTGTTTTCTAAGCCTTCGAGAGGACTGCTTAACCGTAGGCAACAGTGATCGTAATGGATGATTAGAAATAGAGTTAACTTTGTTAAAAATGTGTCGGTCACTTTTCTCTAAAAGATAATGAATGTTAATAAGCTCTGAAGAGTACTTTCTCTTATGGCATCTTTTAAGAAAGCGCTGTACTGTGGTAAGGTCGGATTCACTAGAGCCATAGACAGATAAACCGTAAGTTAATTTAGGTAGGATGAGTGATTTAAAGAGATGGTCGAGTTCCTTTTGGCTACACCCTTCCTTTCGAAGAGTTCTAATAATAAAAAGGCACTTATTTGCTTCTTTGAGTTTAACAGTGACATGCTTTGAAAATTTACTGTCTGACTGAAAGATTACTCCAAGTATCTTCAATGCATCATATTGTACAATGTTAGGAATATTATTAAAGTGAGATAAGTGTCCTTTCTTATTAAAAATGAGTTCTTTACATTTAGTTGGATTACAAGACATAGCATTTGAGTTTGTCCAGTTCATAAAGTGATTGATCTCGAGAACTGATACATCTGGCGCAGTCTTACTTATGATAATCTGTAAGTTCGAATCATCTGCATATTTATCTAACGCTGTCGTCTTGTTATCATTACTAATTTCCAGATCATTCATAAACATATTAAAGAGATACGGACCACTGACGCTACCCTGGATTGTGCCTTTGTTGATGTATTTCCATTCACATGTCATTCCTTGATGTATGACTCTTTGTTTGCGTTTTTGTAAAAAACTTATATACCAATTAACAATAAAAGGATTTAAATCGGGCCAATTCTTTAATTTATCACTTAGTATGCTATGTTTGACACTATCGAATGCCTTAGCAAAGTCCATAGTGAATAATCTAACAGCTGAAGTGTCAGTGTTATCAAGGCCTTTCAGCGTGAAATGCTGCATCCTAATAAGGGCATCCGTGCAGTTCCCTCCGGTGCGATATGCAAATTGCGACTTAGACAGGTTAGCTTCAACATTCTCTTTAGCATAGTTATTATAGACAACCCGCTCAAAGATCCTCGCGATTACAGGAGTGATATTAATTCCCCTATAGTCAGGACACTATGGGTTCTTCAATCTTTGCTAAGGGGCTGATATTAGCTTCCTTCCAGGAGCTTGGCCAAGTGCAGGTTTTCAGAGATAAGTTCCAGATTGCTTTTATCGCCGGTGCAAAAACGTCTGCGTAATCTTTCCAAACCCAGTAAGGAATGTTGTCAGGTCCGGTAGCCGTTCTTTTAACTTTCGATAGTGCGAATTGCACTTGGGTCTCATTGAGCTCAGGAACGGAAGCATCTTGATCGATAATCATTGGGGTGGGTTCGGTGTAGTTAGCGTCGTGACAGATGTCAGCAAAATAGTTATTTAGTTCATTGACGAAGCTTTGATTGAGAGTGGGTTGCACTGTTTCTTTTCTCTTTGACATTAAGTCAATTGTCCTCCACCATCTTTTAGATCCAATCCCATCAGACTTAAGACCCATTCTGTTTGCAATAATCATCTTGGAAATTCGGTTGTTAAGAAGTTCAACGTCAGTACATTTTTGCTGCTTCAGTAATTTAGTTCTTTTCTTGAGTAATAGCTTGAGTAGTGGACTCATCCAATAGGGATCCCTACAGGACATGGAGACTGTTTTCACCGGGAAGCATTGATCCATCATAATAGTAATAGTGGACTGCATCTCGTTTACGGAATTGTCAACAGACGAATTATCTAGAAGAGATTCCCAATTGTGCTCTAAAAGTTTTTGCTGAAATGCAATTCTGCGGTGTTCCCGTTGATCTCTTAGCTCATACTTATACCTTAATGGCTTTAACATGCCTTTCCAAAGTCAATGATGACAGGGTGTATTTATATTTTCTACTCGCATTAGTGTAGATAGCACTCTCTTGCTTTCCAAGAAGATATTCTAAGACCAGATAAATGTTCTTACTACATGTACATGTATGCCCAGTCTGCCCCTTCGTGTGCATAGCATTAAAAGCATAAAAGCTTGCAATCAGAGTAACCACAGCAGTTACAATTCCGAGTTCCTTGAATCTGCAAACAACTATTCCCATAGCAAGCAGGTATAAAGACTGGATATCTTCAGAATATCCAGTCAACAAAAGTTTCAGCGAGGTACTCTCTTCCACTTTATTCTTGGTATCTGTGTCACAGTCATTCTAAACAAAATTACAAAATTACTTAATAACTAGCTTTGCTTTGGTTTAAAATGGAAATTGTTATCCTTTTTTTCTTGTGCTTTCCCAAAGAAATGTTTGGATCACGAATCCTAAGAATCTAGTTTTGGATTAATCTCGAATCCATTCTGATCCCTGGTACTGACTAGTAATGTTACTAAATGGATTATGTACTGTAAAAGACTGAAGTAAGAAAGGATGTGGCCAGAAAAAGTTAAACAAATTACAAAAACACTGTTGAGAATGTTATTCAACTCATAAAGTTGTCATTTTTGCAACTGTAAACTAATTTTTGAGTCTCAATCTTATTTGAAAATCCTTTCAAAATGACAAAGAATAGTATTTTTCCATTTTTTTATCCAGAGATAATCAGGTTTTTGCTACAATGTTTTTGACAGTACATGTATATGCAATGTCACTTTGTTTGAAAAGCTAGTCACAAAAATCACAAAATGAAGAATAAAATAGTTGCTAAAAACAATAGTTGAACTTAAGGTTTGTAACATGTATGGACATTAGGAAAACACAAACCACTGTAGAAATTACACACTGCCATTATCAGTGGCAGCAAGAGCCATGTTTATTTCAAAGTCTATAAATCCCTGGGGGAAATTTGCTTCCTGCTCTTCTTTAAGTTCTGGAGTTCATTACTAAACATATATGAAGAACCACATAACGTGGCTTAACTTTTTAAGGTAAATGGAGGAAATATTTTGCCAATTCAGCTGAGATATTTTAAAATCTCGTAGTTCATAATTTTTGAAATCATCAAGGCAGTCGTTATGCGGTTTTGAAACGTCAAACTTGTCTACAATGTGGCATTCTATTGTCTAGAATGAGAGCAACATGTTGCTTTTCTCACGCCACCACACCAAATCTCTACCCAGCAGCATGCCAAACAGTGATCACATGGTACGCAACATTCGCATCATGTGGGCCATAAAAAACTTGGGGTGTCTCAGTTTACTGGGTCGAAGAGTTAGTATCGTTTTAAAAGAATGTCTTAAAATGAAAAATATATACTTCACTGACCTTGTGTTGTTGTTTTTTACTCAGTTTGCGATGATTTGGGGCTGTTTTAGGCCTTTCACAAACCGATTCCTCACCAAAGTCCACCATAGTACAGTAAAAATGACAAGGAGTGAAAGTTTCCCTAAAAATAATTACACTTCCCAGACATCTTTCATCTTTTAAACACCATTTTCGTAGAGACACATTATCAGGCAACAAGTTAGCCTGCATTGCAGGCGTTTTATTTGGGAAACCGTAATGGACGAGGAAAGAATGGCGCGATGACAAAAAGGAAGTAGGGGGAGGAGAGGAGAAGGGAAAGGAATGCCTGCCCACAACGCCTGTGATTTTGAAAAACGCCTCCTAATTAGTTCTGCATGTCTGATCTGTCAAAAATTACCAGTACAATTTTCCTCGCTGATTGTAGGCCTCAGAAAATGTACATTTCCTCCAAAATTAACGGGGTTATCAACCTCTAAATCATCAACAGGAAGTTCATAGCTTTAAAAGAAGTGCTTGAAATAATTTTATTTATGCGCTTGAATATATATGGTCGTTAACTTTTAGGCTTCTGCCACGTATGACCAGAAAATGTCCGGGAAAAACGTACATTTTCTCCAAACTGATCAGTCGGGCTAATATAAAAATCATAAACAGCTTCTGTATAATGTTAAGCAATTTCGATTGTTGTTTGTGCTGTAAATCTAGCCTTCGATTCCAATGAAGTCCCTTGATTTTAGAGGGAAACAACAGCTTCGCCATCCGTTTCCTTCACACCACAGGCAGCCCAGATCCGATATATATTTCCCGCTTTTTGGGTTACCTGTGGTATGTTTCATAAGCGATCTCGGAAGAGTTTATATAATTGCTCCTTGTGAATTCTCTTTTCCGATTCCTACTATTTAAAGATTGATACTTAATGAAGTTGTGTGAGTGAATTTTGGGCGATTTTGCGACTTCTAAAGCAGTTTATTAGGCCTCGAAGTTTTGACGGTTGGCCTCGTGTCTACCCATCGGACACAAATATACATAAGGTATGCAGCTTCCAAGCGCTTTTCATCGATGTGACCTCACTCCCTGCCGAAATTCGACAAGAAATTCAAATCGATTTCGCCTCTGCTTTCGGCACACAAATCCAGAGATGTGTAAGCACTTCTCGTCCACGTTTCAGGCCAAACGACGTGAAAACTGCCTGGAAAATAAATTCCGAATTGAAAATATTTCTCTCGGTATATGATCTGCAGATTGATCGGTCCACTAATCAGCGGCAGACATCGCAGGCGGTGCTTTCAAGATGCGTGGGCATGGCAACTGAAACTATTTGAAAATACCCCTCCCCACTAAGGATAATTGTTATGCACTTCCGTTCTGCTTGAATACAGTTAAGGTTTCTTGGTTTTTGGCATTTTTATGGGTTTAATATTTAATCGGATGTATAAACGTGGTTTATTTACCACACCCCCTGAGTCTAAGTTCAATAAGTAGCTTAGTTTTCACAATGGCGAGTTTTCTCATTGTAGAAAGCATCGTTTGCCCAGTATGTGTACATTGTTGAGATTTATGTGTACATAACAAAGTGCGAAATTCACTCTCGCCTCGTTGTTTTCCGGGTTTCAATATATATTAAATGCCTGAATGCCCGCTGAACGAACAAGGTTTCAAAAATAATTCACATAAATACGACTATATAAGTATATTCCTGATACTCGTGTTACGCTGTACTTACAATGCTTCCATAGACATTTAGGGTCCAGCACATTCCATTTCCTGCACATCTAACGAATGAATACGAGTTCACGCTGCAGTCCGCCATTGCTGGGCAGTAGCTACGAATCTTAAACCACAGTGCTTTGCGCGCTCACCCGAAGATCAAAACAATAACAAACGCTCGCAAAGCATCACGGTCGATAGTGGGTTTTAAGTAAATCTACCGCAAAGATTTCTAACCAGTGTGTGCGATGTGTGCCAAAGTTTTTTGTTTTGTGTACAGTAATTGATTTTATTTTCTCCCGATTTTCTCTTTGTCCTTACATACTTATTTGTGTTCCTTTCTTTTCTTGTCCGTTTCTCATGCGTCCCAAACAATTCCAACACCAACCTTTTACCTTACAACTCCACGACTTTAACTTCCAAGCAACTCTGTACGGGATTCCATTGCCCAACTTTAACTTGTGAGTATTCTTTTCCTTCTCCTTCGTTCTCATTAATTTTGTATTCCACACTTGTGCCTTTCCTTCGTTCCCCAAAACTTTCACGTATTCTTGTGTTTCCACTCCACTGATATCGGTTTCCTTGCACTAGACTCCTCAGTTTAGCAAGCGGATTTTGCCTTGACTTTTCTCTGAGCCCCAACTGACGACTTTCAGCTGTGAACGTGCTCCGTTTTTATACTATCCGTCTTCTACTTTTTCCTTCTTCGCTCTCTCAAACCTTCACACACAAACTTTGACTGACGCCACGCTTCTATTCGAAGGGCGTATATATATATGGTTCTAAAAATTCCTTAATAAGATTACTGAAAAGACTATTGTTTAAGCAAAAATAGTTATGTAATCATTGTTTGGAGACTATACGTGCTCGCAAAAATTGATCTACGGTACATAACATAATGCTGGTATGGTTTTACGTAACTTGTTTTTAAATCTTGCAAATTCCCTACGGTAAAACTAATTGAACAATGGCTATAAACTAAAGCTAAATGGAATTAAAATAAACTGGATCTGGATCGTAACACCTCTCCCCTTTAAGTCTATTTGGCAAAAACAAATAGTGAACGATGTGCGGGTTACCTAATATTGGACGTATCTATATCCGGCTGAGGGCGTCTGCATTACAATTCTTCTTACCATTCTTGTGCTGTACGAGCATGTCGTACTCCTGTAGAGTGATGCTCCATCGGAGGAGTTTTCTACTTTTCTCCCTCACCTGATTTAACCATACTAAGGGGTTATGATCAGTCTGTAACCTAAATGTTCTACCGTACAAGTAATACCTGAATAATTCTACCGCCCAGACGATACCTAAGTACTCCTTTTCAGTCGTGGATAACTTCTGTTCTCTAGGTTGTAGTTTTCTACTAGCGAAAGCTATCGGGTGCTCGTCCCCAGTCTGGTCTTTCTGGCTGAGGTCTGTTAGTGCGGCAGCCCTCTCTGAAAAGTTTGGTATGAATTTCTTGTAATATCCGACTAAACCTAGGAAAGACCTTACCTGCTTCTTCGTCTCGGGCCTGGGAAATATTTGAATAGACTCCACTAGAGCAGCACGTGGTCCAATTCTGTCCCTACCTACTCTGTGACCTATTATTTCACGGTATTTCACAGCATAACGCTGATTTACATAGAATCCGTGGCTAAAAATACATCCGTAGTATATAATTATAAGTAATTCCTAATACTATATATCTAATTATGTACTTATATACTCGTATAAACAATAATATATAAAATAGTAGTAACAATAACAAATACAAAAGTAAAGTAACATATAGTAAAAAAATTGTCTAAAAGTCAATTTAAGTGAGAGGCAGTCGCAATGTTGTTATTAAAAGAAACCAATGACCTAGTTTCGCGTAATTCAGCTGGAAGCTGGTTCCAGAGCTTTGCTCCATTGTAGGAGATGCTCTTTTTCGCAAACTCAATTTTGGGGAGGGGCAAGCAGAGTTTGGTATCTGCCCCCCTCAGGTTGTAGTCTGTTATGCTTCCAACTGTTTTGAATAATTCGGTGAGACTGGTCGGTGCACAGTTATTTTGGATTTTGTGCATCAAGACAGTTTAGCCCTCCGTTCATCAAGTCTATCCCAATCTAGTATGTCGAGGAGTAGACTGGAGCTCGTTTTATAATCAGCCCTTAGAATAAGCCTAGCAGCCCTATTTTGAAATTTTTGAAGTTTATCACAGAGGACCCTCCCACAGGTATCCCAGACCTCACAGCAGTAATCCATGTGAGTTTGAATAAGTGAATTATATATTTTCATTAGAGTGTCTTCGGACACAAATGGGCGGATCCTCTTTAACGCTCCTAGACCCAATACAACCTTTTTAGTTAAGTGGTCTATGTGGTCAGACCAACTTAAATTTTCGTCAACAACTACCCCTACCGTTTTGCTTTTACTGACCCTCTTAATATTTTTATCTCCAATTTCTATTATGGGCTCCTCGTCCAGATTCGATAAACGCTGACGCGAGCCGATCATCATGAATTCTGTTTTGGCCACGTTTAAGTGGAGCTTATTTGCTTTGAGCCAGTTGTTTATCTTGAGCAATTCGGTATTTGCTCTGACAACAACATCAATAACATCTGCTCCACTAAGCGTGATGCTGGTGTCATCAGCAAACATACAGGGTGTTGACGTTTCGAGGCAATTTGGTAAGTCGTTTATGTAGACGAGAAACAACAATGGGCCAAGTATCGATCCTTGTGGAACACCGCAGGTAATCAAACGCTCAGTGGATTGAATGTTCTCCACCGATCATGTCTGGTATCTATTTGAAAGGTAGGAGTGTAACAGACCAAGTGACCCATTGTTAATTCCGTACAATTTCAGCTTCTCTAGCAATAATTCATGGTTGACCGTATCGAAGGCCTTTTTCAGATCTAAAAATATTACAATATTAAAAAGACCTCGAAAATCTACGGAGGCCATGGCAATCTTACACTTAGTGGGGCGTGCGTTGAGTTTGCAATCTCTCAGTCGTTGGAGAACCTCGCGAATCTCGGACAGATGTTGTTCGAATGACGAGGGCGTGTCAATCTCTACATCGTCGATGTAGGCGTCTGCAAAGTCCAGACCTTTGAGAACAGTATCGGACATCATCCTCTGAAAGGTTGCTGGGGCTGTCTTCATCCCAAACGGCATTACTAGGAACTCAAACAAACCTCTTGAAGTGATGAATGCCAGTACCCTTTGTTGAGATCTATCGTGATGATACATTGTATACTTGGCAGCTGCGACTTTGTTACTCATGCGATCCATGGATGGTATGGGATATGCGTCCATCTTTGTCATCTTGTTTAATTTTCTGTAGTCAACACAGAATCGGATCGTTCAGTCTGGTTTTGGGACAATAACTACAGGAGAGGCCCAAGGGCTCGATGAGGGACGGATTATCCCCATTTCTAACATCTTATCTATTTCCTTACTTACCTCCTCCAGTTTATGTGATACTTTGTATGGTGGACTACGGATGGGTTTCGTGGGTGGCGAGGTTCGTCAGGTTAGGACTTCCAAAAATCACATCTGAGTATTCCGCTAGTAGGCAACGAACTTGATGTTTCTGGTCATTATCGAGTTCATCTGAGATCACAACGTCTCTCCAAGTCTCTTCATTGGTTACTAGGGGCACGTTGGCTTCATGCGGTAGTGTCATGTCTGGTGACTCAGGCATCACCATGGCAACCAGTTCATCTCTGCTCTGCCATTTATTCAATAAATTGATATGGTAAGTACGGTGTTGTTTGTGTGCCTTACCTGTGTCGAGCTCATAGTTAAGCCCATCGTCATGTACCTATGTACATACGGTCCTTGCCATTTCATTTCCAACTTACTTCCAGGGGATGGTAACAATACTAAGGCTTTTTCACCTACCTCTAACCGACGTTTGGATGTACATATGGTCCTTGCCATTTCATTTCCAACTTACTTCCAGGGGATGGTAACAATACTAAGGCTTTGTCACCTACCTCTAACCGACGTTTGGAGCTGTAAATATCATGTCTTTCATTCAATGAACACATATGTAACGTTAAGGGTAAAGTTTCAAAGACACTCGGAATGCTGTCACGAATGCGATACTGCCTTACAAGTGAATCGGCAAATCGTTTATACAAGTCTATGGTTTTGCCAGTTTTGGAGTACTGTGACACCTGCTATTGTGGCTTAGGTGTGAATAATTCACGAGCGCTTGGACGTTTGCAGAGACGCGCGGCTAGGATTGTCTCGGGATTCAAGACACAGGAAGATACAGATACCATAGTTACTAGATTGGGAAGACAAATGCACAGTGTTCAGCTAGTGATGAAATGTACTGAAGGGGTAGTGCCTAAATATTTTAAGAATTATTTTATTACCCGTAAAGAGATCCATAGTGTAAATACGCGACGCTCAAACACCGATCTTGAACTGCCTAAAGTGAGGCTGGAAGTAGCAAGGAGAGCTTTTTATTATGAAGGGGCACACATATACAATGCGCTGCCTGTACATCTTAAGTCAATTTTGACCCCTAATGAAAGATATAACGCAATCTGCCATCATTTTAATTCTTGTTAGCGATTTTTAAGGTTTTTAATTAAGATTCGTTTTATGTATTGTTACTAACTTTTTAGCTATTTTGTATTTAAGTTATACAGGGCTGCCATTGATAGCAGTATTTATTACTGAAGGCACTACCCTGTCTAAATATTTGTATTATTATTATTATTATTATATAGACGTTTCTGTTTACCTTGTGCCTTTTTCATGTGCTCAGCAACAACTTGATGCATTGACGCAAGTCGTTTACGTATCTCTAGGACATGACTTACCATGTTTTCGTCAGAGGGTTTGTGTTCTAGCCAAGTCTCTTTAATTACCGAGAGAGGTCCTCTCACCATTCTCCCATATAGCAACTCAAAGGGAGATTAACCTGTGGATTCACATGCGACTTCTCTATAGGCAAACAGTAAGTATGGGAAATACTTATCCCAATCCTGTACACAGTCACTTACAAACGTCCTGAGCATGGCCTTTAATGTCCCGTTAAACCTCTCGACCAAACCATTGGCCTCAGGATGATAAACTGATGTCTTGATCTTGGAAATCCCAAGCTGGGCACCTCTGGGCGTGTCAAGGAGGGAGGGTTCTTTTTAATCTAGAATTAGCTAAAAATCAGTTTCAAAATTCGTGGCATGAATAGGGTTACAAATCCCTCTCTGTTGTGTATTAAAAATGTGTTCATTACTACAGGTTAACATGATGAATAGAAATGAAAATAATTATTAAATTATATGTCTACCTTTGTTGCTTTGTGTCCTTCTCACCATCAGGAACCCTGACATAATTCCCTAGATTGTTGTTATTAACAAAATTAATAATGTTAATCGTAATTATTCCTTAATTAACTGAAACATTTTCAATCAGTTGATACTCATTTAAGATAATTAAACTACAAGAACCAAGAAAGGAAAATCATTAATTTTATAAAACAATGATCTGCAAAATGATTAGTAGACCCAATAATAAATGAGTTACAAGCTCCCCGGTATCATCGCTCCCAGTCATAAGCTCTAGATATGAAAATATTGTATATTATCTCATTACTATCGTAATGTTGCAATTGCTTCAATACATTTAGAAAAATCACAAACCAGTGTCATTGGTGCAACAGTTTCTGAAATGACCATTATCACAAAGTATTTGAAGCCATACTATCACAAACACGGCTTTTATATTTACATGTATGAACAAATGAAAGGTTAATTTGAAATTGACCTATAGAAAATAAATTATGAGATATGGATCATTTGATGAGTTTGACATATTGAGCTAAATTCCTAGCCAGAACAAATATGTAAACACTAACAAATTTTGTATGGATAGTGACAACACTTGAAATATTTAAAAGGGGTAAAATTTTCAAACAATGTTTGTGACTGGCTACATTATTTTGTAGTTACAAAAAATTGGTTGCAAGTTCCAGCAGCCTTACAACAAAAAGCTGTGGCCATGATATATTCCAAATAGACCATTTAAAAAAGGTGTCTGAGTTGAGGATTGTGTCACTCAAGGTTAAGGTTATTGTATACCTTCACGGGTACAGATTAAACGTTACCAAATAAAATAAGGACTGTACATTGGCAATCTACTTGCTGTGGCAACGTAAGTTGGGAGAATTTACATACACAGCGAATTTCACATATTTGAGTTAACTTTTTAATGCCTTCCACTGATTTTCACCTTCAAATGGCAATAAAATTTGTTTAAACCAAAATATCAAAATTTCTCTATAAACTTTTTAAGACCATGTTATTCTGTTATTGTGCAAAGTTTCAGATGGATACGTTATATTCCCATATGCGATCAATTCAAAGATGTGAAATTTGCTGATGTGAATAATTCTCCCAACTTACATTACCATAGCAACACCTGCCAAATTCGTACAGACAATTTATCAGTGATCATTTGGTATATAGGTCAATTGCCCATGTACAGCCCTTATTGTATTCTGACAGCTAGTATAAAACAAATTTTAATCTGTACCCTGAAGGTATATGCTAACCTTAAAGGAGATACAAAGGGTAAAATGAAGGTAATCACAGGGTGTGTAATTTTGCTGTAAGTGACTACCTCTGGTTGGTCATGAAGAAGATGTGTGTCGCTGTATATGAAACCATGACCTGCAACCAATACTTCGGAATTTCATTTAAACTGCACAGAAATTGATGATGCAAACCCATGGCCAGTTAACCTCAATGAACATATTTACTACAAGTGAAAAAATGACTAATAATATTAAGGGGGAAAATCCTATTAAGTGAATCCAAAAAGTAATGTACCTGCATGTAGGAAAACAAATTACCAGAAATCAAAAAGTACCTAAAATAATTGTTATAATTGTGCCTACTTGTTTAGAACTATCAGGAATCAAAATCCAAATTGAGTATAAAAATGTATGCATCATTGTTATTATTAACTACTACATGGCATATGAGATGCCTGCATGTACTCTTTTTGATGTTCTATCCAATCTTATTTTTTGCTATTTTAATGTTAGACAATCCAAATGAGGTTTATTTATTGTTAGCTGAGTGCATGGTAATTGACAGAATATTGCCACTTCAAACTCCTAATTATAAGGCTGCTAAAAATTAACCTTTCTAAAAATACCACAATAGTACATCTATAGATAATCAATGTTTTTAATTGTTTATGTTAGTAGTATAGAGGGTGGGGGCACCGGACCATTTCAATCTCTTCGAGATCAAAATAATCCGTTGTCGACCTCAAAGAAGGTCTCTCCCCACCCTCGATACTACTGTACTACTGTACTATTATCCTTGGAATTATTTAGGGCGTGGTCAATTTAGGGCGTGGTCGAATTCTTGAAATTCTTCATAACCGGTTTAACCAGTTCAATCTTTGGATGTCAAATTCTTGGAAATCTCCATAACCGGTTTCAATCTTTGGATGTCGAATTCTTGGAAATCTCCATAACTGGTTTCAATCTTTGGATATCGAATTCTTCTCTTCATTCTTCTCTTACTATAGTATTCAACTTTTCGTAGTTGCATTCTAGGCTATCCATTCTAATGGCTTCGTTGCCTTGCCTGCTATCCGCTATTGCCATATATTGGCTTCTACGAGTTTCTTCTATAGTATTTTCCTGTCTTTCTATTTCATAGTGCGTTCGAGGTATCTTGCATCTTCTCTATGTAATGGATGCTGGTGCATGGAAAGATGGAGATCGATTTTAGTTGAAATGTACTGTTAGTTTATCGTATTTTATGGTGTCCATAAGCGTAGCTCGTGATCCCATCTTCCAGTAGATACCGTTTGTCGTCGAAGCATGATAGTGATATCTTGTTGATTTCGTAGCTTCCCAATTGGTGGTTTTGACTTCTAATGGTCTTCATAGTGTGTGACATCTGTTTGTTGTTCAGTAGCACGTCTTTGTAGTTTTCATGTTTAATGTTCTTCTTGACGACGTTCTTCTTGATGCCTTTAGCCGTCTTAGCACCTATGTTGTTGTCTTTCATGTAGCTGTACATTTTCGAACGGAGACCCACGAACTCTGTGATAGGAATTCCAGCAGCCTCATCTTTGAATTTGCCTATGACTTTTTTATTCGTTGTATCATGGAATTGGTTGTCTATTGGATAATCACTGTTATCGAATTTATGTTTATCGTACCAAAAATCTTGATAAGCGTTTTCAGTTTCGATTTCATACATTAGGCTGTCGGTGTCTGTGAACAACAACTTAGCTTGGCTATACTTCTTTTTGATGTAGTTGTAATGGAAATCATACATTAGCGTCTTAGAAATGTCGAGGATGCACATACCTATATATGCTGGTCTATTGAGTGTAAGTGTTTCTTTGATCTTGTGGACTGCTACTAAATTTTCGTTGAATATTTTACTACTCACGTAAGTTGGTTTAGACGCCATTTGTAGTAGTTTCTTTTCGTTGGTTACTAGTCTAATGTCTACGCGCTTTCTGAGATTTTCCATCGTCTTCCCAAACACTGAATTATTCATCAACTTGAAGAAGTCCTTTTCGAATGAATTTTTAGCATTGTTCCTTTTCTGAGTGTTGAAATCGATGTATTGCTTCAACCATGGCGATTGATTGAATTCTAGCACTCTATGTGCTTTCTTTATTCTCAAGCCGAGATCGAGGTATAGTTGAAGATTTCTATAATGGATTACGTACTTGGTTTTGTCATTCAGGTTTGGAATCAACTTATGGACTTGTCCAATCGAGATGTTGTATTTCTTCTGGATCTCTTTGCAATAATTCGATAGCATGTCTTCAGTTACCTTAACTTTTTCGGCAGCTAGTGGATAGTCGTTGTGATTGTCATGTATTTCTTCTGGGTACTTCAGATCGACTTCTAGGATTAGTCCTTTCTTGCTGTCTTCATTGTACTTAGCTAGGTTGGTTTTATTGATTTCCTTTTCCGTCATCCATCTGAAACCACCAGTCGGTAAGTATTGAGACATAGCCCATCCATAGAGATTATTTGCATCTAAATACATGATGTGTTTTGATGGTGCATTCTCGTTGTAGTTCTTCATGTGTTGGTTGTTTGCTTTTCCATATCTGTTTGCGATATACGATATACCTCCACGCATTCCTTTTTCGATGAACTGGAACATGTCGACATTAGTCATAAGCTCTAGTTTAATGTTAGTCATCTTAAGCATAGCGTCCCAGCTTAGACCAGGGCTAGTAAAGTAGTGGCATGGATCTAGTTTGTAGTATTGCATGCACGTTCTTCTGAAGTTTTCGAATACATCTGCTAACAACAAGATATCGGTTTTGAGATATAGATCGTGGTACTCACCCATCGTTTCCAGTTCAAATGTGTTCCATACGTTTTGGGCATGTTGGTATTGGTCATCCGTAACGTGTTCGTCATTCAAGATGCTATGGAATTCTTCTTTCATTGGTAGTTGTGTCTTGTCGAATTTCTCGAAGCTATCCATAAAGTCGTAAGGGTATATTCCTTTTCGTTTTACTAATTCGAGTTTCTCATCGCGAAATTCTTCTGACGTGTACTTGAAGCGATTTTCTGGGAGGTTGTTTGCTAGATTGCTAAGTGATTGAGACATGAATTGGAAGCTATCGAGGAAGACTAAATTGTTGCCTAGCATGAATGCCATGTATTTTTCCATATTATTTGGAATCACATTGATTTGGTGCTGTTTTTCGTTACCGTTTTTGTCAGTATATGGATGATCATTAACGACTTTACCTATCTCTTGCATGATAAGATGACTGTCGTATCCACGTAGGTTATGGAAGATAACTGGTATCTTGATTTCTTCAGCTTTTATTTTGAAGTTGAGATTGCAATCTTGATGAGCTGACCCTCTGTATTTTCCTGTTATGTGGCAGTGGTCTCTAACTCTTATGTCGGTTTTAGTGTACTCTTCATTGCATATATGGCATTTATCGGAAGTCTTAAAATCTATTCGATCAGCCTTAGTCATTACCATGTCTTTGTTGAAGTTTTTCTTGATTGTCTTTTGACACCATTTGACTTCGTCGAGCATTCTTTCCATGAATTTGTAGACGGATTTCTCACCTCTATAGATCTGCACTGGTTTACTATATTTGTCATTGTAGCAGCATACTACTTTGTAGCCATAACCACAGTCTGTATGCTTTTGGTAGGCTTCAGTGTACGACTTGTCATTATTAGGTTTGCAACCATCGATCTTCTCAGTTATAGCTTCAAAGTCGGCATAGATCACGAATGGTACTGCTAACTGTTTGTTGTGGTTTTTGAATTTCAATATGTTGTTTTCCTTAGTTGGCATCTTAATTGCTTGCGTACCATTTACTTGGATGCAATTCTCTTTGTGAGCATTCAGCACTCTTTCAGATCCAAAGCATTGTAAACAATGTCTACAAAAGTGCTTTCTATCCTTGTGTTTCGTTTGGTTGTACATAAACTTGTTGAAGTCCTTTATTAGAACGTAGTGCTTATTAGTACCTTCAGTGATTAGTAGAAGATCCATATGGTCATCGTACTTTTCTTTCGATACGAATATGGGATATGGCTTCCTTTCTTCATATCCAAAGACACTGATACTAATGTTGTTTTGCTTTTCGATTCTATTGTAATGTTTAGTAGCTACTGGAAATTCGATGTTAGAATAGTCTAGGTCCTTCGCAGATTTTCTATCGCTCTTCTTGATTCTCTGAGGATATTTTTCCTGTGGATTCAAGTGCCTTACGTGGCACCATCTGAAGCATTCATCGTCGATGTTTTTCATGTTGATCAACCCTTTAGCCGAATTTTGAAGTTCTGCTGGTAGTTTGATGTAGCTGCTTCCTTTCATAGGCTCATACTTGACTATGTTGATATAGTGTTTGTCGATTGTCTCTATGGTCCATCCTGAACCCTCTGAGATCCATTGCGCTATTTTGTTTAGTATTTGTTGTTTGGATAATTGTAGTCCTTCAATGATATTGTTTTCGTTTATTATCGTAAATGCAGTGCTATTGAAATAAGCCTTTTTGATTGTTGTCTTGTCTTCATCTAGTCGTTTTTCGAATGTAACCTTTATCGTTTCGACGAATTTATAGCCTTTAGTCTCAATCAGTAGTTTTTCGAATTGAGTCTGAATGCCTTTTCTCGTAGTGGTTAGTTGTACTAGTGGGTCTTTATTGTTCTTAATGGCGACTTCGAATGATCTGATTGAACCTTTCATAGCTCTATCTAGTTGTATTATCTTAGTTCTTGGAGCAGGAACCGGTCTTTTGGTTGTATTCTTAATGGTCCTCTGAGCTGGGATCGGTTTGTAGTCATCTCTGAATTGATTTGGTGGTAGGATGATGTTTTCCTCATAGCGTTTGATCATGTCCTTAACGCTTCTTCGTGGAGTAGGAACTGGTTGATTGTCTCTGAATTGAGCTGGTGGTAAGAGGATATTTTCATCGATTTTTGGACGTCTTATAGTATTTTGTTTCAAGATTAATTCGATAAGTTTCGATTTGGACAATTTCTGAAGATTCGATTCGTTCATCGTTCTATATATTAACTATAGATAAAAATTATTTTTTTGAAACTCGGTGCGTTTGGCTGCGTTTGTGCTTCTTGGTCTGAATATGACTCGATTTACCAGCCATTGTGTAGTCTTTATAGATGGTACACGTTAAGCAGAACCATGATTTACTTAGCATGTACTTAGTTTTTCGATGCTTCCTTTCAATGTCGTCATAAATTCGTGGTCGACCTCTTGATCTTTTGATTGGTTCTATGGTATTGTTATCGTTCATGTATATAACGACTATATATATAAATTATTACCAATTTAATATGTGCGTTCAAACGTGGTTAATTGATTGATTTAGCATGCATCTATATCGAATCTAGATTCTTAAATGGTATCCAACTATTGAATTCATCGCTATACCCTTTCCACGATACTAGAGCTTGTTTTTTCTTGTAGTTCCTTCTAATGACTTTGTCGATTCTGAAAATTTCTTGAGCTGCTTTTGATATCTCCTGTTCGTAGAAAGAACCTTGTATTTCTTCACCATTCAGATCCTTCAGTTTGTATGTAATGGGATTCGTATACTGGATTTTATCGATTGTAAACGATTCTTCAGTCCAATTCGGAGTATACCCTTTGTCGAATACATTACGCTTGTATTTCGATATACGGACCTTATCGCTAACCTTAAATTTCGGTTTCGATTGTAATGACTCCATATCACCATATAGATTAAAGTAAACGGTTCCTTCATTCTTCTTTTTGCTTGCTTCGATAGGAGTCATTTTGATGATTGAATGTTTTGTACCATTGTACTGTATCAATATTCTAGGCAGCATATCTAAATACTGCGTATTACCTTGGACAGTGAATTGCTTCCACATTTTAGTTTTGATCGTTCTATTCCATCTCTCGCAAACAGAAGACTTTTCTTCATTCTCAGTTGAATACATTTGTATACTATGTTTGTCCAATAGCTCTTTCACATTCTTATTGTAGTACTCCTTACCCTTATCAACCCATAGATATTTTGGCTCTCTACCTTCCTTGAATATCGTTTGAAAAGCTTTCATAACTGTTTCACCTTTCTTATCTTTTAATGGTAAGATCCAGCCATATTTGCTAAAGACGTCTAAAACCATGAGAAGGTATCGATAGCCTTTATTCCACTTACTAAACTGTTGCATCTCAACGAGATCAGAACACCATATTTCATCAATGTGATTAGCTATAACGCGCCGCCGAGTGAATTTACGTCTTATTGGTTTATGCAATTCATCTGCTAGTTTTACTTGCCAGTTTTCTTCACTCGACGGCTCTTCTCGTTTTTTGGCTTCTTTACGCCTAGACCTAATTTTTGTTTAGTGTTCATGATGTTCCTAACGGCAGTGGTTCCCCATGGTTTGTCCTTCCACTTTATTTGATCGATATCTGAAACCATTTTCTTATCGCAATCTCCTTTATTCTTTCCCATGTCATAACAAATATCATGATAAGCCGATATTTCATCTAGTTTATTCTTTGGTTGTACATGCCATTCAAGAACGTTACCAGTGTTTGGATCATACTCTAGTTGATTTTCGAGTGGGTTGTAAGGACCCATGTATTTATACGAACCCGGTGTCCATCCACCCTTTGGTTTTGGCAGCTTACCAATTAATGAATGAACGTCTAACTTACCACCATCGATGCGTGAATTGGGATCTTGATAATGGTATAACTCATGAGGTAGTTTAACGCTACCATCCCAATTTAATTCGTACCCAGAACCGAGTTGGTCTAATGTTTGTGAAACACCCTGATCGATCATCTTATTAGCTAGGTTTTTAATATATGATGATGCTTTCTCTTTTGCGAAATCACTTTTGATAGCCTGCTTTGCACCTATTTTACCCATCTGATATAGCCCTTTTATACCTGCTTCAAAAAGCGCATCACCTATACCACTACCCTGTGAAGATTTCACGAATTTTGATTTAGTAATACCACAACTAGCACATGTGCATTTCAACATCAGTCTTCCATTCTTAGCCTTTTCATATCTCTCACTACCTGGAGCGCATTCTGTTACCTTCTTTTCTTTGATACAGTATGACTTCATATCTTATATATAGCTAGAGTAGATTAAAATAGTGGATTAAGAATTGATGATTGATGCTTTGATTGTTCATATCGAACAGTGGATTATGGATCACATCGAAAATCGATTTTCCCATTTGTCTTTCTAATAAGTAATACAGACACCAATATCCACATAATACTGACGATCGTTCTTGTATTTCGTCTCCACTGTATATTATTTGTTTGTTGCTTTTCAATAGATAACGTTCGACATGTTTCGGCATATTCAAACCAAAGCTATCGAAATACTCACAATACTTACCAACGTTTCTGTAGCAAACCCAATGCGTACCTGGACCGTTTTGCGTATCTAGATTGATTACCCCACATTCTTTCTTATTGATAAGCTTTGGCAAGCTATCTATCGAGAACACTCCTCTAAAGCATTTGATTCTGATTTGTTTGGTCCAATCCAGTATATCGACATTCGATAATGGTTGATTCGTGAATCTTAGAGAAGTGCTCCTAGCAGGGGGATGCCATTGAATGGGCTGTTCTTTCCTAGCAGTAGGCCATTTCCTTGTCTGTTGGCCTTTTTTTTTGGCTTTTTCTTAATCCCATAACCAGTTGGGTACACTATCGAATTGTCATTACCCCAGCTTCCAATATATGGCGGAGGACGGATCGTAGGATTGACAAATCCACCTTTCTTTGGGATAGTGTATACGTTCTGCGTATTTTGTGCACTAGGATCGACTTGAAGGCCACCACCAAGAGCCTTGATAAGCATCGGTATACCTAGGCTCGCGAGAAGCGTACCTAGAAATCCTCCTGACTGCTGTTTCTTAGTCAGTCTTAGGGTCATACCAGACCCACTCTGTAATGCGCCAACTATTTGTTCCTTCTGATTCTTAGTTAGATAGTCTTTATACTGGATTAACTTGTCTACCTTAGACTGTGGAATGTTGAACAAACCAGACCCAGATTTTAGAGCCTTATTCACTCCATAGCTTGCTGCTCCACTTAATGCTCCACTTGCAAGAGACGGAATTGCTTTTGCTACCCATGGGAGCGCTGTCGCAGCGATTTTCGATAGCATTGGTATTAGGGCTCCTAGGAACCCTCCTTCCTGATGCCTAATCTGCGTTTGAGATATCTTTATGTCGCATCCTGTACCATCTCTTTTACTCTTTTGGATCTTGTTTACTTGAGTTTTCGTTAATAGTACAGTATCTGAACCATTTAGTTGATCGTTTTTCAGTCGAAGAGTGATTGGTGCACGCTTATGATATGATCGAAGCAATTTGTCTTTTTGACCATCAGTTAGATTTACATTGTATTCGAAATACGACATCGTTACTATATTAATATGTTACATAAAAACTACGATCTCAATAATATCTTGCCGTTAGATTGTGTGAGCTCAATGTCTTGTTCATACAAAACAAGTGCATACACACTGTAGTCTACATTAGTTGCTGCTGATAATTTATATTTGAATGCGAGTTTTGTAGTACCATCCTTAATATCTTGTTTCTGATTTTCGAGGTTGAAGTAAATAAATGGGAAAATGGTACTAAAATTTGACCTAGTCAAAAGAGTTCCTCCGTTGTAGTCATTTTTAGCATGTACATATTCCAACACACCTCTATAAACTCTAGACATCTCTGTATTTGGCATGTATTCGCTTTCGGGATAATGATTACCATTCCCTACTTCGAGATGGCAACTCGTAAGTGTTTTTGCATCGCACACTGAAAAAGTGTTGTATAGAAATGGATTCGCTGTTTGCAAATCTTGATTTACGTCATTCGATATCCATACAAATACATGTCGTGGCCTATTGATTCCTGAAGATATTTTGAATGTACCTGTTTGTTGACTAGTAGAGTTGCCTCTCTCAACCATCTCCCTTAGATAAGACCATTTATGTGGTTTCAGATATTTACTCATATATTGGCTCTCTCCTTCAGGTGTGAAGATGATTCTTGGTACCCATAATTTGAACTTCGTAATAAGAACTCTACAAGCAGCACCAGCTTGCCAAATTAGATTGGCATCACTTTCTAGAGTAATTTGTACTTCAACCTTAGTGTTAGGCATAAGTTCGTCTTCAAACGCTTCAAAAAATGAGTACCTATTAAGAGGTATTTCTGTATTCACAGTTGAAGACGTACCAAGCAATGCCTTCCTGTGGGCAAAACCTATGTTGTGTGCTACCTGTGCGACTCTCTCTTCAGCACCTCTACTAGTATCGAGATAGTAGAATTCATTTGTAGCACTACTATTAGCAAAGGAAGCGTCGTATTCAAGTAGGTTCTTAATATTTACGGTTTGGTTTGCATTATTATTGTCGTATACTTGTATGCCATTTACTTTAATGACGATTTCTTTAATCAATGAATGAGATCCATTTACTATACCATTATGGTCATCAATAGCTATGTTTCCACCATCAGCCTGTAATTGAACCTTAAAGTCGGTTTCTATTCTAGCATTATACCAATCAAAAGGAGCTATTTCGCCAGAATTATCACCAACGAATCTATATCCAGTTTTGACTTGACTTCCTCCATTAGCTACTTGCGTTACTAGAGGCGTTTCTAGATCGAAAGAGACATCTTCATACCTTTGAACATATTTAGGATTTCTAAAGCTTTCCATTGTTATATTAATAGATTAGATAAAACGATCGCATTAATTACAATCTTAGCCTTCGAAGTTTTCCAGATCCACTTAATAGACGCTGAACACGTTCGTTTATCTCATAATCTGATGGAGCATCTTGGTTGATTGGTTGATTGATAACGTGCTCAGGCTCTTTTCCTCTATTCTTCTGTAATATATTAATAATTTTATCTCCAGCTTTATTCGATACAGTTGTTGCGACTTTCTTCGATGCATCTTTGACTGTCTTCTTTATGGTCTTACCAAGCATTCTACGTGCAAAATTAGTGACTGAGTCGAATATACCATCGCCGTAAACATGCTTATAGACGCGCTTTCCTATGGTAGGATCGTATTTCTTTTTGTATTCACAATGTCTCATATATATTACGTTAGATTATTGTGTAGTGGATCTCAATATTATAGTCATATGCCATTCAATTCCATTTAGATTTACTGGTCTTCTTATTGAGTCCGTTATATAGAAACGCATTTTGCTGATGATGTTTGTTGAAACTGAATTGAATAATGCTCTTTTTGGCTCAACAGTAAATGGGTATGATCGAGTGAAACCGTCTGTTGGAATGACGAATAGAGTATTGCTATTAGATCCTCCAACGATGCTGTCATTTATAATATCTGTATTCACGTGTAGCGTATCGATACTATTAGTAATGTTCGGTAACTTGGATCCGTACTCAGTCGTATTGACGATTTTTTTATCGAATCCAATGAGTTCTCCAAAATTGGATCCTCTTAGGTCTAATTGGTAGTTATTACTAATTTCAACGACTACTTTGTATGTGGTTAATACAAAGATTACGTTAATATCAAACTTATCTACACCATTGACTGTGGTATTGTGGCCATTTGTTTTCATTATTTGATGTAAATAATCATTTATGTCATGGTAAGAATACATTCCATTAGGGAATATCACTGTAGTCCATGTACTTCCGTCATGACTATATTTTATGGTGTTGTTGTCATATTCTGGAGTGATATTTTGCCATGAGTATGTCATTGATATCTTATCCACAGCCACTTCGTGTTCCTTGTCAGAAGGAAGAATTATTGAAGGATTAAATTTTATGGTGAAATTTTCAGACTTACTCACACCACGCTTTTCTCTATCAACAGATGAGATATATATTGCTCTTTCTCTTACATTCGACATTATACTATTTGATTACATAATATATTCATCCAACAATTTCTCGAGATGGTCATTAGAAAATACATTCAACCGTCTCAATGTGTGTGCAACCTCTGAGAACTCGTTTTTGAGTGAATCGTTACCTGCTACAATCGAGCCACCAAGCAATTCCAAACGATTCAATAGATCTCGTGGATTATTATAGTATACTACTCCAGCTCCTATTTTAGAGTACTTTTTAGATGTTCTATGTATTGGTATTTCACTCAACTCATTTAAATCATTGAAAATCGTCTTAGAGAGATTGCTATACTTCTTTTTACTGTTGAACCTTTTCGTAAGTAAATCAAGTGTGTCAAAATCAACTCTCTTATCATATACCTTTTCACCATCTTTATAGGCCATTAAATTTAATTGACCAAATAACTTTGGCAAATCGATATTCAAGTTGCCATATTGTCCTCCACTAGTGATCTTGTAAGCATTTCGTTTTGGTTGGTTGTAAATACCCTTTCCTGATTGCAGTGTCTTTATTCCTTCTTCAGTAACACCTATTCGTTTTCTATATTTTCTTATTGCATCAATCTCCCTAATGTATTTAGCAATTTCAGATTTGTTCTGGCTCTTAGCTTTTTTCGTTGTAGAAAGATGACCTTGTTTTTGACCCAATGTTTTATTGAGATCACTACTTTCTTTCATAATATCACCAACTGTTTTATCATCCTTTAATGTGTCGAATAGAACCTTAGATGGTAACGGTAATTTATATTTCTCCATAATGGCGAATTCTTCAGGTGTAAATCCTCTATCCATATCAGATACGATTTTCATTACATCTTTTCCATCAGTTATGGCTAGTTGTTGAGCGTATGTGCTTGGCTTATTTGCAGACTTAATGTACTCTTCCCTTAAACCACTTATCTCATCGATCTCTTTTTCCAGTTGTTGAACAATTGGTTTATACACTTCTTTTTGTTTTTCATATTTGTTCTGCTTAGTATTTTCTTCATCTTTAATGACTTTACGAACAATATCAACCATTTTACCAGATTCAATCTTTGGAATAGCATACCTCTCAAACTCATTTATATCCATTATATATATATACATTATATAACTTATCTCAACTTATCTTTTTTACGACGTATATCAAGAACTTAGCGTTAAATAGTATATCTAATATGTATATAAATGGATATTCCAAATTATGACAACGGAAACGATGCTGTTACGAATTATAAACAAATATGCCATTTCATGCCAAAGAATAATTTTAGAATGCTAATCTGTGGACCGAGTGGAAGTGGTAAAACGAACGTCTTGATTCACATGCTTATGAAGCCATTATTGTATTACGACAAAGTCTATTTATATGCTAAGAATTTAGAGCAACAACAATATCAGGATTTGATGAAACAGTTTCATGAAATTAGTAACCATGTAGATTACGACGTCATTGAGTGTAGTAATGATGATATTATCAATGTTTGCGAACTCGATAGTGACAGTCAGAAACTCGTTATATTCGATGATTTCGTATGTGAAAAGAATCAGAAACCACTAATTGATTACTTCATTAGAGGTAGACATAAAAATTGCAGCGTGATCTACTTAAGTCAAAGTTTCTATAAGACCCCAAAAGATATACGATTGAATTGTTCTCATTATTGTGTATTCGAGTTTCCAAGCACTAATGAACGAGGCCTCATATCTCGAGAACTGGGAGTAAGCAAAGAGCAATATGGGGGCGCTACTAGAGAACCGTATTCATTCTTATATGTTGACAAGCCAGCGAAAACGATTAGGAGAAATTTCTATGGAAAGGTTTAATATAATCAAATAGTATATAATGGGGATTTTTAATGATTTGGATAACAAAGAACAAGATCCAAAAGGAGGGTCAAAAGGCGATAAAGGCGACCCAGGTCTCCAAGGTCCAAAAGGCGACAAGGGAGATATTGGAATAACAGGACCACAAGGAAGTATAGGACCACAGGGAGCATTAGGTCAACGTGGTTTAACGGGAAATCAAGGCACGATAGGATCGAAAGGCGATAAAGGCGATATTGGAATAACAGGACCAAAAGGAAGCATGGGACCACAGGGAGCATTAGGTCAACGTGGTTTAACGGGAAATCAAGGCACGATAGGATCGAAAGGCGATAAAGGCGATATTGGAATAACAGGACCAAAAGGAAGCATGGGAGCACAGGGAGCATTAGGTCAACGTGGTTTAACAGGAAATCAAGGCGCCACTGGTGCTCAAGGGCCTGGATCTAGCGTTACGTATGGTAGTCAAACATTCAATTGTGGTAATTTCCTTATGAATTCTAGTAATTGGACATCATCAAGCAGCGTAAGCTCATTCATAATCATAAATGATGCATACTCTATGAATAATATCACTCCAGAACATCAAGGTTTTAGAATTCTAGAGACCTTCAAACCTAACTCAACAGAAAAGTTGACTATGACTCTACCAAAAAATAGTAATCCAGCCTTAGGATTAAAAGGCAACAGCGACTATGCAGTTCGGGTCGAAGCTTATGCAAACATTGGATCCATAACACTAAACTCTTTATCAATCGAACAGAATTTAAGTTTCACATCAAACACGTTAAAAATTGGAAGGATAGGATCTACAAACACTGCTTTCCAAGAGCTAAGCATAACGACATCTGCCAATGATATAGGTAAACTATCGTTTACATTGAGTCATAATCAGTCAACCAATCAGCTAATAGTAATCTATGTCGCAATCGTTGCTGGAGCATTGGATGCAAACACCTTCGTGAATCCAGCATCATTCGATGACGTCTCACTTATTATACCAACTCAGATTAAGGATATAGTACCGATTAGACCAACCATCTATGGTAATGTCGTTAACGAAAGGTTAAGATATCAAACAAGAAGTGTGCTTACAGAAATTCCTAAGTTGACGGTCACATTACCAGGTGGAAATGTGTTATATCGAATACAATGTCGCTTATATATTAGATCAAGTAGAGACGACACAGATATAGTTTTCACAAACAGAAAAAATGGTGTATACGTTAACATATTCAATATGCGTATAAAAAGAGGTTCACTTGCTGATGTTCCTCTGAATAATGCGTATTACTTGTTTCAAAGAGATGTGGATACAACATATTATTTGATGATACAAACACAATCTGGAGCAGTTGTTAACATCAATTGGAATTCGCAACAATCTTACATAACAGCCGAAAAATGGGATGGTCTGAATGTCGTACACGATTCATCCGATAATATAATAATTGGATAATCGTATAACGTAATAATATATAATGGGAATATTTAATATGGACGATAGAATAGAAAAACGACCAACAATCAATACTATGAGCTCTAGGATAGTCAATATTAATGCGAAAGAGATTTCACTCTTATGGCTTCAACGCGATACCGATTGGATCGACATACCAAATTACGAAATACAGCTAACACCAAAAAACACTAACATGATGCGCCTTTCATGTCGCCTATATATCTCTAATAACACGGGAGGAGGGAATTTCTTCTTTCGTTGGGTCCTATTAACACCAACATCAATTGTAGGCCACCATTTACAAACGATTATCGGCGTAAATAATTTACCAGATGCGGCACTCGGTGTGAGGAATAGATGTGCATTTGGATCACAACCACCAAGAGATCCAGAGACATTAGTTTGCGTTTCAGACGTTTCTTTCCATGAGAATTTTGGTAACAGCATTCTACACACATATAAGCTGCAGTGTAAGATCACTGATACAGGAACTATGGTATTGAATAGACTGTATAATGGCGCTAATCAGACATTTAATGGGTATGTGAAATCGTCAATAATGGTCGAGGAAATCGCAGGAATGACCAAAAAAACTGCTCAAAATGGGATAAACGAATATACATCAAACTAATAATGTAATCATATGATATAAGTAATGGTAAAAACAAAAATCGAGATCTTCAACTTCAATCATATAGACAAGAACTTGAGTGAAGCCAATGTCGAAATGCTAAAAAAGCTATATGCACACTACCACAAAAAATGCTTCTGTCACAAGCAAGCATACAAACGATTCAAAAAGGTCAATACAATTCTGCATGCAACATCAATTGGACTCACTAGCACTGGCGTAATCGTTGGATCCGTAACGCTAAATCCAATCATTCTTGGTACTATTTCAGGTGCTGGATTGGTGCTCCAAGGAATACTAAAATCGAAAAACTACAATAGGAAGACAGAAATGAGTAAATTCGCTTACACTTCATATCAAAAGATTCTAAATAAAATAAGGGCATATCTACGTGGAGAAGAACTAGACATCGAAAAATTCACATTAGAGTTGAACTGGTTGGATGATCAAGTATCAGACCTATGTCCAATAGTCGATCACTTTAAAGCTAAATACGATAACAAGTATACGATTACCTAAACTATAACGATCTCTTTCTCGAGTTCCTTCTCAAACCTTCTTGTCAACTCTCTTCGCGAAAACATCATTATTAGTCTTTATACGATGCCAATTATTCATTTTGCAAACTCTCCTCCACAAGATCTCATATTGTCGGATAGTCTTCTTTCCAATAGGTCTTACGCATTTAGTCATGTTGACTTTATAATTCGAGTTCTGGCTTTCATGAAATTCCAATTGGAACAGCTTATAAAATATGTAATCTAAAATTGGATATCTCTTCCTAGATCCTAATTGAGCCATAGCATTTTCAAGCTGACTAAAACATTCGAGGATCTTCTTGCGTTCATTGAATCGTAAATCGAATTTAAACATGATGTTATCTATATGGTACTTTCTGTGGTAAACAGACTTTCTCCTAATTCGGTATCTATTCTCATAGTAGTCGATATATGGAGGCCTCAAATCATATCCATAAACGATACCACAACTTTGGCAGACATCCATACCATTATCATTAATCATCTCTATCTTCTCACAACACGCTTCGTTCTCTTTTTCACGTACGTAATCTATCAATTGCTCATCACAGAAAGGACATTTGAAATCTCCCATATTCTTAAATTCATTATGGATCTCTGAATTACAGTTCATTCTATACTATCATATTAGAAATTAAATCTTTAGATAGATGCATCAGAAAGTCAATACGAGGAGGATTAGAGTATGGTTCCATAAGATGAGAATCATGATATAGAATCGACGAAAAATACTATAGAAACGCGAGAATCAAATCGATCTTCATTCTTCCATTCGTAATTCTTCACTCATCGTTCTCCACTCTTACCATGCACCAGCATCCATTACATAGAGAAGAAACTCGCAGAAGTCAATATATGGTAATAGCGGATAGCAATCAAGGCAATGAAGCCATTAGAATGGATAGCTTAGAATGCAACTACGAAAAGTTGAATACTATAGTAAGAGAAGAATGAAGAGAAGAATTCGATATCCAAAGATTGAAACCAGTTATGGAGATTTCCAAGAATTCGACATCCAAAGATTGAAACCGGTTATGGAGATTTCCAAGAATTTGACATCCAAAGATTGAACTGGTTAAACCGGTTATGAAGAATTTCAAGAATTCGACCACGCCCTAAATTGACCACGCCCTAAATAATTCCAAGGATAGTAGTACAGTAGTACAGTAGTATCGAGGGTGGGGAGAGACCTTCTTTGAGGTCGACAACGGATTATTTCGATCTCGAAGAGATTGAAATGGTCCGGTGCCCCCACCCTCTATACTACTTATGTTGACTTGGTGCATGTACATGAAATGTACCATATTTTGTAAATAAATATGAAAGGTCAGTACCTTCACAGATTATTTTTGAACATCCATGATCAATATAACCTAACCTGCAGTTTGAATGTCCCCTTTCAGTGTCTCCAACATGTCCATTTCTGACTGTTCTAACTCAAACACACCGTTGTCCTGATTTTTGGGACATTCATACCTTGGCCCAGCCAATTCTGTGATTCCACATGCTGAAATGATAATATAATTATGTAGTTCACGATAATAATGTGAAATAATACTGCCTCTTAAGAAGCCGTAGACACTGTTATCGAGTCCTATGACGCACGTAAGATGTTTACTTTCAATTTCGTCACGACGATTTGGAGTTTGAGGGAGATAGAGCGGTGAGTAATATTGCAATTTTTCCATGAATTTCCTAAGGTTTACAAACTTGATTAGCTACAGCTTTCGCAGAGTGTGTGTTACCGGTCAAATGAAAGGTTTTCAAAGGTACTTTCAAGGTCTAGGTCGATGTACTTCCCACCAATTGAATACCAAAGTGATAAGTCTCAGCACCCGGGTTTTGGGAAAAAGTTTGTTTTTCAACTCCTTGTTCGTATGAAGGAAACTCTTGACGAAGCCGTTGTTTCACCTCTAAAATGGAATCGAAGGCTAGATTTACAACACAAATTACAGACAGGCAATCCAAATTGCTTGACGTTATACAGAATTATACATGATTTTTATATTAGCCCGACTGATTTTGGAGAAAACATTCATTTTCGCGCGATCGAGGAGGGGGAAATGTACTCCTGGTGAATTCTATTTCGCCTTCCCAGAAAGGGTCGCTGTAGAAAAGGAGAACAACTGTATGGCAGAACACCATACCGACCTCAGAAGTTCACACTTCACTCTGCAATTGGCCCTCGTGTATACTGCAAAGTATGGCTTTCTGAGAACAACGCCAATGTCAGTGAGGTCAAACATTTTGTGCTCGATAACATCGAATCGCCAGTGCATGCAACAAATCTTGGAGGTCCTCCACTGCCAGTGACTATTCCACCCCATAGCTATTTTATTTGGGATCGTCTTGGTAGGGCTGGGAGATGTATGAACCCATCCAAGCAACATTACAACCCGGAAATCCACGAGCGCTTTCGCCAGGCTGAAGTGCAGGTAGTCATGCTACCTCCAAAGGGCCACGAGACTAACCCGACAGAGCTATTCCAAGCTATAATCCAGGCGAATGTGAAGTCCTGGAGAGCTCCCAATCAGTCATTTGACGAATGTGGGCCAAGGAACTTTAAATAAGCACAGCAAGCCGTATCTGATGCTCTTGGAAGGCTGAGGTTTAACACTAATGCCTTCCATGGTTGGTACGAGGCACGAGCCACCGGCCGCCATCTTCTGTGTCGCTGGGCCAATGATCGCATGACGAAAATAGTCCTCAGATGGCGTGAAAATGAGGAATCACAAGTTTTCCTTTGGCCACAGAAACTATGAGTAGCTTATGAGGTTTATTTCCCAGATTCAAACCATGCATAGCTAAACAAGTGACATTATTTCCCTGTTTCGCAACGAACGTCAATTCGAATTGAGGCCATGTTGATTTTCGTAGAAATCACGTGATTTTAGTTTTTTTACGTCATTCGAGTTTCCATATTTAGAAAGGCTGTAAAACAAAAACCGTAACATTGTTTTCGACAATAATAAAATTCCATGTATGGAATTTAATAAGGTTTTTAATAAAAAATAAATGCCGAAAAATAAGTTTGTAGTTTTTGTGTAAAATCGTAAAATGTCATGCATCAATTGTTCTGTCCAGACTACTATAGAGTGCATAGTTGCATGCTCTCAGCACAATAATATTATGCTTGCTCAGTACATGTATATTCTGAACAAGTATTCGCATGAACTGCTCATGCTTTATGTGATTTATTGGCACTGAGTCATATTTTGAAAGTTCTCAAATTGCACTTGTTCAAGCAATTACCAAAACTTCCAAAATATCACTCAGTGCCCATAAATCATGTATATAGCACTTGTTTCCTTGTTCCTGCAATATATTTCCTCTTATAAGTCGTATCATTATTTATTTAGGTTATATTATATACTCAGGGATTTTGCTGGAATTTTAGACTATGTCAAAAAATATACCAGTTAGGGTTTACAGTAATTCAGCACTTTTCACAAAAACCTTGACCAGAATGAAACAGAAAACTGAATCTTGGTACTGAATCCCTGTATACTGTCCTTTTTTTTATTCCATGGTTACCTGTATGACCAACCTATTATATATAATTATGGTAAATGATAAGAAACATACTAATGTATCAAGCATAGCATTGGACATTTTTAATCTGGATCCTGAGACCCATAGATTTTTGGGGGCTTTGGGATCCCAAACAAATAATTTATAGGTCCCCATGTCGAATCCAAGATGGGGGTATGCCGCCTAGTCGCTAAACCAGCAAAACCTTTGGTACATGTACATGTATGCACATGCAATCATAGGAAAGGAAAAAATATATTGCATCCCTGGGATGCATTTTTAGAAATATTTTTTCAATAAAAATGCATGACTTCTGTATTATTTCTGTCCCTGTTTATACAGATTAATTATTACATTAACTAGGAATACATTAAATGCCTCATGACCAAATAACACATAGTAATAATAAGGTCTCTATATTGTAATTTAATTAGACCCTCAACAATTTCTCTTGTTTTTCATTAATTACTTTCAGAGCGATAACTTACAGGGAGGTCCCACAAATAGTTTGATCTCCTCCACTGCACAGGTGAGGGTGTGTTTTGGAAATTACTCCTTGACCACGGGCCAGGATACTCAATGTCAACGACTTTCCCACATTTCGTTCATGTGAATAAATCAAGCCAATGCTGCTCTCACCTTTTTGTAATGGAATCGCCACCAAAGATTAAGAAAGAAAAACATATATGTATATATACACACACACTCTTGTTTTCAAAAACATTGCTCTGCAAGAGAGAACAAGTAACTAATTTCCATAACAAAGGCTACAATTATAATTGCACTGGTGCAAAAAAATTACACCAGTGCAAAAACGTCCACTGGGAGTTAAAATATTATTGTACTACAACATACACATATTACATGTAACATGCACTGTGACATTTCATTTTGCCAGTACCCTCTAAATGTTTGCTAGACACAAAATTCTACTAGCAGCCATTACCCAACCTAATTAGCTAAATGATCAATCTCTCATAAACAGCACACATTATTTGTTGACCATTAAACTCATAATAAAAAGGGAACTAATTCTCGCTTGTCATTGTGGCCCCTAAATTTCGCAGTAAGACAAATGAAATAGCCTACTTAAAAGGAATACAATTTTCACCAAAGCTTGAATACAGGAGCAAGAAAAAAGAAGATATCAAAAACAATTATATTGAAAATAATAAAATATTGAGATCCATTTCACTTAATATAATACTGCTCACAATTATATATGATAGTACATGTATCAATCATGTACATGACTTACAAAATGAAGTTAATCAAAATTGTGCATTATATACAGACAAATCATGTATTTTTGGGTGACATTTTCCTGCATTTATCAGTTTGATTATATAGAGGTTATTCACCAAGATTGAGGATATATTGGCCAAGTTCATTTTTGTGTGTTTATGGACCGAGATGAAGTTGAGGGGAATATAACTTAAAATGCAAGGATATATATTAAATCATTGTTAAAGTCAAGGGGAATATATATTAAAGCATTGTTACGTTAAAATGCAAAGGACAAAGAAACCGAGGTGTGATGTGAAAATATGAGATATATTCCCCTAAAGCTAAAAGAACAAAGAAAACCAAGCCATGTGAAAAAAGTGTATATATGGTCAACAATTCTTATCATTAATATTGATTCTGTATCAAGTGAATTAGTTGAATAGTACATTTCCTGATTTGAGCATTACCCTAAGACATGCTTTATTCATGTAGCTTGTAAGCAAATGATTGTTATGTTGCTTAAAGTTCTGTTTTTGTTTCATGCATGTAATTCCAGTTGAGGTTAGAATTATCTTTAAACCACTTTTAAGGCACCGTATGGTCTGTCACCTATATATATTAATGATCTAATTAAGACTAAGAGTAAGTCTAGATATTGTCTTAATTCTAATACTGAATTGTTACTAAGCCACTAAGTCATTTATCTCTACCAGCATGTGTTTGTATAATAAAATAATGATTCCCTATTTTACCTCACCGGCTTGAATATTCATATATATATTATAAATATTATAAATATAATGCATATGTTATAAATATAAACCTATATATAGCTCATGGATGCAACACTCAAATCAAGAAATATTTAATTATTCACTTGATTTAGATGACTTGATCTAGAATGGATATTAATGATAACAATGTTTGATCATATATACACTTTAATATAACTGTCTTATTTTAATACCTTCTACACACTTCGTTGAGTGTGTCACATTGTAACAAACATGGTTCCAGTTGGGTCCCCAAGCTGTATGCCCCCTCTTCGGTGACAAAGAATTCATGCTCATCTGGAGCTAAAACCTTGTTATCCTTGATATGAAGCTAAACGTTTAAATAATTAATGTTAATTTGGTAACATTTGTGCAAATTTAAAGCAAATTTTAAAGCGTTTAGAATTCTTACACTGGTGAGAAAGGCAGAACTCAGCTTGAGCTACTTAAAATTGGCATCAGTACGATTTACACAGACATCATAGGCAAACCACTGCTATAATGAAGTAAAAAGTATAAAAACGTGTTTTTATATTGTTTGTGAGTGAAAAAAGATTACATTTTACCTTCCTTAATCGTTACCTTCCCACTTTTTAAGACTGCTCAATTCACATTCAAATATTAGCTATCTAACGAAACTGTTTAGCATTTACGGTAGTGCAGGCAAATCGAGCTGGATTAATATTATCCGAATCGGCGCAAAAAACTATAAAACGCTTTCAAATCGCATATTTGCTACCAGGACTCAGGAGTACCAGCCCATAGCCCGAATTTAAGCCATCTCCTCGGCTGAAAATTCAGGCTAACCAGCCCGCCCAGTCCTGAGCTGTCCTGCAATCCAAAACCGCGGCAAAACGTCAAAACGTCCTATCTCGTTCCCAGTGTCTACTCGACTTCCCTCCGATTTTTATCATCATCATCATCAGTAGTAGTAGTAGTAGTAGTAGTAGTAGTAGTAGTAGTAGTATTCGTTTTTTATTCACATTTTTATTCAGAAAATGTTTTCTGCGTTAGTATGGTTCTTTGTATTATGCACGGTCAGGCAGCTCGAGTCCAGCTCCTCGGGGTAGGAGCCAGGAGCCCAGCAGGCAGGGTATTGATTTTGCTTTAGAATATGTCATGTGTGTTACTTACATTTCTTGAGATGCACCAGTACTTGGTCCCCTGGTGCCCAAGATGCGAAGCCCTGAAATATCTTCGCTTTTCCTCTAGTTGTTGATAATCACCCTTCAGAACTCTGTAGAACTCTCTAAGGTGACTGCCAACAACCGCTCCACCACCATATCTCCTCCGCAACAGCTCCAAAATGCGAGCTTTCGAGTCAAACGCACTACAACAATTCTGAAATGAACAGATTAATTAAGAAACATTTCAGCTTACAAAAGTTCAATGCTAGAATGCCGGTTTTGATTGCGTGCAGCTGCGTGTCATGACAGGCCACGTGGCAATTTCGCGCCACCAAGAACTCACTTCTTTAATAAGTATCAGGACATAAAACAAAAATATACACGTGATTCTGACCTTGATTCTAGCTTTTGACCATTGTGACCCAGTACATGGCGGCCACAAGAAGCCACCGAATAGCCTTGTTCGTCGTCTCTCTGCCTGGCGCTGTTCTGCTCCAGCTCGCCCAAGAGCTTTAGAGTAAAGTCCCCGAATTCGGAGACTTCATCCCCATTTTCCATGAACGTTTTTCCTTCCCTTAGAATAAAGTGGGTTCTACCCCCTGTAACAAAAAAAACATAACAAATTACCTGGTGGATAATGCCATCCACTCGGCGCTTGATAAATCCCTATCCAGTGACTAGCCTATCCACTGGATATAGATTTATCCGGAAACTGAGGCTATCCAATGTAGCCTTTGAAAAACCGAGCTGGAAAAACCAGCCGACATGATTGTAAATTATAGAGCAATTAAAGAATGCAGGGCCATTCATATATTTTTCTCATTGGCTCGGTAGTCGATGATCTTAATCCATCCACCGGTGGCTCGGTGGTATAATGTTCTTTAAAGGTTTGAGTTACATTCTCACAGTATTAACATGAGTACTCACCTCTCCTTTGTAGTCATGCCCCTCCACAGCACAAGCGACTTGCAACCGTCCAGCCAACCGTCCGGTACTACATCAACTGCTGCATAAAAACTCAGCTCTGCTCGTTATGCGCCGCATAACTGAATAATCAATATTTTATTAAAGTACAGCATTTTCTCATAGTTTGAGGCATTGTCCAAACAAATTGACAAAGTTTTAGATACAAAAGGAGTATAGTCACAAAGAATCTGGGTGTTTCATGTGTGACTTCCGCACCGGCGACGTGATGACAAGTTGTTGAACAGAATGAGTTATTAACTAAGCCTGAGCACCTCCCTGGCCTGAGCAATCGAGAAAAGGGATCCAAGGGCACACGTAAGGCATGGGAACGACATATACAGCCCAGGCGCCACTGAGATTCAACGACCGGGGAACTTACAATCGCACTGAAATATTAATTTAATGACAATAGAGCCTACGATCGACGTCTGTCCTGTAGCATCCGGACTGAACTCCGTACCGAAAACGAAGACCCCCGTTTGCTCCGAATATAATTTGAATAAGGCAAATTCCCAATCAAGAGAGTATAAGTAAGAGAGGAATCTTGTAGCGTGCGGTATGCATACATAAGTTTATTCGTTCAACATGTTGGAATTGGGAAGCTATAATCTGATGTGGGACTGGAAAATCCTATTAAATGAATCCAATTAAGTGAATTTCCTACCTACATGTAGGAAAACAAATTACCAGAAATCAAAAATACCAGAAATCAAAAATACCACAATAGTACATCTATAGATAATCAATGTTTTTAATTGTTTATGTTGACTTTGTGCATGTACATGAAATGTACCATATTTTGTAAATAAATATGAAAGCTCAGTACCTTCACAGATTATTTTTGAACATCCATGATCAATATAACCTAACCTGCAGTTTGAATGTCCCCTTTCAGTGTATCCAACATGTTCATTTCTGACTGTTCTAACTCAAACACACCGTTGTCCTGATTTTTGGGACATTCATACCTTGGCCCAGCCAATTCTGTGATTCCACATGCTGAAATGATAATAGAATTATGTAGTTCACAATAATAATGTGAAATAATACTGCTTCTTAAGAAGCCGTAGACATTGTTATCGAGTCCTATGACGCGCGTAAGATGTTCAATTTCGTCACGACGGTAGAATTGTCAGGTTTTTAATGCACACGGGTAAACAGGGAGTGTCCTTCATACAATCCACTGTGCTATATATATGTGACACGTTATCAACTGATTCAAAGGAATGCTAACGTAATACAGGATGTTGCGTCACATAGGATACTACATCCCTTCCTTTCTGGAACGAAATTCGTTCTCTCAAACAAATCAAAATAGGAATCATAACCAAAAGAAATTTAGATTACATGCAATGGTTACTAGGATATATATTTTAGTGAATAACTAATTCTTGAAGTAAAGCATAGTCTAGTGTCTGGTTCCCTAAATAGGAGACTCTAAAACTAATAGGACCAATATATAATGTCTCGAGTAACTAGTACATAATAAAGTCTTTAAAACGCTTGGGAGGCTTGGTTTGCCTCCTAGGTCGGTCTGCAGGTGTGGTCTCAGCAGTGTTCTGCTGCTGATATTGCTGTGGCATGTGTATGTCACACTCCTAGGGTGTGTGGTCCACTGGGGCTTCGACCCTTTTGAAGAATGACGAGTTCCTGGTGATTACTCGCTCTCCCCTTTGTGCTGTGACCATTGACCCTTTGGTTTTCCTGACTTCATAGGGGGCAGGATCGTACGCGCTCTTGCTCTTCGCTTTTGACCGATCATTCTTTAGAAGCACGGAATCTCCCTTGGCGATTTGAGCGGGTTTAACAGATGCCTTCATGTCTGCGTAGAGCTTCATTTTCGCCTTGGCGTACTCGTCATTGATGCGCATGTATTCGTCTTGGTGAGCCGCACAGTACTCTGGTAAGCGAGTCTTCATCGGCCGCCCGTACAACGCTGTAGCAGGTGGTGTCTTAGTCGAGGCGTGTGGCGCGGCGCGGTAATTCCTCAGAAACCGGTACAGCTCCTGTTTCCAACTCTTCCCTTCTATCAGTGCTGCTTTCACTGCTTTCTTTATGGTTCTCATGAACCTCTCTGCCTCCCCATTTACTCGAGGCCAGTACGGGGTAACTTTCCTATGTACGAACCCTAAGTAATTCGCAAACGCGCGAAAATCGTTACCGTTGAATGGCGGGCCATTGTCGCTTCTTAGCTTTTCTGGTACTCCAAACTCTGAGAAGATTTTATCAAGACAAGGGATTACTGTCCTGCCTGAAGTGGACTTGATTATTTCCACTACAGGAAAACGTGAGTAGTCGTCAATTAAAACGAGTAAGTAATCACCTGTCGCGAGTTCGGCAAAGTCAATACTTAGCTCTTTCCAAGCGCCGCTTGGCAACTCTGACATTTGCAGTGGCTCTGTCTGATTGACTGGTACTGTCGCTTGACACGCAAGGCAGCATTTAACGCAGTCTTCCACCAGTCTGTCAATACCTGGGAACCACTTTCTCGCGTATAAGTGCCTTTGTCTTTGTCATCCCCAAGTGACCTTCATGTGCTATACCGACCACGTGATGCCTCAACGTATCTGGGATGACTATCTGTCGAACTCGTAGTATTATGTCATCGGTCACGCACAGCTCATCAGACAGCATGCGAAACTGTTCAAACTCCGGCTTAGACACGTTTCCACTCGCAGTGAGTATCGCGCCATCGGTCGGTTCGCACAGCTTCGATGACAGCTTGAAGCGTCGGGTCAAGCTTCGTCGCGTTTCTGATTTCTTCAAGTGTCATTGTCTTAGGAGTCGATGTGTTGGCAACATAATTCACATACTCCTCGGCAATCTTCTCCTCACGACTATTCGGTTTAGCATAAGCAAGTGGATGGCGTGACAAGTAATCTGCTGGATTGTCGTTACCAGGGCGATAGATAATGGTGACGTCATACGGCTGTAATCGTAGTGACCATCGTTCCAAGCGAGCTGGTGGTTTAGACGCCGGATTACCGTAAATCGTAACCAGAGGCTTGTGGTCAGTGAGTACCGAGAACGGTTTGCCGTACACGTAAAGATGGAAGTGCTCACAGGTCCATACGATGGCGACGGCCTCTCTCTCCGTCTGAGAGTAACGCTGCTTTACGTCTGTCAAAGCCCTGCTAGCATATGCGATGACGTGACGTTCCTTTCCGTCCAACGACGTCTGTGACAAAACGGCTGCAAGTCCGACTGGGCTCGCATCCGTCAATATCTCGGTTTTCCCATCGGGGTCAAAATATGACATCTCCGTTGCATTCGTCATGGCGTCACGCAACTTCTCCAGCGACATTTGGTGCTCTGCAGACCAAGTGAACGGGACTCCACTCTTAATATGATCTCGGAGTGGTTTAGTAATCGTCGCATAATTCTGAATAAATCTGGCGCTGTAATTGGTCATACCAAGCAGGCTTCGAACCTCGGACGCATCTTTTGGCGTGTCCATCTCGTGCACTTCGCGCACTTTCATTGGGTCTGGAGATATTCCACCCTCAGAGAACACGAAACCGTGGAATTCTAGTCGGCTCTTTTTTAACTCGTACTTATCTCGGTTCAAAGTTAGGCCACGGTCACGCAACCTTTGAAAAACTGCACGTAGGTTTGTATCATACTCCGTCTCGTTGGCTCCATAAACAAGAATATCATCACTGAAATTCATGACACCGGAAATTCCATTCAGCGTTTCTCGTATCGCGTTGTGAAAAATTTCGGCTGCACTATTAATGCCAAAATTCAGTCTCTTGAATCTCCGAAGTCCAAGATGCGTAGAGAACGTAGTAATGTAGCGAGAATCCGGGTGCAACTCCAACTGGTTATATCCTTGGTTCAAATCCATTTTCGAGAAAGCTTTGGCGCCATTCAGATCGCTGATAATCTCGTTGACAGTTGGCGTGATATGCCTTTCTCTTTTTATTGCCTGATTTGGTTGTCGCATATCAACGCAAACTCTGACCTTTCCGGGGCTCTTTGGTTTCGGCACGACACCCACAGGGGACACCCACGGCGTAGGGCCATCCACCATCTCAAGCACTCCTAGCTCTTCGTCTTTGTTGATTTGTTCCTCCAATTGCTTTATGACATGAAATGGGACACGTCTGTGTGGCTGAGCGACGGGTTGTATTCCTTCATCTATGTGTAATTTCACTTGAAAACCCTTTAATTTTCCCAGCCCATTGAAGATATCATCGTATTCTCTGACGAGAGAGTCGATTTCCGGCTGTTTTGACCCTTGGGATAGACAACTTGGACCAGTCCTAATCGTTGCGACGCATATCAACTCAATAGACATCCCCAATTTCCTTTCACAACGAAGAATTTCTCTTCAGCGAGTTTCTCACCCGATTCCACTCCTGCGTGGAACTTGCCTAGAATTGGAAGTGCCTTCTCGGATCCATATGAATAGATTTTTGCCCTTGCTTTCGTTATCTTTGGCTGATCCAGTTTTTTTATACGCCTCTTCATCAACTATGTTAACGCTGGCTCCCGTGTCCGCGACTTCATCGACTTCACGGCGCCCAACGTGAGGGTTGCAAATGCATATTCATCTTCGCTATCGCTATTATTATCATTCAGAGCATTCACGCGAGGTTTTTGTTTCCAATTCCGCCCTTGCGTTCTCTGCTGTGACGGCTTGTCCGGTGTGGAATCCTTGCTTCTGCAGCACTTTTCGAAATGATTGTATTTCTTGCATGATTAGCACTGTTTGCCAAAAGCAGCACAATTATCTCAACCCTTCGCATGTCGACGTCCGCAATAACCCCAGTCGTTGGTTTGGCGTGACTTCTCATTTTGTTGTTTGCGTGTGTTTGTGGTTATCTTGTTGGCGTGCGCTGACTCACTCGACTCTATTCCCTTTGCCTGGAGATCTGCCAACTCCATGGCTTTCGCCGTGTTGAGTAATTTCTCCAAGTCCATCTCGGGATCTGCTAAGGCTTTTCTTCGTAGTCGAGACGATGTGCAGTTCTGCACTATCTGTGTTTTGATTTCCCGTGCGCGATCATGAAATTCACATGATTTCGCTAGCTGCACCAGCCTTGTGTGAAATGCAGCCACACTCTCGCCAGCTTGTGAGCTTTGCCCGACGAAACCTGTACACTTCATATTCTAGATTTTTCCTTGGCGAGAAATTGGATATCAAATGCAGGAAACACTGGAAGAGCCGCCATGCTGACTGTTCTTCCTTACGTTTTTGAGTAAAAAAAATCCTCTTCGCCAGATGTAGAATTGTCAGGTTTTTAATGCACACGGGTAAACAGGGAGTGTCCTTCATACAATCCACTGTGCTATATTTATGTGACACGTTATCAACTGATTCAAAGGAATGCTAACGTAATACAGGATGTTACGTCACATAGGATACTACAACGACGATTTGGAGTTTGAGGGAGCTAGAGCGGTGAGTAATATTGCTATTTTACCATGAATTTCGTAAGGTTTAACAAACTTGATTAACTACAGCTTTCGCAGAGTGTGTGTTACCGGTCAAGTGAAAGGTTTTCAAAGGTACTTTCAAGGTCTAGGTCGATGTACTTCCCACCAATTGAATACCAAAGTGATAAGTCTCAGCACCCGGGTTTTGGGAAAAAGTTTGATTTTCAACTCCTTGTTCGTATGAAGGAAACTCATGACGAAGCCATTGTTTCACCTCTAAAATGGAATTGAAGGCTAGATTTACAACACAAATTACAGACAGGCAATCCAAATTGCTTGACATTATACAGAATTATACATGATTTTTATATTAGCCCGACTGATTTTGGAGAAAACATTCATTTTCGCGCGATCGAGGAGGGAAAAATGTACTCCTGGTGAAGTCTATTTCGCCGATGAACGTCAAATCTTGATTGGCGTCATTGGCCCTCGTGGATACTGCAAAGTATGGCTTTCTGAGAACAACGCCAATGACAGTGAGGTTAAACATTTTGTGCTCGATAACATCGAATCGCCAGTGCATGCAACAAATGTTGGAGGTCCTCCACTGCCAGTGACTATTCCACCCCATAGCTATTATATTTGGGATCGTCTGGTAGAGCTGGGAGATGTATGAACCCATCCAAACAACATTACAACCCGGAAATCCACGAGCGCTTTCGCCAAGCTGAAGTGCAGGTAGTCATGCTACCTCCAAAGGGCCACGAGGCTAACCCGACAGAGTTATTCCAAGCTATAATCCAGGCGAATGTGAAGTCCTGGAGAGCTCCCAATCAGTCATTTGACGAATGTGGGCCAAGGAACTTTAAAGAAGCACAGCAAGCCGTATCTGATGCTCTTGGAAGGCTGAGGTTTAACACTAATGCCTTCCATGGTTGGTACGAGGCACGAGCCACCGGCCGCCATCTTCTGTGTCGCTGGGCCAAGGATCGCATGACGAAAATAGTCCTCAGATGGCGTGAAAATGAGGAATCACAAGTTTTCCTTTGGCCACAGAAACTATGAGTAGCTTAACTTTTACTTACTGAGGTTTATTTCCCAGATTCAAACCATGCATACATGTAGCTAAACAAGTGACATGATTTCCCTGTTTCTCAACGAACGTCAATTCGAATTGAGGCCATGTTGATTTTCGTAGAAATCACGTGATTTTAGGTTTTACGTTATTCGAGTTTCCATATTTAGAAAGGCTGTAAAACAAAAACCGTAACATTGTTTTCGACAATAATATAATTCCATGTATGGAATTTAATAAGGTTTTTAATAAAAAATAAATGCCGAAAAATAAGTTTGTAGTTTTTGTGTAAAATCGTAAAATGTCATGCATCAATTGTTCTGTCCAGACTACTATAGAGTGCATAGTTGCATGCTCTCAGCACAATAATATTATGCTTGCTCAGTACATGTATATTATGAACAAGTATTCGCATGAACTGCTCATGTTATATGTGATTTATTGGCACTGACTCATATTTTGAAAGTTCTCAAATTGCACTTGTTCAAGCAATTACCAAAACTTTCAAAATATCACTCAGTGCCCATACATCCTGTATATATCACTTGTGTCCTTGTTCCTGCAATATATTTCCTCTTATAAGTCGTATCATTATTTATTTAGGTTATATTATACACTCAGGGATTTTGCTGGACTATGTCAAAAATTATACCAGTTATGGTTTACAGTAATTTAGCACTTTTCACAAAAACCTTGACCAGAATGAAACAGAAAGCTGAATCTAGGTACTGAATCCCTGTATAAAGTACTTTTTTTGTATTCCATGGTTACCTGTATGACTAACCTATTATATATAATTATGGTAAATGATAAGAACATACTAATGTATCAAGCACAGCATTGGACATTTTTAATCTGGATCCTGAGACCCATAGATTTTAGGGGGGTTTGGGATCCCAAACAAATAATTTATAGGTGCCCATGTCGAATCCAAGATGGGGGTATGCTGCCTAGTCGCTAAACCAGCAAAACCTTTGGTACATGTACATGTATGCACATGCAATCATAGAAAAGGAAATAATATATTGCATCCCTGGGATGCATTTTTAGAAATATGTTTTCAATAAAAATGCATGACTTCTGTATTATTGCTGTCGCTGTTTATACAGATTAATTATTACATTAACTAGGAAAACATTAAATGCCTCATGACCAAATAACATATAGTAATAATAAGGTCTCTATATTGTAATTTAATTAGACCCTCAACAATTTCTCTTGTTTTTAATTAATTACTTTCAGAGCGATAACTTACAGGGAGGTCCCACAAATAGTTTGATCTCCTCCACTGCACAGGAGAGGGTGTGTTTTTGAACTTACTCCTTGACCACGCGCCATGATACTCAATGTCAACGACTTTCCCACATTTCGTTCATGTGAATAGATCAAGCCAATGCTGCTCTCACCTTTTTGTAATGGAATCGCCACCAAAGATTAAGAAAGAAAAACATATATATGTATATATACGCACACACTCTTGTTTTCAATAACATTGCACTGCAAGAGAGAACAAGTAACTAAATTCCATAACAAAGGTTACAATTATAATTGCACTGGTGCAAAAAAATTACACCAGTGCAAAAACTTCCACTGGGAGTTAAAATATTATTGTACTACAACATACACATATTACATGTAACATGCACTGTGACATTTCATTTTGCCAGTACCCTCTAAATATTTGCTAGACAAAAAATTCTACTAGCAGCCATTACCCAACCTAATTAGCTAAATGATCAATCTATCATAAACAGCACACATTATAAAAAGGGAATTAATTATCGCTTCTCATTGTGGCCCCTAAATTTCGTAGTAAGACAAATAAAATAGCCTACTTAAAAGGAATACACTTTTCACCAAAGCTTGAATACAGGAGCAAGAAAAAAGAAGATATCAAAAATTGTTATATTGAAAATAATAAAATATTGAGATCCATTTCACTTAATATAATACTGCTCACAATTAAATATGATAGTACATGTATCAATCATGTACATGACTTACAAAATGAAGTTAATCAAAATTGTGCATTATATACAGACAAATCATGTATTTTTGTGTGGCGTTTTCCTGCATTTATCAGTTTGATTATATAGAGGTTATTCACCAAGATTGAGGATATATTGGCCAAGTTCATTTTTCTGTGTTTATGGACCGAGATGAAGTTGAGGGGAATATAACTTAAAATGCAAGGATATATATTAAATCATTGTTAAATTCAATGATTTTTAATATCGCATTGTTACGTTAAAATGCAAAGGACAAAGAAACCGAGGTGTGATGTGAAAATACGAGATATATTCCCCTAAAGCTAAAAGAACAAAGAAAACCAAGCCATGTGAAAAAAGTGTATATATATATGGTCAACAATTCTTATCATTAATATTGATTCTGTATCATGTGAATTAGTTGAATAGTACATTTCCTGATTTGAGCATTACCCTAAGACATGCTTTATACATGTAGCTTATAAGCAAATGATTAGTTATGTTGCTTAAAGTTCTGTTTTTGTTTCATGCATGTAATTCCAGTTGAGGTTATAATTATCTTTAAACCACTTTTAAGGCACCGTATGGTCTGTCACCTATATATATTAATGATCTAATTAAGACTAAGAGTAAGTCTAGATATTGTCTTAATTCTAATACTGAATTGTTACTAAGCCACTGAGTCATTTATCTCTACCAGCATGTGTTTGTATAATAAAATAATGATTCCCTATTTTACCTCACCGGCTTGAATATTCATATATATATTATAAATATTATAAATATATATATATATATTATAAATATAATGAATATGTTATAAATATAAACCTATATATAGCTCATGGATGCAGCACTCAAATCAAGAAATATTTCAAATTAGATGACTTGATCTAGAATCGATATTAATGATAACAATGTTTGATCATATATACACTTTAATATAACTGTCTTATTTTAATACCTTCTGCACACTTCGTTGAGTGTGTCACATTGTAACAAACATGGTTCCAGTTGGGTCCCCAAGCTGTATGCCCCCTCTTCGGTGACAAATAATTCATGCTCATCTGGGGCTAAAACCTTGTTATCCTTGATATGAAGCTAAACGTTTAAATAATTAATGTTAATTTGGTAACATTTGTGCAAACTTAAAGCAAATTGTAAAGCGTTTAGAATTCTTACACTGGTGAGAAAGGCAGAACTCAGCTTGAGCTACGTAAAATTGGCATCAGTACGATTTACACAGACATCATAGGCAAACCACTGCTCTAATGAAGTAAAAAGTAATAAAAACGTGTTTTTATATTGTTTGTGAATGAAAACAAGAATACATTTTACATACTTTAGTCGTTACCCTCCCACTTTTTAAGACTGCTCAATTCACATTCAAATATTAGCTATCTAACGAAACCTGTTTAGCATTTACAGTAGTGCAGGCAAATCGAGCTGGATTAATATTATCCGAATCGGCGCAAAAAAACATAAAACGCTTTCAAATCCCACATTTGCTACCAGGAATCAGGAGTACCAGCCTATAGCCCGAATTTAAGCCATCTCCTCGGCTGAAAATTCAGGCTAACCAGCCCGCCCAGTCCTGAGCTGTCCTGCAATCCAAAACCGCGGCAAAACGTCACGCGCATGCGTTTTAGATGAGCGCGTCCTACCTCGTTCCCAGTGTCTACTCGACTTGCCTCCGATTTTTATCATCATCATCATCATTAGTAGTAGTAGTAGTAATAGTAGTATTCGTTTTTTATTCACATTTTTATTCAGAAAATGTTTTCTGAGTTAGGATGGTTCTTTGTATTGTGCACTGTCAGGCAGCTCTAGTCCAGCTCCTCGAGTTAGGAGCCAGGAGCCCAGCAGGCAGGGTATTGATTTTGCTTTAGAATATGTCATGTGTGTTACTTACATTTCTTGAGATGCACCAGTACTTGGTCCCCTGGTGCCCAAGATGCGAAGCCCTGAAATATCTTCGCTTTTCCTCTAGTTGTTGATAATCACCCTTCAGAACTCTGTAGAACTCCCTAAGGTGACTGCTAACAACCGCTCCACCACCATACTTCCTCCGCAACAGCTCCAAAATGCGAGCTTTCGAGTCAAACGCACTAGCGGGAAGTACAACAATTCTGAAATGGACAGATTAATTAAGAAACATTTCAGCTTACAAAAGTTCAATGCTAGAATGCCGGTTTTCATTGCGTGAAGCTGCGTGTCATGACAGGCCACGTGGCAATTTCGCCCCAGCAAGAGCTCACTTCTTTAATAAGTATCAGGACATAAAACAAAAATATACACGTGATTCTGACCTTGATTCTAGCTTTTGACCATTGTGACCCAGTACATGACGGCCACAAGAAGCCACCCAATAGCCTTGTTCATCGTCTCTCTGCCTGGCGCTGTTCTGCTCCAGCTCGACCAAGAGCTTTAGAGTAAAGTCCCCGAATTCGGAGACTTCACCCCCATTTTCCATGAACGTTTTTCCTTCCCTTAGAATAAAGTGGGTTCTACCCTCACTCTGTAACAAAAAAAACATAGCAACTTACCTGGCAAATTACTCGGCGCTTGATAAATCCCTATCCAGTGACTAGCCTATCCACTGGATAGAGATTTATCCGGAAACTGAGGCTATCCAATGTAGCCTTTGAAAAACCGAGCTGGAAAAACCAGCCGACCTGATTGTAAATTATAGAGCAATTAACCCTTTCAGCCCTGAGTCTTTGGAAGTGATTTTTAGCTATTTCTAGACCAAACAGAACCCTCCCCCCCCTAAGTAAGCTGTAGTCATTGTTACCATGGAATTTTCAACTTGACGGAGCTGGCGGGAAGTTTGTTTGGAGGAATACAGAGAATTTCAGGCTATTTAAAGCCTTTTTCACCATTTATAGAGTGCTGGAGGACATCATTAAGTCTGGTGAGAGCTTCAATCAGCACTTTCTCAAAGAACCGAGTCTGTGCCAGTTTATTGTGACAGAGAAAGAGCCTCATTTTCCACTCGTGAATGGGCCAGGACGTCTTCTGTCACTTTAGCGTGGGCTTTATAAATGGGGGTCTGGAGCCACCTATCATATTGGACAATATTTACTTGCCATTGATTCCAATATGAAGCTATTAGGTCGAAATGGCTTTAGACTTCTTCTATATTTTGAAGAATGAAGATGGGGGAGTGCTATGCCGCCGGTGGATTGGATTTCCCGACATGCTTTGCGGTCAGAGTGGTTGAATTTAGCTTGCTCTGAAGTGCTGGGCAAGTTTCAGTGTTCAGGGACAGAAAGTGAGGTTAGTGGAAACTTGAAAGCCTATATTTGATGTGAAACTATTTTTGAAACAATTTTTTTCTGTAAGTGTGATTTTAGTCTTTTTTCTGAAATGAAATAATGTAAACTGTAGTTAACTTCTGCAAAGAAAGGGGGATTTAGATAAAATGATTCAATGTTAATATGCCTAAATGCAGTTCAGTAAGATCATTTGTCTATACATTATGTTGTGTGTCAATCTCAGGGCCTTGCTCTTTCAACTTAGCCAGACTGAAATCCTCAAAGCAAGTAACCAGTAAAACACAACAAATGTCGTGTTTGGGGCTGAAAGGTTAAATAATGCAGGGCCATTACAAATATTTTTCTCATTGGCTCGGTAGTCGATGATCTTAATCCATCCACCGGTGGCTCGGTGGTATAATGTTCTTTAAAGATTTGAGTTACATTCTCACAGTATTAACATGAGTACTCACCTCTCCTTCGTAGTCATGCCCCTCCATAGTCATGCCCCTCCATAGCACAAGCGACTTGCAACCGTTCAGCCAACCGTCCGGTACTACATCAACTGCTGCATAAAAACTCAGCTCTGCTCGTTATGCGCCGCACAACTGAATAATCAATATTTTATTAAAGTACAGCCTTTTCTCATAGTTTGAGGCATTGTCCAAACAAATTGACAGCTCATCTTGCTAGCTCCTCCCAAAGTTTTAGATACAAAAGGAGTATAGTCACAAAGAATCTGGGTGTTTCATGTGTGACTTCCGCTTATGTAAGATGCAAAGTACCGTTTAATAATACGAGATTTTTCGCGACTTATCTTAGACGCGAAAACTAAGAACAGCTAAATTCCCTGCTTTTAATTAAGATGTGCTTGGTCGGTGTAAATAAGTTTTGGTCGGTCGGGCGATAAGAAACAAAAAAAAAGTGTTTTAAAAAGCAGATTTCGTACAAGCAGGTAAGTTCCGTAGCCGTATTGTGTCCGTATTTCGCGTGTAGACGTAAAACGATTCGATCCGGGGCCAAAACGTTACAGATTCGTCACGAATCCGGTAAACGGGGTCTGATTGGTTGATGTATAAACGCGTACGCCTTGCATTGAATTGGTTTCTCCGTTCTGTGTCCGTATCCGTGCCGTTTGTACGTTAATTCTGTTACTCCCTCACTCATAATGAATCTGGAATCTGAAAATTTTCTTTCACTGCAAGTAATTAACTTAATTTTGTTTCTTTTTTTGCGGTTGGCTGGTATGATTGGACTTTACTTGCCGCAACTTCGGAAGCAATGTCACAATAACATTGGAATCTTCCTTGAGGTCTTCAGGTTGTAAAATGTCATCCTTTTTTGGCATGAAGTCATCAGGTGTGCCGTCTTTTTGGGTTGCCATCTGTTCCACTTCCTTCTTCTGCTTTATTGACTTCGACAGTATTTCACGGGCACGTTTTATTTCTGCAAAGGCTGCAGTCATATCGTTGCGCTTGGACTTGATCAGCCCAGTTATCTTTTTCTTAGATTCTTCGTCTGTGCCAGGGTTTGAATAGGTGTTCTTTAATGATGAAATGCGTTCATCACACCTTTTCCTGGTGTAGCACTTGTGACGCCTCACTGTCAAGCAGTGCGGTTTTCCTTAACCTCCAGGCAACATCTGGCCATAAACTGTAGTTTTGGCCAGTGTGGAAGCCTTTTTGGTGCGGGAAAGTTGGCTTGCTTTCTCGTTCCAAAATATTCTCCTTGTTTTCTCCATTCCCTGCTGGGAATCTATCTCTTCTTCATCATAAATTTTCCAGTATGGAGAGGCTGGATTTGAAAATAGTGTGTCCGACCGAAAACCTTTGAATCAAATAATTAATTTAATCAGTTAAAATAGTGATTTTACCTTTTTACATGTGTATTTGTCAGCTAGCTAAAGCCATATTATAGTTCCTCCATCACACATGCCGGCATGGTATCAAATTTGCAAATTTGGTATCACATTTTAGGTACTGATATGAGTACACGTATATATTAAATATCGAATTGAATGTAATTCGCATTGGTCACACACTTGCATATTTTTGTCAGTTATTACTCTTTTGCCCGTAACATCCCTGTCACATCCTCTATATGTTTAAACCAACAAGTTTGGGACGGTCTTGAAATTAACATGGAAAGATCGGTGTAATATAACTGATGAGGCTTACCAGTACGACCTACACTTACCAGTTGTCGTGCTTGATGTGGCGGAAGGAGTCACAACTGGGGAAGAAGGCATTTCTATTGAGAATCGTTATCTTTTGGTATCATTATAATAAGGGGATATCAGAATAGATACCAAAGAATACTACTCGTTAATTTGCTATTTACGCCTGCTTGAAATCTAACTGAAATTGAAGCCCCATTTACATTCCTAAGAAATTGGCATGGCAAGGTGCATAGACATGCTAGACCGGATTGCGGAGAGCATGGCTTCCTCTCCAGCCGGTTAGAAATTCGGTTAAATATCAACATTTCAAAAAATTGTCAGTCCGGCTCAAACTTTTTATAGATACCTTATGAAGATGGCATCTCATTATGCAAGTCGTTATCTCCATTATTAAAGCGTGATATAAAAAAGACACGAAAGAAAACACTATAATGATCAAGTTTATCAGGGTATTTGAAAACTCACCAGAGACAGAAAATAATCCAATATTGGGCATGGCATATCCTCAGAGACGTCGAAGAATGGATTTGAGGAGACCAGAGGACGGCAGCCGGAAAAAAAGTGGGAAAAGTGCTTCCGATCTTTCCCTGACCCCTGTGTCACCGAGGATGCCCATATTTGGGAGGAGCATATTGAAATTATCCAGAAAGTTAAAAGAGCACAAACTTTGGAAACTTACAAAGGTTTGGTTTGGTGGTAGAAAATACATTTTTCTATAATGTAGGCTCACGACTTTTCAGGAAGTTAAACTGCCTAAAATTACACAGTTGCTATTTTCAATATGTTTTTATTAGCTGTTTTTTTTCTCCGTTGAGTTTTCAAATACTCCGATAAATCCTCATTGAGCTGGCTGGTTCAGTCTCGTGTTGATGTTTGCTACTGCCTGGGTGAGTTTTGTTTTTGTTTATTGTGTATTGTAATGAATGTAACTGAATTGTATTGAATCTCCTTCATACACAATAATCGGAACAACCAATTGCACTCACCGGATTGTTCATTTTCCATTTGAAGGGAAGTTTCTGGAATCACTGTTGTTGTGGAAGCTGGAGGGAGTCACAGGGGAAGAGGGCATCTTATTTTTGAAGTCGTTATCTATATGTACGTATCATTATGGGAATATGGTCAGAATAAATAATTTTAAAATATTAATTTGGTATAAGTTAAATTATGATGTGATTTTAATTTGTTCGCCGCCTAGCTGTTACCAGACTAATTCGGATTCAAACTAATTGTTTTCGAGCTGATAAATAGTTTTGTACAGAATTAAAAGGAAGTTCTCTTTAACGAAGTTGTCAAAAATATACATGTATTTTAGAAAGTTTAAATACAAACATAAGTATGCAATTATTTAACAGTATCGTATCGTACTGGCACGAAATCAGGGACTCAAAAAAATGGGTTGTTTTGGATTTAATTTTGTTATGTAATACATATTCACAATAATATGGAAATCTATATGTCTTTATGAAGCCTGGTCAATTGCTGGTTTTCACTTGACGTCATAGCCGCCATGTTGGTGCCCTTAAACAATAGATTCCTCGTTAGCTTCTTTTGTTGGGGCACCAACATGGCCGCCATGCCCTTTGTCATTTGAATCTCTGGGGATTGAGTGAAAACCAGCAATAGACTTTCAAAGTCAGGCTTCACTTTTCGAATGTGACATAATTTGATTACCATATGTTCACATAAATTAGCATAATTTATTGAAAAATTACTACAACATTTGACAAAAACTGAACTGGATTCCACAAAATGTGTAGTATAATAAAAGTTTGGGAGCAAAAAGTTACATTGATGTATTGGCAACATGTCTAGCACATCTGGCTGAAGTAGGATGAAAGAAATTGAAACAATTATATTTACGGTCACGTGCATACTGCCCGAAAATGTCATAATATAGGAAAATTCGGAAAATAATAGAATAAATAATAAATATTCACCAAAAAAGTAATACCACATTGAACTCTTACTTTGCTCTCATAGCACAACAGATTGACCAAATTTAAGTGATTTCTAGTTGTAAACAAAGGCCAACAGATAATTTGCATAATTATAAAAAAAATGTATAAATGTCACTTATTATTAGTAAGTAAACTATCTAAGTAAAATAATATTTTTAGATATAAAAACTCAAAAGGCAAAGTATCAACTCTCAAAAGTATACATAACATAATATATAACGCATAGTTACATTTATACTAAAGCAGGAGTCTTAGCAACGCCAAAACAATGATGATGCATACATTATAAATTCGCACAAGGTCACATTTCATTCACCTTGTGGCGTAAAATATCGGATTGAAAATGCTTGCCCTGTCCAAGAAAACAATTATATCCCCCAGATATGTTCTCAATGATATGTCGAGACATGTTCTTGAGCCAATAAGAAAGGTTTCAAACAGGTCTAACATGATTTCAATGCCTTTCGAGCCACTAAACAAGTCTAAATCGTAGCCATGAATTCTCACCTGTGAGAAGTCTTCGCCGAAATGACGTAGCTGACGGCCAATTTACGCCTCCAAAACACTCTATATACCTCCAATACTGCCATCCAGTTCATCACACTGCTTTCCTGGTCGAGTTAGGCCAAAACTGCAGCCAAATCGTACGTTTTAGAAGCCGTCGGATCTCCTCGCGTCTCGACCGCCATAACTCTGAATCTCAGATTTTTGAAACCCGAAATACTATGAAACTTCGCTTTGGCACAACACCCTTTCAGGAACTATCTGCAATATTCAATAAAAAAAATAAAGGTACATGTTCAGTTTAAAATATACGCGTCGATCTATATTTAACCGATAGGCCTTTATTAGCCCTGCTCAATTTATACTGTCCCGGTAAATCCAAATTTAACACTTTAAAGCAGTTCCGCAAAATTATTCTCCAATAAAACTATTTTGAACTTTGAATTTTTTGAACTTTATATTTATTTTTGCACTGTTTTTAAAAAGCAAATCTAAAGAAGGATGGACGTACATACACGCACATACGAATTGTTTGACTCACCCTATTTGTATTTTCCTGTGCCACCAAAGATGAAATTTGAGAAGAAAAAGAACAACAAGACTGAGAAACACCAGAAACAGTGCTGGGAGCGGTTGTTGTGCTCTCTATACCAGGTCCCTTTGGTTTCACGGTAAAGAAATCTGTCATTAATTTGGAACCTGTGCGGGAAAAATCGTTTTTCAGTTTCTATTTTAATTTCATATTGGGCTTGTTATCGTATTATTATTATCATCATCATCAACGGTGTATCAAGAAAGCTAAAAATAGCTTGTCATTTGTGAGGCATTTGCGGATTTAGGGGGAGGCTTCTAGGGGCTGCGCTAGCGACCCTCTGGTTGATTATTTACTTTTATTTACTTCACTTTCTGTAATACGTAAGATATTAACGTACAGGGAGATTAAATTGCAATATATCACATCAGTTGATAGTGACAGTTAACAGTTCCGAACAAGACGCTGCGAGTGAGTAACAAATTAAACAAGATGGAAGCCGCAAGCAACTAGCCAAAAGTTGAAGGTATTCTAAAGCCGGTTTTATCCAGTGAATGTTCCCAATAGCATAAATGTAATCGCTGTGTTTTTCCACTAGTTCACAGTCGTAATTCATCCAGAAGACGCCAATGAATTCAAGGAATTTATAAAAAAACACAATGGAGAAATTCTTAGCGGTAAGTCGGAACTTAAACGTGCTATCACTATCACTACTATAAATCTATTATATTCTTTCTTGTTGTTTTTGTTGTTGCTTACTGGACGTTTTGTTTCGTAGAACCCGAGGTTCAGACAACCGTGACAGCGGCAGATATTGCTGGCCAAATACGGACGTGGCTGCAAAAGCACCGCGTTTCAGTTGCCCTGTTTGCAAAGGAAATTATAAACAGATCACAGGGCACAACCTCAACGCTGCTTAACAAGCCACCGTTGGTTAGACCCAAAGGTATCGGAGGGGAGCCATGGGTTTGTATGGAGAAATTTTTAGTTTCCACAGAACAGCAATCAAGGCTCGTGGAAATGAAAAAAGGTTAGGATCATAGTTTGCAAAATACTTATTGGGATATTTCTAAATATTTCCTGACTGATTCCTTTAATTTTACAGCCAATGATCCCGATACACCAAGCCAAAATGAGGATGAAAGTACTTCGACAGCCAAAAATCCGAAAGCAAGGAAATGCTTTAAGACAGCTGAATTGGCTGCTCTGGACAGTATATTTATGCATTCACGCAACCCATCAGCCGACGCAGTTGAAACACTGGCTAATACTATGGGGGTCGAAAAAGCGCAGGTATGAGCACTTACAATAAAACTTACCCTCAGGTTTTGCTTCTTTCACAACATTGTTATCATCAAGGAACCATCCTGCCTTTATTTGATGAGACTTTTCTCTCGAATGTCGTTTTAGGACCCAAAGGGCTTGTGAGAGTTTTCCATACTTCAAGGAAACACCACATGCCTCACATGTTAAACTTTCCTCAAAATTGTCGCTTGAAGAAACTGATTTAAATCCCAGTGACTTAAGTTGTTGATTTACATGACTAACTTTAGTGTGAGGTGCACAACATGCCTCAGAAAGTAACGAAAATAGAAGATAGAATATTAGAGCCGACATGGTGTTCTCATGACGCATTTTACTTATAGATATTGAACTGATAACTGTGTGGGTGGTACACAAGCTTTGCGAGTGTTATCACACCGCAAAACATCTGGTTTTCCGTTTCAGTAAAGTCGGCGTGTTGTGTCAAAGTATGTAGGTGTCACAGTGATTTGTTTGTGTTTCGTGTATTGTTATCCCAAACACTAGACACTAAATTTTTCAATTTATTTCTCCTCTAACCTCTCCCTCGCAAAATCGTTAAAGGTATTAACGGTCTCAAGTACATGTAGGTCAGGGTTAAACTATAGTGGCTAGTGTTCGGGGGAACTCAAAACACTGGACACCGAGGGCGCTACTTAACCGTTCATTAACTTTCCGTCAACAGGTATGTAATTGGTTTCAGAACCATCGGCGCCTTGAAAGAAACGGCAGCTATAAACCTGGCCATTACCAGCCCAAACCGAAAAGTGGACAGTAAAAAAGTTCAAATCTTTGAGTTTCAGTTTCAGTTTCATGATGTGGATCATCTCACGATCACGTAATAGAATACTGATTAGGGCAAGATTCGACATTTTCCATGACATTTCCTGTCGTTTGCCCCAAACATAAGACTCAGATCTATTTGCCTGTACTGAATTTGTGTGTAGAATCATCGATGTTGGAATAAAGTTATATACGAAGTATTAAAAGCCACAGATTTCAAACAGACTCAGAGTTCTCAGATAGTGTTATGAACATAATTTATTACTGCCTGATTACTGATAATTACAACGATAATGATTTTCCGACGCCGGACAAAGCTGTAATCCAACCAGCTAGTCAGTTAACTCATGTAAAAGCAAAATATCAATAAATCCATTTATCCTAGAAAGTATTCATTCTGTTTTGTGAACTGAAATGTAAACATCTTGTTTGTTCTGGAAAGGCACTTCAATCAACTGGTCTCAACTTGACATTAAGTCCACACATCTCAACTTTACGCTTAAGATCTGTTGCTTGCCTCTCCGGAAGTTGAGTCTCAACTTTTACAGGCACATTAATGCCTCTTCCCCTAGGATCATTTATTGGATGTCCGGTTACAGTTCTGTAAATATAGATGAGATTGAAAGCTGAATTAAGTTTACTATGATAAATGCCAAAAGATCCAGGCAAATTATTAACAAAGAGTACTGGATTTGCAATAGCGGAGCGCGCGAGTGACGGCATTCAAATTAAAGACAAAGGCGTAACTCAGACAAACAAACTCGTATTTTATGATTTTCATTACCGATCTCGGTAGATCTTTGTATATAATAATGAGATCATTAGTTAAACTTAAAATAAGCATATAAATTTTAAATCTGTTCTCATAATACTCAACATAGCAAAACGCGCTGCGCTATTCAGCTGATTGAAAATCCACACCGGACTGTTAAGAAAAATCACTCTAACGTCTAAACCTATCTCGCGAACCTATAATTCTTACTTAAATTATACGTACACATGGATGCTTGTATGTAACGGCCAGAAAGGAGTGACCAGTTCCGATTGGAGGTGACCAAGCTGCCCGCGATCGTTGGTTACTTTCAATGAATTACCACGCTCCCCCCTTTTCTTTGTAGCTGTAAAGCGCTCCCCTATGGCCACTTCAAATGTGCACTCTTGGTAGCCTTTAACCGTACAATTTATAGATACTTCTGATAGTTTTGCTTGTGTAGCCATGACTTGACGAGTAACGTCCGTTCACTGCTCACTTTCGTCTCGTGGGAAAACAAAGCCGTCTAAATGGCTTGTCACGTATCAGGATATCGACGGGTTATAATTAAAAACGAAACTTGATTCTTATCAAACAGAATGAAAACAATCGATACTAATCGATTTTTATCGATTGGCACCTTTTTTGTGTGACTATCGATTTTCATCGATTGACCGATATCAATCGATATCAATTAGTTAATTATATCGATTGATATCGATTTATCGATTGGCTTTCCGATGATCGATTTTCATCGATTGGGTACTCCGGGAAAACAACAGCTGAACTAAAAGTATGATAACCTAGCGCGAAATTCCCTTTTCTCGTTAAAATCCACAACAATTGAAAGAGTCACATCTTACCTTTAAGTCTTCTTATCTCACATGTGTTTTGAAAACCCTTTGCTCAGTGTGGAAGCCATATTATACAAGAGATCGCACGTACGTCGTCCCGCCGAATCGAAGCCGTTAGTTTTCAAAATGGCGCGCTGTGCCCGCACAATCACGTCAGCGGTCTTTAGAAAATCAATGCATCCTGGGATCAGTTCACGGCTTGCTTCAATGGTCTGGCTATATATTTAACAATTATTCACCGAAGTGGAGGTGAATAGTGGTGATCCACCACTATTCACCAACACTGAGGTGAATAATTGTTTTAGTATATACTAAATATAAATATTCGAACTTTGCAAGCGATATATCGGCAGTTCCTTCATGTAGGAACCCATGAGTTGCTACGAAATGTATAGAACCCATGAGTGTCTACGAAATGTATTAGTCTTTAAAGTGCATATAAGCCCTAGCCAGTTATCTTTGATATCGATTGTACATGAAGTGGATAGTCCAAATGTAGAATATTTCTTGATTTGGGTGTTGCGTCTACGAGATATAAAGGTTTATATTTCCAATATGCTAATGATGTGATGTCATCACCGACATCACTTATTATACAAAAGCATGCTGGTAGAGACAAATTACCTATTTTTAAATTCTAAGTTATATTTGAAGCTTATCAAAGTGATTTTACCAAAAAAATATTCTAAATTAGAAAATAGCTTAATTTACAAGCACAAAGAAATTCAGCAAATGTCGGTGATGACATCACATCATTAGCATATTGGAAATATAAACCTTTATATCTCATAGACGCAATACCCAAATCAAGAAATATTCTACCGTTGGACTATCCACTTCATGTACAATCAATATCAAAGATAACTGGCTAGGGCTTATATGCACTTTAAATACTGTTGCTTGCCTTGCTTGAGTTACTTCGCTTGCTTGCGCTGCTTGGCTTGCTTGCGTTGCTTGACTTGCTTGGGTTACCTTGCTTGGGTTACCTTGCTTGCTTTCGCTGCTTGGCTTGCTTGCGCTGCTTAACTTGCTTGCGACTTTGTCGTCTCTAACGGAAATGACATGTAAAGTGGAGTCCACTTGATCGATCGCTGAGCATGTACCTCCTCCTACACGTCAAGTTTAAATATACCGCCGGCTAAGTCACGCAACTGGTAATTTGTACTTCATTTCTGCATAAATCTCAATGTTTCAGCCAGTCATCAAAGTTCCTCTTTACCGCAGAAAGTTATGAAATATATGCTTCTGTAAGTAACTTTAGATCGTTGAAAGATGTATATAAATAAATAACACATGCATGGTTAAATTATGATGCATGTGCTCTATAAGAATAACTATTAAATCGTGAAGATTTTGACTTTTGTTAATCAAAGCCTATTTGTGTATGTAGTTGTTGACCTAGCTGTTTTATTACTACTGCATGTGTAGGATTGTTTGGGTTGCTGTAATTTATACACCACTTAATATTTTATACAGTCGAACTTCCCATAAGCGGACAGCCCAGCTTACAGGTGTCTGCGTACAGGAGGTTGACAGTAAGGATAGGAAGTGGCAGTCAACTGTGGAAATTGTAAACCATATGCTGTCTTTTTATTACGCTGACCTTGATTTAGCTAGAATTCAAAGATAAAACTGCATACATTAGAAAAAAAAAATGATTTCAATCTCTTCGGGTGGTAAGAGAGGTTAATTTTGGTTAATTTTGCCCATGCGGACCTAGAGTTAGGTGTCCACGTCCACTTAAGAGAGGTGTCCGCTTACAGGAAGCGGCAATGTACTGAGTGTTTTATTAGAGATGGTCGGGACCGCGGAATTGTGTCCGCTTAATGGAGGTGTACGTTAGCGGAGGTTCGACTGTAATTATAATATCTGATATGCTACTCACTGAGTAGCTCATATATTAAACTCACGCACACATTTAAATTCACTAATGGCGAGTTGGCTTAGGAAACGTTTAGTGCCTTAAACTTACCTGCACCCTTTCGTATTATCTATTTTCCACATTTTTCCCTAATGTCTATTAGTGTATGTCAGTGTAAATTACCCAAATGTAAAGCTGAGAGTGTAAAAAAATATATAATGTCAATTATATATATATATATATATATAGCTGGGATCCCAGGTGGGATATTGTTGTCATACCCAGGTAGGGATAGTTGGGATCCCGTTAAATTACATGGGTTCAACTAATCCCACCTTCTGTCCCACCTCTATTTTTACATGGGTACTAAATTGCATTTACAAACTATTTACAAACTATTTACAATGGTCCTCGGGCCTCCTAAATTGCATTTACAAACAATTTACAAACTATTTACAAAGTTCCACGGGCCTCCTAAATTGCATTTACAAACAATTTACTAACTATTTACAAGGTTCCACAGGCCTCCTAAATTGCATTTACAAACAATTTACAAAGTTCCACGGGCCTCCTAAATTGCATTTACAAACAATTTACAAACTATTTACAAAGTTCCACGGGCCTCCTAAATTGCATTTACAAACAATTTACAAACTATTTACAAAGTTCCACGGGCCTCCTAAATTGCATTTACAAACAATTTACAAACTATTTACAAAGTTCCACGGGCCTCCTAAATTGCATTTACAAACAATTTACAAACTATTTACAAAGTTCCACGGGCCTCCTAAATTGCATTTACAAACTATTTACAAGGTTTGTACACTCCGTATTTACATACAATTTACAGTTAATTTACAAAGATGTGATGTCCATCTTTTTCCAAACTATTTACAAGGTATACAGAAGACACACATGTTTGTAAATTGAATTTCCAAAAAAATTACATACTGCTTTAAATTTCCATAGTATTGAAATTGTTTGGAAATTGATTTACATAGTATGGAAACAGTTTGTAAATCTATTTCCATACTATGGAAAATTGTACTTTACAAACAAGTCAGTCAGTCTTGATAAAGGCCATGTTAAAAGTTCAAGAAGCCGGGAGAATGGCTAAAGTTCTAGGCCGGTCCGTGCGCATAGAAGGTCAGCTTTATAATGTCAATACCTTACCAACAGAATACCGATAAGATGCACAATAAATACGTTTTAGTAAAGTGAATAAGGCTCTGTGCGAGATAGCGCCGTCTTATAAAAAGAGCCAGAGGGACCTGGTATTAACTTAAATTAGAATTAATCTTTTAATAATATTTCACGATTATGTTTAGTGTTCTTTTTTTTCGTTCCATCCGTTGTGTCTTTATTTATTTTTCTTTCTGGCCTAAGATAATTATTCACAATTTTGAGAAGTATGGAAACGAATATTAATTTCAAACTACTTTCGCTTAATGTCAGGGGAATAAGGGACTACAAAAAGCGTTGGAAGCTTTTCAATTGGCTTAATTGTCATGGATTAAAAGAAGGTGTTGCGTTTATTCAAGAAACTCACGGTTCGCCTGACATTGAGCGAACGTGGCGCAACCAGTTCCGAGGCGAAATATTTTATTCACATGGCTCAACAAATAGTCGGGGTGTTGCCGTTTTTTTTTTTTTTTTTTTAAACTTTATTAAATGTTCCCCAAGGGGCTTTTCAACATCCAATTACAAAATAGTATATAATTTTAAAACATCTAAATGTATAAATAAATAAATAAATAAAAATCGTGTTATATTTAAAATTCTATGATAGGGATGTGATTCGATCAGACTGAGATAGCTAAAAAAAAAATCCAACATTGCCCTTTTTAGCTCTTTCTTAAATTGACCCAGAGACGTTATTATCTTCAGATTTTCATCTAAATTATTCCAGATAATGGTAGCTCTATACTGAAATGATCTTTATCCGCTCTTAGTCCTAAAAAGTGGGATTTGTAATGACCCACGGTTGCGTGTGAAACGATCGTGTACCTCCGAGCGTCTTATAAACTTGTTACAGAGATATTGCGGTGCTTGATTGTTCATACATTTGAAAGCCATAACGGATTCTCTAAATAAGAGTTGATCCTTGACGGGCAGCCAGTTAAGCTGGCGCAGATACGGCGTTACATGATCGAATTTCCTGCCGTTAGTAACTATCTTACATCCAAAGTTCTGTACGGCTTGAAGTTTGTTAACGTTGGTCAAGGATGTATTAGACCAAACAGTTGAACAATACAAAAGTTTGCTCATTACAAGAGCAGAAACAATTAACGACAGTGTTTTGTTGTCAAAACTATGCTTAACGCGATTGATCTGGCATAACTTGGCCATACAAGAAGATACTAAGTTGCTTATATGAGAAATTAGAATATGAAGTGATATCTGAGTACAATGACTCCGATGGCCGCTTTATCATCATAATGTGTACCATACAGGGAGAGCCTTTCTTATTAGTAAATAGTTACGCACCAAACAATGAAAAAGATCAAGTGACGCTAATAAGGAACATTTTGAAGCATATGTCTGAAGCAAATTATCCAGAAGGCGTTGCGATAGTCTGGGGAGGCGATCAAAGTTTTATTTCGACGACTTCTTGGAGGCAAAGGGTGGAAACCCTCATTTGAAAACTAAGACAATAGAAAACATGTTAGCTGTCATGTCTGACCTAGCCGGATTTATGTGACATTTGGCGATTGCGAAATCCTGATGTCCGAAGATTTACATGGAGGGGCCAAGGGCCACGTATTTCTTTAGGGAAAACTAAAACTATTCATCGACGGCTTGATTATTTCTTTGTTTCCAATTTTCTGCAGCCCGTAATTGAGAAGACTGATAGCATTACCGCCCCCTCTACTGATCACTCGGCTATTTCACTTTCCTTTAAATCATCATATGCAAACGCTCAACATGGACCTGCCTTTTGGAGGTTTAACAACTCACTGATTAATGATAACAACTACTTAGAAAACATGCGGGATAAAATCAAATCATTTAAATCTGACCTTGACAGCTCTAATATACACTTGAGAAAAGAAATAAGGCCAAAACACACGTTAAGAAACTAATGGTTGAAGAGGATCCGAAGACCGCTATTACTGAACCCAAACAAGTGCTTGACTACATTCAGCGGTTTTTCGGTCATCTCTACTCCCCAAAAAAATCAAAACTGAAGAACAATGCTTAACCTTTTTATCTAATATCAATACCCCGAAACTAAGTGAAGAACAACAGACCAAGTGCGAAGGTTTACTAACAATAAACGAATGCTATGAAAGTCTAAAACAACTTGGGGCATCAAAAACTCCCGGCAACGACGGATTATCGAAATAATTTTATACTGCATTTTGGGATTTGCTGGGTCAAGATATGGTCAAGTGTCTAAACGACTGTTTTGACAAAGGAGCTTTAACCACATCACAAAAACATGCAATAATAACATTAATTGAAAAACCAGAAAAAGACGTGAGATTCTTAAAAAAATGGAGGCCGATAAGTTTGATTAACGTTGACGCCGAAATATGCAGTTAAAGCGTTGAGCAATAGAATGACTGACATTCTTCCCTACATTATAAACAACGATCAAGCTGCTTTTGTTAAGGGCCGGAATATCGAAGAGCCAATCAGGTTTATAGAAGATCTCATGTACTATGTTCGGGACAAGAAAATAAAATCACTATTGTTAGCTGCGAACTTTGAAAAAGCCTTCGATAGTATTGAACATAATTTCGATTTTGCTACCCTATGTAAATTTGGGTTTGGGCCAAATTTCATTAAATGGATACGGGTGATCCTAAATGATAATTACAGTTGTGTTCTCAACAATGGCGTAGCAACCCAGTATTTTAAAGTAGGACGGGGGCTCTAAACAAGGTGATCCAATTAGCCCGTACTTATTTATTTTAGTGATTGAGATAATGGCCACTTTAATACGTTCTAACGAGGAAATTAAAGGTATTGATCTCGGGGGCTATGAAAATAAAGTCGAAATATTTCGCTGATGACGCGACTTTTGTACTGAGAGATTTATATAGTTTGGATAAGGTTATCAATACGCTCGAAACCTTTTATGCCTTTTCTTCTCTAAAAAATAATTATAGCAAATCCGAAATTGGATGGCTTTACGGCAGTGAAAATTCGGAAAACCGGCATAAACTTAAATGCATCGACTTTAACACTAAGGGATTGAGGATTCTTGGGGTCTATTTTTCTTATAATGAGAAATATAGACAAAATAACAATCTTGATAGACCTCTGGAAAACTTCAGAACTGTTTTGTCTATATGGGGATTACGTAATCTCACCCTTTACGGCAAAATCCAGATAATTAAATCGCTGGCTATTTCCAAGCTAGAGTATGTCTGCTCTAAAGTTTATGTTCCGGACACGTATATTAAATGTGTACAGAATGAAATCAATAAGTTCATTTGGAATGGAAAGAAACCCAAAATTAAACACGAAACCCTTATTGGTGATTATGGTGACGGTGGCCTCAGGGCGCTGGCCTTTGATATCAAAATTAAGGCGCATTTGAGCATTTGGGCAAAACAATTCAGCAGGTATTCATTTTTCGCATTTTGTATGAAAGATGGAACAATGAACTATTTACTGTCTTGACTGCTGTTCTTATGCTTATCGAGGTCGCGCTAGAGCCTGCCTCTTCAACATTCTGTAAAGTTACTATATCACGGCACCCCAGAACTTCATCGATCTTATCGTAGAAAATCGACTTCTTTAAATTCTCCCCGGACTGTTTCACGTTCCAGTCCTTTGCCTGTTTATACTTGTCGACCAAATACTTTATCTTCTTCTGAAATTTGTCAGTGGCTCGACGGGACCGCGATGCCTTAAATTTCTTGTTTATCGTTTCTGCAATGTCATCCCAAACCTTTCTTGAATCTTTGCTTTCGATGTGATCGAAATTCTCTGCCTATAGGCTGACCAGCATTTTCTGTTCGTCATTTGTCCATTTCTCATACGTTCTCTTGCTCGTGGCTTTACTTCTTTCTCCCTCTCCGACCTCAGCTCCAGAACTACGACTTTCACAACTTTCGTCTGGTTCGTTGCCGCTATAAACTGGTTTTGGGTATACGAGTACATCGCGGCCGCTTGGACCGGTGAGCTTTCAAACACCCGCTGGTGGCGAATAAACGTAGGGATCACTGTAAAAGGCATTAAATTGAGGAAGAAAATGAGAGTTGTTGAACCCTTGCCCGTCCATGCTGCTTTCAAGAGAATTCCGGCGAAAACGTGACAGACTCCCGTGGTTTTGGCTCTTTCCCAATTTCTCGAGGTCTGGTTTTCTTTCAGTTGACAAGTGCTGACACTTCAGAAGTGATTCCTATTGTTCAGCTCTAATTTTTGCTCAAAATACCTGCCCCACCCATACTCTTCGGTTTCTTTGAAGTTTTGGTCAACCCGCAAAGTTTTCGCACAAGGGTCGCACACAGAACGACATGTGTTGACAGATTTTATTGGAAATGCAAACAGAAACTCAAGCAACTTTTCCAAGTGCGACCCCTGCCTGACCGATAAAGCATTGTTTTTTATATGAAAGATTCCGCATTGAAACTTAGTCTTCTTAGTGAACAACATGATGGTTGAAGTGGGGCGAAGGCGTGATAATTTCTAATTCTAGCTAGACTACAGTAAAATTATTTAATATTTTCCGGCTAAAACCCATAAATTGGACCTTCAAATTCGTATATAATCTACCTGGATATTCTTCTAATGTTCTGAGTTGTTTGGAGTGTGTTTTGGTTTGTCCTTGCACTCCTTGAAGTCATCTACACAGATATTGCAAGTACTCCCAACTAACAGCAATTCATCGTGATGACAAAATGGCGGAAACTATGTACCACAATGCAATACGATCGAACCCCACAAACCACAGGCGTCCCAGACTCTAATTATTTTCCAATTTTGCCTATAGTTCGACAGAAGTACAGTGGGCGAAAACTTATTGTAAAAACGGCTAGAATTCGTCCATATTCTCCGACTGGCAATAAAAGAATACGGATGTGTACGTTTAAGAGTTATTTGAATTTTGGACAGCGTTTAGGCTATCCTGGTTCCCGGAGGTTTTCTAGTAAGAGGAGAAAGTGGAGCCGCGAAGCGGTGATCAGCGAGCTCGCTAGCCTGCGTAGCAAGCGTTTCTGTGTTTTTCTTCTGGGTTTTTCGTTTTTTGGCCGTGCGATAATATTTTTTGTGCTCGTCCTTTTCTCGCGGGGCCAAAAAAGCGAACCCCAAAATCAGAAACGCTTTCTATGCAGGCTACGAGCTCGCTGATCACCACTTCGCTGCTCTTTTTCCGCGGCTGTTCTCTCTAGAAAATCTCTCGAACCAGGGTACGTTTAGATGGGCTGACTGTACCCAGTAAAACTTCAGACATCGGAGTAACCCGGTGTAGCCAGTTGATGTTCTTGAGCCATTCCGTCTGGAAGAATTATCATGTATTTGCTACTTTTCAATACGAGTTTAAATAAAGGTTATTGTATTGTATTGAAGAGTGAAGAGTGTTGTTAAAAAATAATCCCTAGACCACAGCGCATAAATCCGACTTCCACCTACAATGTGAGATTCAACCCCAACATTGCAAAGCTTTCATCTTCAAACATGGCCTTCCCTTGAATGTCGGGGCGCCCGAAGGTGTTTGAATTCCAAGGGAACTCTCGGTGCCTTTACATGACTGCATGGGAGAGGACAAACTACCGGGACCCAAAGCCACAGAACACACCGCCGTGTATTGATTGTTACCAAATTGCTATTGTCAAGTACAGCTACCAATTTAGCGCATCAACGACTCTTTATATGACGAGCCCTTAAACCGCTCTCGCATGTGGGAGGCAGTTTCAAGCGAACGCAATCAAAACGATATAATAAACCATGGATAGGTTGTTCTCGGTCAAACGTTTTTTTTTTCGGAATGTCTGATTCAAAACTTTTAATGATTAACGAAAAGGGTTATCTCGTTTCTCTCGCTACTCGAAATGAAATAAACCTGTTGAATTTTGAAGAGCTTTAGTTTAAATAGGTGTTACTTTTGTTTAGACCTCCTTCACAAACAACAAGTTGACGCAGCTGGCGATTGAAGAAAAGTCGTCGTATTCGATATCAGCTCATTGCACTGAAGTAAAAAATATACTTTGTTTAAATTAGCCGTTGAATACTTTATATGATATATGTTCGCGATACAAAACAACTCTTTTAATAAACTGCAAAGTTTAAAATGGAGTGCTTGAATTTGTTTTACTAGTTTGAATATACCTTTCCCACGCGAATTTTTAGAGAACACCGCGATACTCGTATCCACACTCCAGATACTTCCTTACACGCTGCGATACTCGTATCCATACTCAATATACTTCCTTACACGCCACGACACTCGTATCCAGACTCGATATACTTCCTTACACGCCGCGACACTCGTATCCATACTCGTATACTTCCTTACACGCCGCGACACTCGTATCCAAACTCGAGATACTTCCTTACATGCCGCGATACTCGTATCCATACTCGATATACCTCCTTACACGCCGCGACACTCGTATCTAGACTCGAGATACTTCCTTACACGCGGAGAGGCGCATATCCAGTATCGGACTTTCCATGACACTACGTGTAGCAAGGTTTCTAGGCCACTATATTCTCGGATACGCCACGTATCCATGCACGTTGCATTTCCGATTCATGGTACGCCGAAAATCGCGAAATTTCGAGGTCCCGGAAATTCCATGAAATTCTCTATTTCACGCAGTGTAGTCTGATTATATATGTTTAGAATTTTTGATTTTATTCTCCACCCCCTGCTAATGTCTGACCAGTCCCAGAGTTTCAAATATTTGCTTCAGGCAAACAGTTAAATAGTTTTCGTTTGGTTGTTGCTATTGCAATACACGTAAGCTGGTGTAAGTTCCCATCATATATGTAATTATTTATCCAGGGCATGAAATTAGGATTACACATACAAAATGCAAGTAGATTCGTAGATGGAAAAGTTGAACTTCACGACAAGTTGCAAATGTTGCTTGTAAATCTTGCTAATAACGGTTGAAATAATATATGTTGTTTGTAAAAATTAGTGACAACTAGAAACAATATCTGCTTATTACTTCCTGAGCACCTGATATAAAAGGTAAACCAAGGAGATGGGATACCCCAGGAGTGGAAGAGTGTGCACCTTTTGTATCAATAGAAATCTGGTCAGAAAACAGGAAGAGTTGTATGCTGACTTTGTATTTTTAATAAAATGTTGTGGGTCAGATGGTAGAACTATAGTAGTGTTTGCAATTGGATGTATTACTGTAATCTGTGTGTGCCTGTCCTATACATTATTTTAATCGAGGAGCTGGACAATGTAAACAAATGTGCTTTACAGCGCATACAGGTGTTATACAGCAGTTTACCCAGATAGCCATTCTCCAAAAAAAACTGTGTCCGAAGGCAGACTTACAAAACGTTGCCTGGAGATATATAAGCCAAAGGCTCAACTCTTGCAAAACATTACTACAAATATAGCCATTTCAAGAACATGCCTATCTATGCAAAGATTTAACTTTTACAAGCGTAATGCAATCCATTCTTTGGCAGCACTTATTTTGCCAGGGATCGGGAAGGCATTGGAGGCTTCTGATGGCACCTAAATTCTCTATAATTGCCAGCAAAATGGAGGCTCATTCTGTCCTTGTTGATCCATCAAATTCAAATAGGCCACAAATTCCTGTAAGAAATAAATTTAATACAGTTAAGGTTTCTTGATTTTTGGCATTTTCATGGGTTTAATATTTAATCGGATGTATAAACGTGGTTTATTTACCACACCCCCTGAGTCTAAGATCAATAAGTAGCTTAGTTTTCACAATGGCGAGTTTTCTCATTGTAGAAAGCATCGTTTGCCTAGTATGTGTACATTGTTGAGATGTATGTGTACATTGTTTATGTGAGTTAGGTTGGTTGTTGATTCTTATCTGCGTTCGGGCTCGTCGAGCATCGAGGGTTTTCCTCCGGTTTTCCTCCCTCCATAAAAATCAACTATGTATGTACAAAACAGTTAATGCAGCGAGGCCGACAGCTGCTATAAGTTGCCATAATCAGCGCGCTAATACTCTATTACTAATTGCGTTCGACCAAGGAGAACGCAACCTAATGTGGTGACGGGTTCCCTGTGCCTGTGTGTGACGTGTTTGCCGGTAGCCCCAAAAAAGTTCGGTTTTTCGTAGGCGTATTACAACATGCCTCGATATCATTAACGGCCGGGAAACTGGTAACTATATACACGATGCTCGGAGCAACTCTTACTTTCCCATGCAATGTTTAAAAAGTTAGCAAGCACGATATATCAAATCCTGAGGAAAGTGTGTGCTATCTCTGTACCATTCGACAAAGTCTGATGTCCAAACTATATCAAGTCAAACATGGTCTGTTTTGTCGGCGCGGTCGTTGAACAGAGAACTGAATCAAATCAACTTGGCCATAATTTGTGCTGTCCAGTAACAACCGAGTGAATTCTGTTGGCTTGCTCACTGTATTGGAGTCTGCTTTTCGCTGTACATACAGATACCAAAACTACAAACAGTAAGATGACCTGGCTGAAGAGAAATCTAGGTCTGAGTTTTCTAGATACCCGTAATCGCCGTATCTTGTGCGAGTTGCGACACTGTATACATCTTGGTTATACGAATATTCAACACTAACATATTCATGCAGGCAGAGAGTTGATCTATAACGACATTTTGATGTGCCAAGGAACTGGAAAATCAACACAGTACGAGGTGAGGGAAATCTAAAGTACTGAGTTCATTGCTGTGTTCCATAAGGCGGGCCTGAAACAAGGCCGATCAAAGCCAGGACCCGGCTACCAACATTGACCATAAATTATTCTGCAGCTAACAATGGCAGCCAACCTTGTTTTCACTTGAAAAATACTGTGAATGATCTAAGGAACTGCATGGGGTGTATTTTATACACATGCATATATAGTTTATGTTCTACACTGTAATGTACTTAGTATTAATTGTGAATGCTAGGAACTGGAATGCAGCTTATATACATGTGAATAGCCATAGCTAGCTAATAGGGTTGATTTGTGTTCTACACTCACTCCAATTATTGCTGTACACTGTATACCACACATCAAAATGTGCTATGAATGCTCAAATGAATGCCATAACCATATAAAACACACATGTATACATATAGCCACATAAGCATTGCATCCAATGATTTAATGTTACACAAAGATAATTACAGTTTTATACCCAGATGCATTCCCTTGTATATTAACTTATAAGTCAAGACATCAAATTTTTCACATTAGTTAAAAACAAGCATTATTTTTGATCAGGAGTACTTACACCGTCAACATCATTGCAGCAATCTTTCAGCCTTTTGTGTTACCACAGTCCTTTCTCTTACAAAAAAAATATGTCGAACGCACTTTGATAATCTACGATTACTACTAGTAGTAATATATTTATTTTACGTGCATGGCACACGTCGACATGAGGAAGAATCAGCGAGGAGATTTACAGTTATTCTGTAAGGACAATCACGGCCTTCTTGACGTTTTTGTTTGGTTTTACAAGCTGACTTGCATATACATCTTGTGATTCAATATATATTAAATGCATGAATGCCCGCTGAACGAACAAGGTTTCATTAATAATTCACATAAATACGACTATATAAGTCTATTCCTGATACTCGTGTTACGCTGTACTTACAATGCTTCCATATACATTTAGGGTCCAGCACATTCCATTTCCTGCACATCTAACGAATGAATACGAGTTCACGCTGCAGCCCACCATTGCTGGGCAGTAGCTACGAATCTTAAACCACAGTGCTTTGCGCGCTCACCCGAAGATCAAAACAATAACAAACGCTCGCAAAGCATCACGGTCGATAGCGGGTCTTTAAGTAACTCTACCGAAAAGATTTCTAACCAGTGTGTGCGATGTGTGCCAAAGTTTTTGTTTTGTGTACAGTAAATGATTATATTTTCTCCCGTTTTTCTCTTTGTCCTTACATACTTATTTGTGTTCCTTTCTTTTCTTGTCCGTTTCTCATGCGTGCCAAACAATTCCAACACCAAACTTTTACCTTACAACTCCACGACTTTAACTTCCACGCAACTCTGTACGGGATTCCATTGCCCAACTTTAACTTGTGAGTATTCTTTTCCTTCTCCTTCGTTCTCAGTAACTTTGTATTCCACACTTGTGCCTTTCCTTCGTTCCCAAAAACTTTCACGTATTCTTGTGTTTCCACTCCACTGATATCGGTTTCCTTGCACTAGACTCCTCAGTTTAGCAAGCGGGTTTTGCCTTGACTTTTCTCTGAGCCCCAACTGACGACTTTCATATGTGAACGTGCTCCGTTTTTATACTATCCGTCTTCTCCTTTTTCCTTCTTCGCTCTCCCAAACCTTCACACACAAACTTTGACTGACGCCACGCTTCTATTCGAAGGGCGTATATATATATGGTTCTAAAAATTCCTTAATAAGATTACTAAAAAGACTATTGTTGAAGCAAAAATAGTTATGTAATCATTGTTTGGAGACTATACGTGCTCGCAAAAATTGACCTACGGTACATAACATAATGCTGGTATGGTTTTACGTAACTTGTTTTTAAATCTTGCAATTCCCTACGGTAAGACTAATTGAACAATGGCTATAAACTAAAGCTAAATGGAATTAAAATAAATATATTACGCAAGCATACTGGGAGGGCACTGGATCAACAAATAGTGAACGATGTGCTGGTTACCTAATATAGGACGTATCTATATCCGGCTGAGGGCGTCTGCATTACAATTCTTCTTACCATTCTTGTGCTTTCCTAGCATGTGATGCTCCAGCGGAGGAGTTTTCTACTTTTCTCCCTCACCTGATTTAACCATACTAAGGGGTTATGATCAGACTAAGGGGTTATGATCAGTCTGTAACCTAAATGTTCTACCGTAAAAGTACTACCTGAATAATTCTACCTGAATAATTGTACCGCCCAGACGATACCTAAGTACTCCTTTTCAGTCGTGGATAACTTCTGTTCTCTAGGTTGTAGTTTTCTACTAGCGAAAGCTATCGGGTGCTCGACCCCTTTCTGGTCTTTCTGGCTGAGGATTGCTTCTAGTCCTCTAATGCATGCATCAACCTGTAAGATGAATTGTTCTTCCCCATAAGGGGGGTCTCAACACCGGTGGATTCTGTAGTGACTGTTGTAAGTCCTGGAAGGCTATTTCATGTTCCTCTAACCAACTTATCTTGGTAGGACTCTTACTTTCGTTAGGTCTGTTAATGCAGCAGCCCTCTCTGAAAAGTTTGGTATGAATTTCCTGTAATATCCGACTAAACCTAGGAAAGACCTTACCTGCTTCTTCGTCTCGGACCTTGGGAATCTTTGAATAGACTCCACTAGAGCAGCACGTGGTCCAATTCTGTCCCTACCTACTCTGTGACCTACAAAATCGACGGAGGCCATGGCAATCTTACACTTAGTGGGGCGTGCGTTGAGTTTACAATCTCTCAGTCGTTGGAGAACCTCGCGAATCTGGGACAGATATTGTTCGAATGACGAGGGCGTGTCAATCTCTACATCGTCGATGTAGGCGTCTGCAAAGTACAGACCTTTGAGAACAGTATCGGTTATCATCCTCTGAAAGGTTGCTGGGGCTGTCTTCATCCCAAACGGGATTACTAGGAACTCAAACAAACCTCTTGAAGTGATGAATGCCAGTACCCTTTGGTGAGATCTATCGTGATGATACATTGTATACTTGGCAGCTGCGACTTTGTTAATCATGCGATCCATGGATGGTATGGGATATGCGTCCATCTTTGTCATCTTGTTTAATTTTCTGTAGTCAACACAGTATCGGATCGTTTCGTCTGGTTTTGTGACAATAACCACAGGAGAGGCCCAAGGGCTCGATGAGGGACGGATTATCCCCATTTCTAATATCTTATCTATTTCCTTACTTACCTCCTCCAGTTTCTGTGGTACTTTGTATGGTGGACTACGGATGGGTAGGGAATCTCCAGTATGAATTTCGTGGGTGGTGAGGTTCGTCAGGTTAGGACTTCCAAAAATCACATCTGAGTATTCCTCTAGTAGGCAACGAACTTGATGTTTCTGGTCATCATCGAGTTCATCTGAGATCACAACGTCTCTCCAAGTCTCTTCATTGGTTACTAGGGGCACGTTGGCTTCATGCAGTAGTGTCATGTCTGGTGACTCAGGCATCACCATGGCAACCAGTTCATCTCTGCTCTGCCATTTATTCAATAAATTGATATGGTAAGTACGGTGTTGTTTGTGTGCCTTACCTGTGTCGAGCTCATAGTTAAGCCCATCGTCATGTACCTTAGTCACTACATATGGTCCTTGCCATTTCATTTCCAACTTACTTCCAGGGGATGGTAACAATACTAAGGCTTTGTCACCTACCTCTAACCGACGTTTGGAGTTGTAAATATCATATAGACGTTTCTGTTTACCTTGTGCCTTTTTCATGTGCTCAGCAACAACTTGCTGCATTGACGCAAGTCGTTTTACGTAAGTCGTTTTACGTATCTCTAGGACATGACTTACCATGTTTTGTGTTCTGGCCAAGTCTCTTTAATTACTGAGAGAGGTCCTCTCACCATTCTCCCATATAGCAACTCAAAGGGAGAGTAACCTGTGGACTCACATGCGACTTCTCTTTAGGCAAACAGTAAGTATGGGAGATACTTATCCCAATCCTGTACACAGTCACTTACAAACGTCCTGAGCATGGCCTTTAATGTCCCGTTAAACCTCTCGACCAAACCACTGGCCTCAGGATGATAAACTGATGTCTTGATCTTGGAAATCCCAAGCTGTTCGTACAATTGTGCCATGAGTTTACCTACAAAATTCTATCCTTGGTCCGACACTAACTCTTCTGGAATGCCAAATCTGCAGAAAGTTTGAACTATTGCATCAGCTATAGCCTTGGAATTTATCTTTCTGAGAGGTATGCCCTCGTGATATCGAGTAGCGTAGTTTACGATCGTTAGGATATATCTATGTCCACTGGCAGTACGTGGGAGCTCACCGACAATATCAATCGCGATTTTCTTGAATGGTTCAGTAACAATTTCAGTTGGTTTAAGTGTTGCTCTTTTGGATTTCATTTTCCTTGCAACCATTTGACATTGAGGGCATGTTGCACAATACTTACGGACATCGAAGTGAATTCCTCGCCAGAAGAAAGGTGCTGCAACGCGGTCTACTGTATTCGTGTTTCCCATGTGACCTGATAAAGGAATAGTGTGTCCAATACGCAGTACTTCATTTCTATATGATTCTGGGACTACAACACGATCAATGAATTCTGAATCTTTGCGTATGAGCTTACGATGCATGGCTATAAACTAAAGCAAAATGGAATTAAAATAAATATTATGCAAGCATACTGGCGGGCACTGGATCGTAACAATGTCCAGGAGATTAGTTATATATGTCAATGCCGAGCTCTTTTTCATTTATTTATTTGAGACTATGGAACAATGTAATATGATGCACTAGAATGCAATATGGTGCACAAATTAACAGTACAGTAAATTATTTCAAGTACCCATCCTGCAAGGAGGTACCCTGGATAATTAGTACCAGAGGTTCTACTGCCCTCTCTAAGCCAAAGTTTAGGTGCGAAGGAACAAATAAACGAGAAGGCTGGGAGAACCTCTGGGCGTGCCAAGGAGGGAATGTTCTTTTTAATCTAGAATGAGCTAAAAATCAGTTTCAAAAATCGTGGCATGAATAGGGTTACAAATCCCTCTCTGTTGTGTATTAAAAATGTGTTCATTACTACAGGTTAACATGATGAATAGAAATGAAAATAATTATTAAATTATATGTCTACCTTTGTTGCTTTGTATCCTCACCATCCGGAACCCTGACATAATTCCCTAGATTGTTATTAACAAAATTATTAATGTAAATTGTAATTATTCCTTAATTAACTGGAACATTTTGAATCAGTTGATACTCATTTAAGATAATTAAACTACAAGAACCAAGAAAGGAAAAGCATTAATTTTATAAAACAATGATCTGCAAAATGATTAGTAGACCCAATAATAAATGAGTTACAAGCTCCCCGGTATCATCGCTCCCAGTCATAAGCTCTAGACACGAAAAGATTGTATATTATCTTATTACTATCGTAATGTTGCAATTGCTTCAATACATTTAGAAAAATCACAAACCAGTGTCATTGGTGCAACAGTTTCTGAAATGATCATTATCACAAAATATTTGAAGCCATACTATCACAAACACGGCTTTTATATTTACATGTATGAACAAATGAAAGGTTAATTTGAAATTGACCCATAGAAAATAAATTATGAGATATGGATCATTTGATGAGTTTGACATATTGAGCTAAATTCCTAGCCAGAACAAATATGTAAACACTAACAAATTTTGTATGGATAGTGACAACACTTAAATATTGAAAAGGGGTAAAATTTTAAAACAATGTTTGTGACTGGCTACATTATTTTGTAGTTACAAAAAATTGGTTGCAAGTTCCAGCAGCCTTACAACAAAAAGCTGAGGCCATGATATATTCCAAATAGACCATTTAAAAAAGGTGTCTGAATTGAGGATTGTGTCACTCAAAGTTAAGGTTATTGTATACCTTCAAGGGTACAGGTTAAACGTTGTATACCAAATAAAATAAGGACTGTACATTGGCAATCTACTTGCTATGGCAACGTAAGTTGAAAGAATTTACATACACAGCGAATTTCACATTTGAGTTCACTTTTGAATGCCTTCCACTGATTTTCACCTTCAAATGGCTATAAAATTTGTTTAAAGCAAAATATCAAAATTCCCCCATAAACTTTTGAAGACCATGTTATTCTGTTATTGTGCAAAGTTTCAGATGGACATGTTATATTCCCATATGCGATCAATTCAAAGATGTGAAATTTGCTGATGTGAATAATTCTCCCAACTTACATTACCATAGCAACACCTGCCAAATTCGTACAGACAATTTATCAGTCATCATTTGGTATATAGGTCAATTGCCCATGTACAGCCCTTATTGTATTCTGACAGCTAGTATAAAACAAATTTTAATCTGCACCCTGAAGGTATATGCTACCCTTAAAGGAGATACAAAGGGTAAAATGAAGGTAATCAAAGGGTGTGTAATTTTGCTGTAAGTGAATACCTCTGGTTGGTCATGAAGAAGATGTGTGTCGCTGTATATGAAACCATGACCTGCAACCAATACATCGGATTTCATTTAAACTGCACAGAAATTGATGATGCAAACCCATGGCCAGTTAACCTCAATGAACATATTTACTACAAGTGAAGAAATGACTAATAATATTAAGGGGGAAAATCCTATTAAGTGAATCCAAAAAGTAATGTACCTGCATGTAGGAAAACAAATTACCAGAAATCAAAAAGTACCTAAATTGATATAATTATGCCTACTTGTTTAGAACTATCAGGAATCAAAATCAAAATCAAAATTGAGTATAAAAATGTATGCATCATTGTTATTATTAACCACTACATGGCATATGAGATGCCTGCATGTACTCTTTTTGATGTTCTATCCAATCATATTTTTTGCTATTTGAATGTTAGACAATCCAAATGAGGTTTATTGATGGTTAGCTGAGTGCATGGTAATTGACAGAATATTGCCACTTCAAACTCCTAATTATAAGGCAGCTAAAATTAACCTTTCTAAAAATACCACAATAGTACATTTATGGATAATCAATGTTTTTAATTGTTTATGTTGACTTGGTGCATGTAAATGAAATGTACCATATTTTGTAAATAAATATGAAAGCTCAGTACCTTCACAGATTATTTTTGAACATCCATGATCAATATAACCTAACCTGCAGTTTGAATGTCCCCTTTCAGTGTCTCCAACATGTCCATTTCTGACTGTTCTAACTCAAACACACTGTTGTCCTGATTTTTGGGACATTCATACCTTGGCCCAGCCAATTCTGTGATTCCACATGCTGAAATGATAATATAATTATGTAGTTCACGATAATAATGTGAAATAATACTGCTTCTTAAGAAGCCATAGACACTGTTATCGAGTCCTATGACGCGCGTAAGATGTTCACTTTCAATTTCGTCACGACGACTTGGAGTTTGAGGGAGGTAGAGCGGTGAGTAATATTGCAATTTTACCATGAATTTCCTAAGGTTTACAAACTTGATTAGCTACAGCTTTCGCAGAGTGTGTGTTACCGGTCAAATGAAAGGTTTTCAAACGTACTTTCAAGGTCTAGGTCGATGTACTTCCCACCAATTGAATACCAAAGTGATAAGTCTCAGCACCCGGGTTTTGTGAAAAAGTTTGTTTTTCAACTCCTTGTTCGTATGAAGGAAACTCTTGACGAAGCCGTTGTTTCACCTCTAAAATGGAATTGAAGGCTAGATTTACAACACAAATTACAGACAGGCAATCCAAATTGCTTGACGTTATACAGAATTATACATGATTTTTATATTAGCCCGACTGATTTTGGAGAAAACATTCATTTTCGCGCGATCGAGGAGGGAAAAATGTACTCCTGGTGAATTCTATTTCGCCGATGAACGTCCAATCTTGATTGGCGTCCTTCCCAGAAAGGGTCGCTGTAGAAAAGGAGAACAACTGTATGGCAGAACACCAGACCGACCTCAGAAGTTCACACTTCACTCTGCAATTGGCTCTCGTGTATACTGCAAAGTATGGCTTTCTGAGAACAACGCCAATGACAGTGAGGTCAAACATTTTGTGCTCGATAACATCGAATCGCCAGTAAATGCAACAGATCTTGGAGGTCCTCCACTGCCAGTGACTATTCCACCCCATACCTATTTTATTTGGGATCGTCTTGGTAGAGCTGGGAGATGTATGAACCCATCCAAGCAACATTACAACCCGGAAATCCACGAGCGCTTTCGCTAGGCTGAAGTGCAGGTAGTCATGCTACCTCCAAAGGGCCACGAGGCTAACCCGACAGAGCTATTCCAAGCTATAATCCAGGCGAATGTGAAGTTCTGGAGAGCTCCCAATCAGTCATTTGACGAATGTGGGCCAAGGAACTTTAAAGAAGCACAGCAAGCCGTATCTGATGCTCTTGGAAGGCTGAGGTTTAACACTAATGCCTTCCATGGTTGGTACGAGGCACGAGCCACCGGCCGCCATCTTCTGTGTCGCTGGGCCAAGGATCGCATGACGAAAATAGTCCTCAGATGGCGTGAAAATGAGGAATCACAAGTTTTCCTTTGGCCACAGAAACTATGAGTAGCTTAACTTTTACTTACTGAGGTTTATTTCCCAGATTCAAACCATGCATAGCTAAAAAAGTGACATGATTTCCCTGTTTCGTAGAAATCACGTGATTTTAGGTTTTACGTCATTCGAGTTTACATATTTAGAAAGGCTGTAAAACAAAAACCGTAACATTGTTTTCGACAATAATAAAATTCCATGTATGGAATTTAATAAGGTTTTTAATAAAAAAAAAATGCCGAAAAATAAGTTTGTAGTTTTTGTGTAAAATCGTAAAATGTCATGCATCAATTGTTCTGTCCAGACTACTATAGAGTGCATAGTTGCATGCTCTCAGCACAATAATATTATGCTTGCTCAGTACATGTATATTATGAACAAGTATTCGCATGAACTGCTCATGTTATATGTGATTTATTGGCACTGACTCATATTTTGAAAGTTCTCAAATTGCATTTGTTCAAGCAATTACCAAAACGTGCAAAATATCACTCAGTGCCCATACATGGTACATGTACATGTATGCACATGCAATCATAGGAAAGGAAATAATATATTGCATTCCTGGGATGCATTTTTAGAAATATTTTTTCAATAAAAATGCATGACTTCTGTATTATTGCTGTCCCTGTTTATACAGATTAATTATTACATTAACTAGTAATACATTAAATGCCTCATGACCAAATAACATATAGTAATAATAAGGTCTCTATATTGTAATTTAATTAGACCCTCAACAATTTCTCTTGTTTTTAATTAATTACTTTCAGAGCGATAACTTACAGGGAGGTCCCACAAATAGTTTGATCTCCTCCACTGCACAGGAGAGGGTGTGTTTTTGAACTTACTCCTTGACCACGGGCCAGGATACTCAATGTCAACGACTTTCCCACATTTCGTTCATGTGAATAGATCAAGCCAATGCTGCTCTCACCTTTTTGTAATGGAATCGCCACCAAAGATTAAGAAAGAAAAACATATATATGTATATATACGCACACACTCTTGTTTTCAATAACATTGCACTGCAAGAGAGAACAAGTAACTAATTTCCATAACAAAGGCTACAATTATAATTGCACTGGTGCAAAAAAATTACACCAGTGCAAAATATTCCACTGGGAATTAAAATATTATTGTACTGCAACATACACATATTACATGTAACATGTACTGTGCCATTTCATTTTGCCAGTACCCTCTAAATTTTTGCTAGACAAAAAATCCTACTAGCAGCCATTACCCAACTTAATTAGCTAAATGATCAATCTCTCATAAACAGCACACATTATTTGTTGACCATTAAACTCATAATAAAAAAGGGAACTCATTCTCGCTTGTCATTGTGGCCCCAAAATTTCGTAGTAAGACAAATGAATAGCCAACTTAAAAGGAATACAATTTTCACCAAAGCTTGAAGACAGGAGCAAGAAAAAAGAATTTTTATATTGAAAATAATAAAATATTGAGATCCATTTCACTTAATATAATACTGCTCCCAATTAAATATGATAGTACATGTATCAATCATGTACATGACTTACAAAATGAAGTTAATCAAAATTGTGCATTATATACAGACAAATCATGTATTTTTGGGTGGCATTTTCCTGCATTTATCAGTTTGATGATATAGAGGTTATTCACCAAGATTGAGGATATATTGGCCAAGTTCATTTTTGTGTGTTTATGGACCGAGATGAAGTTGAGGGGAATATAACTTAAAATGCAAGGATATATATTAAATCATTGTTAAAATCAAGGGGAATATATATTAAAGCATTGTTACGTTAAAATACAAAGGACAAAGAAACCGAGGTGTGATGTGAAAATATGAGATATATTCCCCTAAAGCTAAAAGAACAAAGAAAACCAAGCCATGTGAAAAAAGTGTATATATGGTCAACAATTCTTATCATTAATATTGATTCTGTATCAAGTGAATTAGTTGAATAGTACATTACTTGATTTGATCATTACCCTAAGACCTGCTTTATACATGTAACTTATAAGCAAATGATTGTTATGTTGCTTAAAGTTCTGTTTTTGTTTCATGCATGTAATTCCAGTTGAGGTTAGAATTATCTTTAAACCACTTTTAAGGCACCGTATGGTCTACTATATATATTATTGATCTAATTAAGACTAAGAGTAAGTCTAGATATTGTCTTAATTCTAATACTGAATTGTTACTAAGCCACTAAGTCATTTATCTCTACCAACATGTTTTTGTATATTTTACCTCACCAGCTTGAATATTCATATATATTATAAATATAATGCATATGTTATAAATATAAACCAATATATAGCTCATGGATGCAACACTCAAATCAAGAAATATTTAATTATTCACTTGATTTAGATGACTTCATCTAGAATGGATATTAATGATAACAATGTTTGATCATATATACACTTTAATATAACTGTCTTATTTTAATACCTTCTGTACACTTCGTTGAGTGTGTCACATTGTAACAAACATGGGTCCCCAAGCTGTATGCCCCCTCTTCGGTGACAAAGAATTCATACTCATCTGGGGCTAAAACCTTGTTATCCTTGATATGAAGCTAAACGTTTAAATAATTAATGTTAATTTGGTAACATTTGAGCAAATTTAATGCAAATTTTAAAGCGTTTAGAATTCTTACACTGGTGAGAAAGGCAGAACTCAGCTTGAGCTACCTAAAATTGGCATCAGTACGATTTACACAGACATCATAGGCAAACCACTGCTATAATGAAGTGAAAACTATAAAAAACGTGTTTTTATATTGTTTGTGAGTGAATACAAGAATACATTTTACATACTTTAGTCGTTACCCTCCCACTTTTTAAGACTGCTCAATTCACATTCAAATATTAGCTATCTAACGAAACCTGTTTAGCATTTACAGTAGTGCAGGCAAACCATGTGTGTTACTTACATTTCTTGAGATGCACCAATACTTGGTCCCCTGGTGCCCAAGATGCGAAGCCCTGAAATATCTTCGCTTTTCCTCTAGTTGTTGATAATCACCCTTCAGAACTCTGTAGAACTCTCTAAGGTGACTGCCAACAACCGCTCCACCACCATATTTCCTCCGCAACAGCTCCAAAATGCGAGCTTTCGAGTCAAACGCACTAGCGGGATGTACAACAATTCTGAAAAGGACAGATTAATTAAGAAACATTTCAGCTTACAAAAGTTCAATGCTAGAATGCCGGTTTTCATTGCGTGCAGCTGCGTGTCATGACAGGCCACGCGACAATTTCGCGCCACCAAGAGCTCACTTCTTTAATAAGTATCAGGACAAAAAACAAAAATATACACATGATTCTGACCTTGATTCTAGCTTTTGACCATTGTGACCCAGTACATGGCGGCCACAGGAAGCCACCCAATAGCCTTGGTTGTCGTCTCTCTGCCTGGCGGCTGTTCTGCTCCAGCTCGCCCAAGAGCTTTTGAGTAAAGTCCCCGAATTCGGAGACTTCACCCCCGTTTTCCATGAACGTTTTTCCTTCCCTTAGAATAAAGTGGGTTCTACCCTCACCTTGTAACAAAAAAAAATTACCTGGTGGATAACGCCATCCACTCGGCGCTTGATAAATCCCTATCCAGTGACTAGCCTATCTACTGGATAGAGATTTATCCGGAAACTGAGGCTATCCAATGTAGCCTTTGAAAAACCGAGCTGGAAAAACCAGCCGACATGATTGTAAAGTATAGAGCAATTAAAGAATGTAGGGCCATTCCATATATTTTTCTCATTGGCTCGGTAGTCGATGATCTTAATCCATCCACCGGTGGCTCGGTAGTATAATGTTCTTTGAAGGTTTGAGTTACATTCTCACAGTATTAACATGAGTACTCACCTCTCCTTCGTAGTCATGTCCCTCCATAGCACAAGCGACTTGCAACCGTCCGGTACTACATCAACTGCTGCATAAAAACTCAGCTCTGCTCGTTATGCGCCGCATAACTGAATAATCAATATGTTATTAAAGTACAGCATTTTCTCATAGTTTGAGGCATTGTCCAAACAAATTGACAAAGTTTTAGATACAAAAGGAGTATAGTCACAAAGAATCTGGGTGTTTCATGTGTGACTTCCGCACCGGCGACGTGATGACAAGTTGTTGAACAGAATGAGTTATTAAGGGACGGACCATTAGAAAAGTTATGGGGGGGGGGGGGGGGGGGGGGATTCCAAAAAAAAAATCCATGCACAGCCAGCAACACAGAAAAAATATTCCTACATGGAACTTCCCAACTTCATCCCAGAAATCTAAAGCAATTAATTTATAGTGAAAACAAGTTTGAGCAAAACATTCTGTATCGGAAGTATAAACCTGCTCATTCATTCAGTGTAAATATTAACATTGAAATTGAAATTGAAAGGAAAAAATGCTGCATCTCTTGTCCTTGACATCTTTTATATGACAGGAAAGAAGGATGGGATGAAATTGCATAGTCAACATATAAATGCAGTTTCCATATCATTAAACATACTCTTCCCAAGACATAAGACACAGTGAAACAGCTGTTGATAATTGTTAAACCATTTTTTTATTTTCAAGTTGAATTTCAGCCATCTGATAATAAATGAGATTTCTCTATTCATGAATATAGCGACTTGTTTCCTATAGGCTCTTTTGCCTATTTGATAAATGATCTCTTTTGCTATATTAATATTTATAACAAACCAGAACAAAGTATATTTTCTTCTATTTTATTTTAATAGTAAAAATAATGTATACAAACGTAGAATGAGGACCGAAAACCTATGAAATAAACCAAAATAAGTATTGAGTAATTGCTTTTATTTTGTAACAAATAGTATAAACCACTCAACTGAAAGATAACAAATGCACATTGGGATGTTAAAATGTCTAAAAAACCAGAACTTTATTGTTTTCTATCATCCCAGGTAGAAAATAAAAGGATGGTGCATGTAAAGTGCTCTACCAGACTCTATTTTGTCAATAACTATACACTTTTATGCTCTAAATAGTGAGTAACTGTTTCAGAGGTTTTCGGTTCTTACTCTATGTAGTGACTTGTTTCCTGTACGCTCTTTTTGCCTCAATATTTGATAAATGAACTCTTTCAATATATTACTAATAGTATATAAAACCAAAACAAAGTATTTTTTCTAATATAAATAAAAAATAATATAAACAATGTATACACATATCTTATGATAATTATGCAAATTATCATTATGATCATATATTTAATATTTTATAAAATAAAAGTTCTTGTTGGATTTTATAAATCATTATAAATTATCCTGTATCATATTTCATTGGCTGGGATCATTTGGTGCCTTCATCGCTAGCTATACAACATTAAGCCCTGGCCAAACAGACTTACAAGTCAACGCTAGTCTCAAACTTGCGTTGAACTTGCATTTCGTTTGGCCACTACTTGAATGGCCATGGAAGTTGATACAAGTTTTTCATTGTTTGGCCACCCAATGCAAGTTGATCGCAAGTTTAAGCTGGTGCTACAGAAATGCATTAACCAATGCAATGCATAATATTTTAGTGACTTGCATCAACTTGCGAGTTGACTTGTGAGTCTGTTTGGCCATTGGTCACAAGTCTGTACACAAGTTTATATTTCTAAACTTGCGTGGACTTGTGAGTCCGTTTGGCCAAGGCTTTAAAACTTGTTGGTTCTCATTTTACAAATCATCATAACCTTAAGAGCAAGTTGGCATCAAATGATGTACTAATTGTATCATTAAGAAGTGATACTTGACAGAATTTTACCAAAATCTCCGACTTGTAATTATTGTGGGCTTTTTAAGTAGTGAATTTAAGGTATGTGGTCCAAACATAGTGTGTGCAATGATATTAGGACTGAGCCATGGTGTACTGAATGTATAAAGTTTATTTAAAATTACAATAGATTATCCAGTTCATTATCAAATCCTGAACATGAAGAACTGGATGTCCTCAGAAATCTATTACAATGTTAAAGTGCCACTATGATCAAATTTTGGCATATGAATGTTTTCTCATATTCATAAAGTAGAGTTGCTATATTATTACCAGTTCAAACCGTTTTTCAATGCGACGACGGGAAGTCTTATTTTTTTGGACTCCGAATCTTGAATTTTACGTCCGCCATTACTCGAACGTGTTCCTGTTGGCGAGGAACGCCTAGTCATTTTTGAGCGTACGTGACGTCAAAGTCTCAACACAACAACACGTGGGGCTACTTTTCTCATACAAACCTTCACGCGAACTAACATATGTAGCAAGAAAGTGTACCATTTTTCCGCAAAGAAAAAGTTTTGAATAGAAATATGCCTTCCAGTTTGTGCATTGTACAGGACTGTAGCAATTTAACGAACCACAAAGCTGACATTTCGCTACATTCAAGCCTTCTAGTTGAGTACCGTACGATCGAGCAGCCGTGTGATAATCAGTGAATAAGGTTTGTAATTTTCTTCAAGCCTCAAGGATGGTTTGTGTATGTTTTGGTCGTTTTGAGGACAGAAGCTTCTCCAGAATTGTTTGTGTCACATGGAATAGCCGGTAAGATCGTACCAGAGTCCACTATATATAACAGTTCGGAAGAAGGCCAAAATAGCCGAACCAACTGACAGGATGTCATAAATTAACCGAAAAATAAGCTGAGGATATAGTTTGTCATATTGCTGTTTCCTATAAACAGATAAACCTAGCGATGTTTAGTATGCCTTTCACTTTACTGCTAATTTTATTTTCAAGACAATAAACCACAGAAGAAATGACCAATACTATTTCATGCGGGGCGCGCGAATTATCGCTACTGTAAAGCTCACTCAGCAGATCAGTCAGTTTCAATACCTTTTTTCAGTCTCTAGTAAATTCTTATCACTCACGATTTCATGTTAGACAACAGAGCGATTTAATTTTATAGCAATTACAATGTATTTTAGAATGTAGATTCGCCGGAAAATCTATTGCCGGGACACAAGTCTCATTCGTGTTCCACTATAAAAACAACTTAGAATTGTGATTTCTCTGCTGAATTCTTCCTGTAGCCCAGATAACAGCACAACCTTAAAGCCGAACCAGGGAAAATACCCTAGGAATGACTAACATCAAACCGTGAGTGATAAAAATTTACTAGAGACTGAAAAAAGGTATTGAAACTGACTGATCTGCAGCTTTACAGTGGCGATATTACTTCGCGCCCCCGTCGCTGTTTGAGACACAAACAAAGTACTGTGCATGAAATAATATTGGTCATTTCTTCTGTGGTTTAGTGTCTTGAAAATAAAATTAGCAGTAAAGTGAAAGGCATACTAAACATCGCTAGGTTTATCTGTTTATAGGAAACAGCAATATGACAAACTATATCCTCAGCTTATTTTTCGGTTAATTTATGACATTCTGTCAGTTGGTTCGGCTGTTTTGGCCTTCTTCCGAACTGTTATAGTGAACTCTGGTACGATCTTACCGGCTATTCCATGTGACACAAACAATTGTGGAGAAGCTAATCTGTCCTCAAAACGACCAAAACATACACAAACCATCCTTGTCCTTGAGGCTTGAAGAAAATTACAAACCTTATATTCACTGATTATCACACGGCTGCTCGTACGGTACTCAGCTAGAACTGAAGGCTTGAATGTAGCGAAATGCCAGCTTTGTGGTTTGTTAAATTGCCACAGTCCTGTACAATGCATAAACTGGAAGGCATATTTCTATTCAAAACGTTTTCTTTGCGGAAAAATGGTACACTTTCTTGCTACATATGTTAGTTTGTATGAGAAAAGTAGCCCCCACGTGTTGTTGTGTTGAGACTTTGACGTCACGTACGCTCAAAAATGACTAGGCGTTCCTCGCCCACAGGAACCGGTTTCGCGTAATGGCGGACGAGATTTCGACGGTAAACTCTCTTTAAATGTGTGGTCTAAGTTCCCCCTTTGCAAACTTTTTTCACTGATTTGGATATTTCTGCCACTGTTTGTCCTTATGGAATACAAAAAAGCGGTAAAAGAAATAGTCAAATTTCGTCGTAGTACCACTTTAAATAAAACTACTGGCACACCACTGCACTGTGTCCCAGATTTAATTTTGCTTGTTGTATTTGTACCACAGGCTTCAAATTCACTACTTTAAAGGCCTGAAAAAATTACTGGAAGGAAATTTTGGATTTTGTTTCAAATATATCACTTCTTCAACAACTACTATTTTCTCAATCATTTTATTGATAACAACAGGAACAAAACACAATAATACTTGCTGCTATATAAATACAAAATATTTGCTGCTATATACTTACACCTTGTGTCCATGAATAACTTTACTATATAACAGGTAGAGTTCTAAAGAAAAACTTAAGTCCATACTCATGCTCTACATCCCTGTACAAATTTACTCATCTTCCTCATCCTCTACAAGTCTTCTATATCTGACCTATCTTCATCATTTGCTTCTTCCTCATTCTCCACATCTGTCCACTCATCATCATCATCATCCCTGTTTGCTACTTCACTTTCATTTTCCAACTTGTTATCTTATCAGATGCTGAATTTTCTTCTTCATCCACATTTCTTATACTTGTTTCATTTCGTGTTTCAGATTTCTCCTTTGCAGCCTTCAGTCGCTTTCTCAACTCCTTCTGTTTATTTTTGTATCTCTTTCGCCTACAGTGCGCTTCAGATATGCTGCTTCCCAGCTTTTTTCGGCACTGATCAACCATGATTTCATAGGAGTCAGGAATTCCTTGATGTCTTGCAGCGTTGTCTGTAGTTTGGGGAGCAAATCTACATAGAAACTATTCTGCTCTTTCATGTCTGAAATATGAGATAGTGGAAAGGTGTGTCAAGCACTACATAAAATTCATGATACAATATTGTTGAAATAATGAAATAACATTCCATTAAATACCTTCTTTAAACTACAATGTACACATAGGAGGGGTAACATTAATTTTGCTAAAAGTTTTAGATAATAACAGCAGCCATAATTTCTGGACTGGCATGTCAAAATTATTTCGAAACCCAATTAAGGCATCATGTTTGGAACAATGTATCTCAATGTCAACCCCACTTCTTTCAAAAAAGAATTTGAATTTTGTCAAAGTGGCATTTTGTCTTGACCATGTGATAAAAAATGTACACTGATCCCTTTGCATTGCTGCAATGCCACAGTTTGTTTGCTTTAGAAAATGATGCACTGAAAACTTTATTATTTGAGGGGTACGTCTGAAGGATTTTTCAGCAAAGAGCATTAATAGGAATGTCCTTTATCTGAATGGTTTCCTGAATTTTTAAGCCTGCATGTATATATTGATGAATTGGAATTGCATCATGTTTTTATTTTCCTTCCTTTTGGGACTTGAGTCTACAAACTCTTTTAACAAATACACCTTTAAACTTACCTTCTCTGATTATTTTTCCCTTCTTTGTATTCTTTAGCGTCTTCTCAATCTCTTGTTCACAGATTTGGATGTTTTTCATGGCCAGTGAAACTGCATCCTGGCATGCTTCCACAAACTTGCAGAGATGATCGTAGTTCTTTTTTCCAGGGAGTTTCTCATTTTCTTTGTAGCACACGATTTCAGGATAACGGGCTTTCAATACCTCGATCTGTCCATATGGACTTTTCTTCTTTATGTGCGGCGTCCAGTCGTCTAGCGTTGGGCTTTTGACAGTTCCAAATATCAGCTCTATTCGCATCGACCGTTCAAAGCGGCACCAATCTTCGCAATCGCGCAAGGATTTCGAGAACTTGAACCGCTCCGCAGCCATTTTCAAGATGAATGAATTGGAGATTGTTTGTCGCGGAGAAACTGGTGACTGATAACACAGATTGTGGAATTTCCTTTTAAGTGATTCGGTATTGACAACAATATTGCCCATTCCATCTCTAGTTTGGAGGAAGTTTTTCATCGCTTGCGGTAGTGATAGCACCACAGAGGAGCTGGACGTTTTGTAGGTCGCCTTCGATTTTGCTTGGCTATCCTCTGAATCACGTTGAGACTTCTCTTTTTGTTTTGATTCAAGCTTAAGCTTATAGTCCGAGTAAATCCGAGAAAGGCGGCGATACTCAAATTTACCGAGTCCTAGTGAAGCAGCATCCTCTTCCTTGATATCTTCAAGGTGTGAGACTTCTTCTATTCCGTTGCTCACAAATGTCGCGTGGTGTTTCTCTAACGAGGCATTCTTTAACCACGAAAGCAAGGTTTCTCCAACATCACCTTCGTCCTCGGACACAGAAGCCTCCGCCATCTTTGTTCGCACATTGCTTTGGCCGAGGGAGCCTGGAAAGACACCTTCCACCAGGATGCAATGCGAAAATATCCCACCGGGTGGGGAGGGGTGCGGTACTTTTTCCATTGTATATTTTCAAAATGGCGAAAGGCTCCGCAGTTCGACGCGGGAAAATCCAAAGGAAATACAAAGAACTTAATTCCTGTTTTGGTTATAAACACGTAACCATTTCGCCCTGCAATAAAACAGCAGAGGCAAGACGCAATGAGCTGGAACAGGCAATCAGTCAGAGTCGCGATTATACGAAGGAATCTTTGATTACTCTTTCTTGTCTACTCGACGAGCTGGTCACGTTTTCCTGCATGTCCTTTCCAGGATGCATTTGAAGAATTTGCAGGGAAAATCCCTTCATTGGCATACAAGAAAGACCAGAAGGAAACTCGTCGACAGTTCAGAGATAGAATGTTATCGGAACGTGGATTACCAGTCATTTTATTGGATAATGGAGGCCATTCTTTCGTATTGCTGATGGAGCGCCCGCTTAACAATGCTGCATTGTGTAGAAGCCTAGATCTTATTCTTGGATGCAAATCAGATGATGAACAAAGTAGCGCCCCTTATCTTCAAACGGAATTAGCAAGCTTCATACCAACTATTATGAAACTTATGTCATCTGCCAAAGACAGGGCTATTTTAACATTTGTTCTCTCAAGTATTTTCTCGACAACTAGTCTGACTCTTGCATTGGGGTTGCAAAATAAGCAAACCCAGAGAATCAAACAAATGGTGCACGATTTTTTAAGTGAAGCTGACCATAAAAAAGAGCAAGTAGAGGAAGAAGCTGAGAGACAAATAGAGAATGTAATATCCAAATTAGAATTTGATATCATAGACAAGGAGAGAGAGCTTAGCATGAAAAGAGCAAGACTTCATGAAGAAGAAGTTGAAAGTAGAGGCTTTGAGACAGAAATGAAGCGCAAAAGATTGCGAAGACTTCAAGGCAATCCAAAACTTAGAGTGAAAAAGAGGTTGTCTAGCAGGCTTTTCCACAAATGGAAGCAGAGTCTCATGTCCCAGAAAGGTAAAGGTAAAGGGTGCTATAAGATCGACCGGAGAGCAGAACTGGCTGTATATGAAGTACTACAGGAACAGCTAAAGGCACACCGAAGGCGATGGGGGGAAGAGGGTACGGGATACCTAGCGCATGAGCAACGGATACAGTCCAAAGAAATGTTACGAATTGCAAATGAGCATCTCCGCAAACTAGGCAGGAAGCCCATCCAATCAAAGGAAACTGTGCGCTCTTGGGGAAAATGTAAGAATAAAAGATATCGCCAAGCACAGCAGCACCGTGGAAGGAATCTCTGGGCTCATCTGCGTCCCCAAAAGAAGCTCCAGCAGAGGCACATCAATGTTCACTACAACCGTGCACACATAAAGAATTATGTGAGGTTTGCATTTGGGAAAAGCAGCATTGCTCAAGGCAAGAACCTTGTCATCAGGCGTGCCATTGATGACAAGGCAAGAACCTTGTCATCAGGCGTGCCATTGATGACAAGGCATATGTCAGATGTGGCACATCTGAAGGATTCTCCAGGCCTCTTCACACTCCTGTGCAGCTCAACAGCTCAACTGACAGTCAGTTTCAGCTGCCATCATCTGACTATCCAGACTCTGTTGGATATGTGTCCCCAGGAGTTATACTGATAGTGAATGACATGAAAGAAGTCGAACATAAGGGACGCGACAAATTTGTGGCAACAGATGTGACAGTGTCATTCGCATGTAAGCCAAAGCACCTATACCCAAGTTCTGCCACAAACTGGGCTAACGACATGGTTGCCTGCAGGTACCATTTCAGAACTGAACATGAAATACCAAGGGAATTAAATTCCAAAGATAGTACATGTATGTTACCTGACATGGATGTTATGCCATACCTAATTGCTGCGAGAGACTCTCTGTTTCAGTTTGAACTTATGACAATCCAAGAGGATTATGAAAAAGTAACAAAAGGAGGAGATCATCTGTCCAGAGAGTTACTTCGAGTTCAAGTTCTCCTTAAGAGACTGAATGTTTCTCTGCTGGAAATCGAAAACCTGAAGCAAGAGACGGTGCTAGGGAAAGTATTTATAGATCTTTCCCTTTTAGTAGAGCAGCTCAAAGATATAGGTAAGCTATAGCAATCAATTTGCAATTCAGGTGTACTCATCTGTACTCACATTTGTAAACTCTTTTTGAGGATTCTGACATTGGGCTACTGCTTTTTTATATCTCATACATGTACCATATAGAATACTCTCCATCAAAATGCAGGAAAGCCATTGTTATGTTCAACTGTTTTCCACGCAACCTTAAAACTTCTATCCTGTATATATTTATTGTGTTGTAGAAAAAATTACCTTATGATGTCCTAGATTTCCTATATTCAAAGTATTACAATATTGCTACACTGTACATACATGTAGATTGTAGTGTGTAGTGTTTTTTTTTATTCTTCATTACCAAGCTTCATTACTAGATATGGGAACTGTAGCATGTTCAAGTTTACAAAAATATACTTTTAATTCTACAGAAACCAAGCTTAATTCCCAGATGTGGGAAGAGTTAGATTCCAGTTACATCAAAGCAAAGACAATGTGCCAAGATATTCGCAAAGAAATGGAATGTATTGGTCTCCCTCGGCACAGGTATTAATACAGATACATATACAGCTGTAGGGATAGTGATAGATGTTTGGCAATACAGTGGCTGGCTGTTAATCTGGTCACCTTTTAATAGATATTAAGAGACCAGAAATTTTCTGACTGTTTTATATGGGATCAAATATAAAAACAAGAAATATACATGTACGTATTGACAAATGCTCAGCAACTAAAATGAGGCCACAGTATACAAATGTACAAGTACCTGATTCATAAGAAATGAACTTTAATGTTTGCTCCAACTCCAAAATTCATGTTAATATCATATTCAATGCTACCAATCAGAATTGAGGACTTCTTTAATGTTATTTGTCAACAAAATTCCTATTAACTCCATGCATGTTCATGCAAATTTCTATAACATAGCTCTCTCTCGAAGCGCCGACAGCTGGAGATTTTCTTCAGGTGTACTACACTGTACATGAACTCTCTGACTAGTGAGATGTAAAAATACTGAAACTGCATGGCCATTAAATCTCTTGTTTTTTTCATACTCATTTGCTACTGAAATATTTTACCACCAAGTATGCTGTTCTTGGGAGAGCCCTGTACAAGATATGCTGGAAAAAATAATCAAACAAAGGGAAAAAAGAAAGAAACGAAATTTGACAATAATTATGTTGAAAAGGTACATGTATGAATCATTTGAGAAGCATGTCAGTGATCGTAGACAAATTTAAGTCAACTACTGGTATTAGAATCTTACTGATTGACGTTTCGGCCGAAGCCATAGAGCTTCATCAGAACTGATCTAGTTTAATACATTGTAGTTGCCGATGGCTTTGGCTGAAATGTCAATTGGTAAGATTCTAATTCCAGTAGTTGACTTAAATATTCCTACATTTACTCCAGCTGGATGAATGGCAACATTCACTTTCATGTTAGTGTTCAATGTTCAATATAAATGCCTGGCATATTGATAAACATCCCATATTATGTCTGTTACATTTCAGACCTCTTGACATTCAGACATCTGATGCTGGACCTGGAGTTTCCAGCCACGAGCAGATGAGTCAGCTACGTATGGCAGAATATTTTATGATAAATAATCTAGACCTTCAAAGTAGATTTCATTATGCTCCCAATGATTCATCCTCTCATATTGTAGAGAGGGTAATGAGATCACTGAATGAATGCCTGGGTGATGGAAGGGTTATTCCAGTCCCCTCTACATCAGTTCTTGATAACGAAGGCAACCTTAGGGTGACTGAATTAACAAATGAAGAAATCCAGAGAATCCACAAGGATGAACAGGCCAAAATTGCAAAACATTGCGCAGAACAAGTGAAAACAAGATTTGATGGCAAATCCTGCATGGGGACATCCATCCATGCCACCACCCCTTGCTATGAAGAACACAAGTGTTTCTTTTTTGATGAATATTATATGTTGAAATGTGCATGTGCTGGATCCAAGTTAATTCTTGACCAATGTGCGGGAAAGGAGTACTACAAATTAGTTAGAACCTTCTTTGAAGACCACTATCTATTATTTGACAATGGATTTGAAGGCATCAGGACTGGATGCCAGGAGAAAAAAGGAAACATGTGTGACTATCACAAGCATGTTGAAAGTATTAAGGATATCTTGCCATGTGGTTGGAGTGGGACCTCTGTAACACGAGTCCAGCCACCAGTCCCTGACTATTCAGTTACAGAGGAGTTCCACTATGCCCTACCAAGTGATATTTCCTCTGGAAATATAACTGAGAAATTTGACCTTAAAAAGGAGTTTGTAACTGATGTCTCAAAGAGGTCAATTGATGACTTCTCACCGAGGAAACGACTCGAGAACATTATTCAGTCCTGTGGTGAGCCTGAGCTAGTTCTTCAGGATGACAATGATGGCCATTCGAATTCAGTGCATGCTGTCGTTGATAATAATGACACACTTAACAAGATGTTAGGAAAACTTGATGAGTTTGTAGAAAAGTATACAGGAGAAGACCTAAGAAACTCTGTTGTGTGTGAAATTAAACGTCGCTATAATGCCAAGGTGAAAACATTCATATCAAGAAAGATTAATGCAAGTGCCAGAGACAGTGAAAAAGCAAAAACATATGATGACATTGATTGGCCTGGGCCGATAACAGAAAATTGCCTTAGCGAGCTATATGTGTCTCAGCTTGATTTATATTCGATGAAAAACCTACATTTGTCAAAACGAGCCTGTGACAGGAAAGGTTTTATGAAAAAAGATAAAATAGAAGATATAAAGAAGCACTTCTACAGTTCAACAGCCAGTAACAGACACAATGACAATGGGGACTCCAAGAAACAGCAGAAAGTACATGTGGCAATGTCTGCAACCACTATTAACAATAAGAGTGTACCAGCAGTGTTAAATGTTCCTCCTTGGGGTGGCACTATTATGGTACCAGTTCAAGGCCAAATTGATCTTGTGAATACATGCCCCATCGATAACTTCCTAACAATCTTCTATGTCCTGATGAAAATGCACAATGCATATTATAAGCACCTCATGAGATCTCCAGAACTGTATGCTGGTACTCTGCTGAGAATCTGTCAAATGTTTGACAGTGGTAGTTATACTGAAGGGAAGTGTGAATGGCTTAAGCTGTTTCCTGGCCAGTTTAACCTGACACAACCAGGCCAGCTCAACTTGTGGGGCAATGAGGGGGACTTGTTTGTGTCCAGGATGTATGGAGAATTGGAGACAGTCTAGACAAGCACATGTATGTCTCCACATTGTCCATCTGGAGTTAAGCAGCTGCGATCGAAGGCTATAACTCTGAGGTAAGTATTAAACTTTTTTTTAAGTGTAAGTGGTTCATAATATTATCTGATTTACACAATAATTTTAGTGGAATATAACAGAATTCATAATTCATATTTTATAAAGGCCAGTCAATTTTGGTAGCACTTTCTGTGAATAAATTGAGGGACTACAGTAAGAATGAAAACAGATTAACTTTTTTCTCAATTTTGGAAAAAATGTTCAGTTCATTGTCTTTAGAGCATGCCTGATTCTACTCAATCAGGCCTGAGTGACACATTGCTGAGTTCAAACAGGCATGTTATAAAGATTTTAGGTGAATAAAAAAAATCCAAAATTGAGGAAAAGTCACTTTTAAATCTGTTCTCATTCTTAGCCGTTCAACTGATGTTTGTGATTAAACTGAATACTGAACTATTTGCCTTTTGCATATATCCTTTATAGTAATCCAGGATTTCCCCCACCAAGATTTATACAAGAATCCTTGAATATCTGGCTGAACACCAACCTTAACCCCAACAGATGTGGTGAAAGGATGCCCACAGTTCCCCCTGGAGCTAGCCATTTCCTTGGCAATTGTATTGTACAAGACCCTGTTACTGGTCAGCTTCTGTGAGTACCCACAGCATTTCACATTGTTGTCTCTTGATCTCTCTCCTCATACAAAAGAGAATTTAGATAGCATCCAATTCTAATGGCAAACACTTCAATAATGGCAATAAGACAAAAGTCAAGTATCACCCCAATAGTACAACCAACAGTATTAAAGATACTAATAAGTACAAAAACTGTAAACTGTACAAAAAATGTAAAAATTAATTTATAAAGCCAAGAGATGTTTTATAGAAAAATGGAAGGCTTTTTTTAAGTCGTTGTGTCACTCAACAAGGTCTTTTCTGCAGTGTTAAAGCCTTTACAAATGGCTCTGGTGCTATAGTCTAGTGATGGTGATTTTCAGATTGTAGCAGCAATCTAAATGAGGGACATTTTTGCATGAGTCTTTCTTTTTAGAGTTAGACAAGAAAGCTTACCTGCAGCTATTTTTGAGGAAACTGGTGTTTGCAACTGCGCTTTCTTAATAATCAAAACATTTATAATGTGTCAACAGTTTTTATGCATTTTATTTATTGTTTTGAAAAGGCAAACTGTTCAAGCTTACTGTGGAGGAATGCGCACATGCACAAAGAGGGCATTTCGCAATGGTAATCCACCAGTCCTTGTGATGTCCCTTGACATCTTTGCTCGTCAGGCCATCATAACAGATGCAAGTCAACTTCCACAATTTGTTGAAATCTCCAGCACCAGGTGAGATTTTAAGCTAGAATATTACCAATTTTTTTAATTCTAGTGATATTCAAAACTACTTAAATTGTTTAAAAGGAAGTCCAATATTCTCTGTTTTTAAAACAGGTACTATTTATTTGGACTGACATTCTGGAGTGGAGGACATTACCGTGGGGCAGTTACCATCAAGGGTGTCTGGCACCACTATGATGGTCTATGGGAAAGGCAAGGCAGAGGCCAGGGACTGCACAAATGTACAGGGATGCCATCAACTCCAAATGGTTTCCTTTTATCGCACTGTGTTTTTGTTGCAGCAACTCTTTTGTGAGAGGTACACATTATTATGTATCCTTTGATTTATCCACAATTAAAAGGCAGGAGAAATTTACACAAGAAATTTACATAACTTTTCGTCTCTCAAAAAGATTTGTTTGATTGGGATTTTCACTGGTGTCTCGCTATGAGCTTGAATCATAAACAATCATTTGCCGTGCAAGGTGATGCAGCTGTACACTTTTATAGGTATCAATATTAAAGTATAACTTTATGGGCATGCTAGCCCTGATGCCCCTGATCGCAGGGGCATGGCTCTTAATTTAAAGTTTACTTAGGACAATAATTGTTAAGTACAAATATAGCTAATTTTGGAATAACTTAATATTCCAAATTGAATAGATTGGTACATAAAAATATATATAAAAAAAAAAAACGTGCATGAGATCTTAGCCGAAAAAAAAATTGCTGCACAGCAAACCGGAGTAAAATAAAATACATGCAGCTTGAGAATCCACCCATGAGTGCATGGTAATTGACAGAATATTGCCACTTCAAACTCCTAATTATAAGGCAGGTCAAAATTAACCTTTCTAAAAATACCACAATAGTACATCTATAGATAATCAATGTTTTTAATTGTTTATATTGACTTGGTGCATGTACATGAAATGTACCATATTTTGTAAATAAATATGAAAGCTCAGTACCTTCACAGATTATTTTTCAACATCCATGATCAATATAACCTAACCTGCAGTTTGAATGTCCACTTTCAGTGTCTCCAACATGTCCATTTCTGACTGTTCTAACTCAAACACACCGTTGTCCTGATTTTTGGGACATTCATACCTTGGCCCAGCCAATTCTGTGATTCCACATGCTGAAATGATAATAGAATTATGTAGTTCACAATAATAATGTGAAATAATACTGCTTCTTAAGAAGCCGTAGACACTGTTATCGAGTCCTATGACGCGCGTAAGATGTTCAATTTCGTCACGACTGTAGAATTGTCAGGTTTTTAATGCACACGGGTAAACAGGGAGTGTCCTTCATACAATCCACTGTGCTATATATATATGTGACACGTTATCAACTGATTCAAAGGAATGCTAACGTAATACAGGATGTTACGTCACATAGGATACTACATCCCTTCCTTTCTGGAACGAAATTCGTTCTCTCAAACAAATAAAAATAGGAATCATAACCAAAAGAAATTTAGATTACATGCTATGGTTACTAGGATATATATTTTAGTGAATAACTAATTCTTGAAGTAAAGCATAGTCTAGTGTCTGGTTCCCTAAATAGGAGACTCTAAAACTAATAGGTCCAATATATAATGTCTCGAGTATCTAGTACATAATAAAGTCTTTAAAACGCTTGGGAGGCTTGGTTTGCCTCCTAGGTCGGTCTGCAGGAGGTGTTACTGCAGGTGTGGTCTCAGCAGTGTTCTGCTGCTGATATTGCTGTGGCATGTTTATGTCACACTCCTCGGGTGTGTGGTCCACTGGGGCTTCGACCCTTTTGAAGAATGACGAGTTCCTGATGATTACTCGCTCTCCCCTTTGTGATGCGACCATTGACCCTTTGGTTTTCCTGACTTCATAGGGGGCAGGATCGTACGCGCTCTTACTCTTCGCTTTTGACCGATCATTCTTTAGAAGCACGGAATCTCCCTCGGCGATTGGAGCGGGTTTAACAGATGCCTTCGTGTCTGCGTAGAGCTTCATTTTCGCCTTGGCGTACTCGTCATTGATGCGCATGTATTCGTCTTGGTGAGCCGCACAGTTCTCTGGTAGGCGAGTCTTTATCGGCCGCCCGTACAACGCTGTAGCAGGTGGTGTCTTAGTCGAGGCGTGTGGCGCGGCGCGGTAATTCCTCAGAAACCGGTACAGCTCCTGTTTCCAACTCTTCCCTTCTATCAGTGCTGCTTTCACTGCTTTCCTTTCCTATGTACGAACCCTAAGTAATTCGCAAACGCGCGAAAATCGTTACCGTTGAATGGCGGGCCATTGTCGCTTCTTAGCTTTTCTGGTACTTTTCTGCCAATAAATCACTCAGGTCGACGTATTTTCCGGCAACAATCTGCGACACCAGTTTCACCGGGATTGGCGAAAAGCCAGGGCCCACAATGAAAGGCTGTTCAAAGTTCATAGACGGAAGTCCTGGAATGTTCGCGACGGGCATGTGATTCGAGTGAGCCGAAATAGCAGAGCTACTTGCGGGCAAAGAAATGGCCGATGAAACCGGCAACGAAAACGTATTTACAAAGGATGGGACAACAATCGGAGGCCTACCTTGTTGAGCCAGTCCCGAAGAAGCAGCCAGAGCCTGAGGCGCCACAAAACCAGCTCCCGAGGCAAGCAATTGATCAGCCCGTGAGTTGATCCCCTGATTGGCAATAAACGTGGACGAACTCGCCGACGGGCACGGCAAGACGGCTGACGAAGGTTCCCTAGCTGGTGATGAGTCCTTAGCCGTCGCAAAGGCTGCTTGGACTGCCGCAGTCACCGCTGCTAGAACCTCCGGCGACAAAGGCACTCCAACGCTATTCGGGGTCGAGTGGAGTTCGTTGTGGGCACTCGATGCAGAACTGCCCGAAGGTAAACCCGACGAAACCACAGACAAACACGGCGAAGCTGAGGCCTCCGCCGTCAACACGGGGAACAGAGCCGAATCCAGGCTATTTCGTGTCTGTCGACCTCCTTGATCCATCGATGTGAAGAACAAAGCAAGTAACAAGCGATTAACCACTCCAACAGCAACACAACAGGGTCACGATCCGCAATGATCTAACGCTGAAAGCACATGGCATGAAGAAGCCCCTGCAAGAGGTGAGCCAAAGTCCGACTGGGCTCGCATCCGTCAATATCTCGGTTTTCCCATCGGGGTCAAAATATTACATCTCCGTTGCATTCGTCATGGCGTCACGCAACTTCTCCAGCGACATTTGGTGCTCTGCAGACCAAGTGAACGGGACTCCACTCTTAATAAGATCTCGGAGTGGTTTACTAATCGTCTCATACTTCTGAATAAATCTGGCGCTGTAATTGGTCATACCAAGCAGGCTTCGAACCTCGGACGCATCTTTTGGCGTGTCCATCTCGTGCACTGCGCGCACTTTTATTGGGTCTGGAGATATTCCACCCTAGGAGAACACGAAACCGTGAAATTCTAGTCGGCTCTTTTTGAACTCGCACTTATCTCGGTTCAAAGTTAGGCCACGGTCACGCAACCTTTGAACAACTGCACGTAGGTTTGTATCATGCTCCGTCTCGTTGGCTCCATAAACAAGAATATCATCACTGAAATTCATGACACCGGAAATTCCATTCAGCGTTTCTCGTATCGCGTTCTGAAAAATTTCGGCTGCACTATTAATGCCAAAATTCAGTCTCTTGAATCTCCGAAGTCCAAGATGCGTAGAGAACGTAGTAATGTAGCGAGAATCCGGGTGCAACTCCAACTGGTTATATCCTTGGTTCAAATCCATTTTCGAGAAAGCTTTGGCGCCATTCAGATCGCTGATAATCTCGTTGACAGTTGGCGTGATATGCCTTTCTCTTTTTATTGCCTGATTTGGTTGTCGCATATCAACGCAAACTCTGACCTTTCCGGGTCTCTTTGGTTTCGGCACGACACCCACAGGGGACACCCACGGCGTAGGGCCATCCACCATCTCAAGCACTCCCAGCACTTCGTCTTTGTTGATTTGTTCCTCCAATTGCTTTATGACATGAAATGGGACACGTCTGTGTGGCTGAGCGACGGGTTGTATTCCTTCATCTATGTGTAATTTCACTTGAAAACCCTTTAATTTTCCCAGCCCATCGAAGATAGCATGGTATTCTCTGACGAGAGAGTGGATTTCCGGCTGTTTTGACCCTTGGGATTGAGTGATAGATCTGACAACTTGGACCAGACCTAATCGTTGCGACGCATTCCAACTCAATAGACATCCCCCATTTCCTTTCACAACGAAGAATTTCTCTTCAGCGAGTTTCTCACCCGATTCCACTGCTGCGTGGCACTTGCCTAGAATTGGAAGTGGCTTCTCGGATCCATATGAATAGATTTTTGCCCTTGCTTTCGTTATCTTTGGCTGATCCAGCTTTTTATACGCCTCTTCATCAACTATGTTAACGCTGGCTCCCGTGTCCGCGATCATGTCTATTTCGATCTCATTGATCTTAATCACGAATTTCGGAGATGTCTCCGACTTCACGGCGCCCAACGTGAGGGTTGCAAATGCATATTCATCTTCGCTATCGCTATCATTATCATTCAGAGCATTCACGCGAGGTTTTTGTTTCCAATTCCGCCCTTGCGTTCTCTGCTGTGACGGCTTGTCCCATGTGGAATCCTTGCTTCTACAGCACTTTTCGAAATGATTGTATTTCTTGCATGATTTGCACTGTTTGCCAAAAGCAGCACAATTATCTCGACCCTTCGCATGTCGACGTCCGCAATAACCACAGTCGTTGGTTTGGCGTGACTTCTCATTTTGTTGTTTGCGTGTGTTTGTGGTTATCTTGTTGGCGTGCGCTGACTCACTCGACTCTATTCCCTTTGCCTGGAGATCTGCCAACTCCATGGCTTTCGCCGTGTTGAGTAATTTCTCCAAGTCCATCTCGGGATCTGCTAAGGCATTTCTTCGTAGTCGAGACGATGTGCAGTTCTGCACTATCTGTGTTTTGATTTCCCGTGCGCAATCATGAAATTCACATGATTTCGCTAGCTGCACCAGCCTTGTGTGAAATGCAGCCACACTCTCGCCAGCTTGTTGCTTTGCCTGACGAAACCTGTACACTTCATATTCTAGATGTTTCCTTGGGGAGAAATAGCCGTGCAATGCTTTGAGCGATTGATCCAACACTGTTACTGTTTCTGTTGCAGCTTCCACAGTCAGAGTGTCAAATACCTCATTAACCTCATCCCCGGCGTAATGTAAAAGCATTGCTTTCCCTCTCACGGGCTCTGCAATATTCATCGCCATAAGTAGGTTCTTAAATCTCGAAACGTAGCGTTCCCAGCGCTGACTGACATCACTTCCTTGGATATCAAATGCAGGAAACACTGGAAGAGCCGCCATGCTGACTGTTCTTCCTTACGTTTTTGAGTAAAAAAAATCCTCGTCGCCAGATTTAGAATTGTCAGGTTTTTAATGCACACGGGTAAACAGGGAGTGTCCTTCATACAATCCACTGTGCTATATATATGTGACACGTTATCAACTGTTTCAAAGGAATGCTAACGTAATACAGGATGTTACGTCACATAGGATACTACAACGACGATTTGGAGTTTGAGGGAGCTAGAGCGATGAGTAATATTGCTATTTTACCATGAATTTCCTAAGGTTTAACAAACTTGATTAGCTACAGCTTTCGCAGAGTGTGTGTTACCGGTCAAATGAAAGGTTGTCAAAGGTAATTTCAAGGTCTAGGTCGATGTACTTCCCACCAATTGAATACCAAAGTGATAAGTCTCAGCACCTGGGTTTTGAGAAAAAGTTTGATTTTCAACTCCTTGTTCGTATGAAGGAAACTCGTGACGAAACCGTTGTTTCACTTCTAAAATGGAATTGAAGGCTAGATTTACAACACAAATTACAGACAGGCAATCCAAATTGCTTGACATTATACAGAATTATGATTTTTATATTAGCCCGACTGATTTTGGAGAAAACATTCATTTTCGCGCGATCGAGGAAGGGAAAATGTACTCCTGGTGAATTCTATATCCTTCCTTGGCGTCCTTCCCAGAAAGGGTCGCTGTAGAAAAGGAGAACAACTGTATGGCAGAACACCATACCGACCTCAGAAGTTCACTCTGCAATTGGCCCTCGTGGATACTGCAAAGTATGGCTTTCTGAGAACAACGCCAATGACAGTGAGGTCAAACATTTTGTGCTCGATAACATCGAATCGCCAGTGCATGCAACAAGTCTTGGAGGTCCTCCACTGCCAGTGACTATTCCACCCCATAGCTATTTTATTTGGGATCGTCTTGGTAGAGCTGGGAGATGTATGAACCCATCCAAGCAACATTACAGCCCGGAAATCCACGAGCGCTTTCGCCAGGCTGAAATGCAGGTAGTCATGCTACCTCCAAAGGGCCACGAGGCTAACCCGACAGAGCTATTCCAAGCTATAATCCAGGCGAATGTGAAGTCCTGGAGAGCTCCCAATCAGTCATTTGACGAATGTGGGCCAAGGAACTTTAAAGAAGCACAGCAAGCCGTATCTGATGCTCTTGGAAGGCTGAGGTTTAACACTAATGCCTTCCATGGTTGGTACGAGGCACGAGCCACCGGCCGCCATCTTCTGTGTCGCTGGGCCAAGGATCGCATGATGAAAATAGTCCTCAGATGGCGTGAAAATGAGGAATCACAAGTTTTCCTTTGGCCACAGAAACTATGAGTAGCTTAACTTTTACTTACTGAGGTTTATTTCCCAGATTCAAACCATGCATAGCTAAACAAGTGACATGATTTCCCTGTTTCGCAAAGAACGTCAATTCGAATTGAGGCCATGTTGATTTTCGTAGAAATCACGTGATTTTAGGTTTTACGTCATTCGAGTTTCCATATTTAGAAAGGCTGTAAAACAAAAACCGAAACATTGTTTTCGACAATAATAAAATTCCATGTATGGAATTTAATAAGGTTTTTAATAAAAAATAAATGCCGAAAAATAAGTTTGTAGTTTTTGTGTAAAATCGTAACATGTCATGCATCAATTGTTCTGTCCAGACTACTATAGAGTGCATAGTTGCATGCTCTCAGCACAATAATATTATGCTTGCTCAGTACATGTATATTATGAACAAGTATTCGCATGAACTGCTCATGTTATATGTGATTTATTGGCACTGACTCATATTTTGAAAGTTCTCAAATTGCACTTGTTCAAGCAATTACCAAAACGTCCAAAATATCGCTCAGTGCCCATACATCATGTATATAGCACTTGTGTCCTTGTTGCTGCAATATATTTCCTCTTATAAGTCGTATCTTTATTTATTTAGGTTGTATTATACACTCAGGGATTTTGCTGGAATTTTAGACTATGTCAAAAATTATACCAGTTAGTGTTTTCAGTAATTCAGCACTTTTCACAAAAACCTTGACCAGAATGAAACAGAAAGCTGAATCTAGGTACTGAATCCCTGTAGACTGTCCTTTTTTTTATTCCATGGTTACCTGTATGACTAACCTATTATATATAATTATGGTAAATGATAAGAACATACTAATGTATCAAGTATAGCATTGGACATTTTTAATCTGGATCCTGAGACCCATAGATTTTGGGGGGTTTGGGATCCCAAACAAATAATTTATAGGTCCCCATGTCGAATCCAAGATGGGGGTCGCTCATGCTGCCTAGTCACTAAACCAGCAAAACCTTTGGTACATGTACATGTATACACATGCAATCATAGGAAAGGAAATAATATATTTTTAGAAATTATTTTTCACTAAAAATGCATGACTTCTGTATTATTGCTGTCGCTGTTTATACAGATCAATTATTACATTAACTAGTAATACATTAAATGCCTCATGACCAAATAACATATAGTAATAATAAGGTCTCTATATTGTAATTTAATTAGACCCTCAACAATTTCTCTTGTTTTTCATTAATTACTTTCAGAGCGATAACTTACAGGGAGGTCCCACAAATAGTTTGATCTCCTCCACTGCACAGGAGAGGGTGTGTTTTGGAACTTACTCCTTGACCACGGGCCAGGATACTCAATGTCAACGACTTTCCCACATTTTGTTCATGTGAATAAATCAAGCCAATGCTGCCCTCACCTTAAATCGTCACCAAAGATTAAGAAAGAAAAACATATATATGTATATATACACACACACTCTTGTTTTCAAAAACATTGCTCTGCAAGAGAGAACAAGTAACTAATTTCCATAACAAAGGCTACAATTATAATTGCACTGGTGCAAAAAAATTACACCGGTGCAAATAAATGACACCAGTGCAAAAAATTCCACTGGGAGTTAAAATATTATTGTACTACAACATACACATATTACATGTAACATGTACTGTGCCATTTCATTTTGCCAGTACCCTCTAAATATTTGCTAGACAAAAAATCCTACTAGCAGCCATTACCCAACTTAATTACCTAAATGATCAATCTCTCATAAACAGCACACATTTGTTGACCATTAAACTCATAATAAAAAAAGGGAACTCATTCTCCCTTCTCATTGTGGCCCCTAAATTTCGTAGTAAGACAAATGAATAGCCAACTTAAAAGGAATACAATTTTCACCAAAGCTTGAAGACAGGAGCAAGAAAAAAGAAGATATAAAAAATTATTATATTGAAAATATAAAATATTGAGATCCATTTCACTTAATATAATACTGCTCACAATTATATATGATAGTACATGTATCAATCATGTACATGACTTACAAAATGAAGTTAATCAAAATTTTGCATTATATACAGACAAATCATGTATTTTTGGGTGGCATTTTCCTGCATTTATCAGTTTGATGATATAGAGGTTATTCACCAAGATTGAGGATATATTGGCCAAGTTCATTTTTGTGTGTTTATGGACCGAGATGAAGTTGAGGGGAATATAACTTAAAATGCAAGGATATATATTAAATCATTGTTAAAATCAAGGGGAATATATATTAAAGCATTGTTACGTTAAAATGCAAAGGACAAAGAAACCGAGGTGTGATGTGAAAATATGAGATATATTCCCCTAAAGCTAAAAGAACAAAGAAAACCAATCCATGTGATAAAAGTGTAGATATGGTCAACAATTGTTATCATTAATATTGATTCTGTATCAAGTGAATTATTTGAATAGTACATTTCCTGATTTGAGCATTACCCTAAGACATGCTTTATTCATGTAGCTTATAAGCAAATGTTTGTTATGTTGCTTAAAGTTCTGTTTTTGTTTCATGCATGTAATTCCAGTTGAGGTTAGAATTATCTTTAAACCACTTTTAAGGCACCGTATGGTCTGTCACCTATATATATTAATGATCTAATTAAGACTAAGAGTAAGTCTAGATATTGTCTTAATTCTAATACTGAATTGTTACTAAGCCACTAAGTCATTTATCTCTACCAGCATGTGTTTGTATAATAAAATAATGATTCCCTATTTTACCTCACCAGCTTGAATATTCATATATATTATAAATATAATGCATATGTTATAAATATAAACCTATATATAGCTCATGGATGCAACACTCAAATCAAGAAATATTTAATTATTGACTTGATTTAGATGACTTGATCTAGAATCGATATTAATGATAACAATGTTTGATCATATATACACTTTAATATAACTGTCTTATTTTAATACCTTCTGCACACTTCGTTGAGTGTGTCACATTGTAACAAACATGGTTCCAGTTGGGTCCCCAAGCTGTATTCCCCCTATTCGGTGACAAAGAATTCATGCTCATCTGGGGCTAAAACCTTGTTATCCTTGATATGAAGCTAAACGTTTCAATAATTAATGATAATTTGGTAACATTTGTGCAAATTTAAAGCAAATTTGAAAGCGTTTAGAATTCTTACACTGGTGAGAAAGGCATCAGTACGATTTACACAGACATCATAGGCAAACCACTGCTATAATGAAGTAAAAAGTATAAAAACGTGTTTTTATATTGTTTGTGAGTGAAAACAAGAATACATTTTACATACTTTAGTCGTTACCCTCCCACTTTTTTAAGACTGCTCAATTCACATTCAAATATTAGCTATCTAACGAAACCTGTTTAGCATTTACAGTAGTGCAGGCAAATCGAGCTGGATTAATAGTATCCGAATCGGCGCAAAAAACTATAAAACGCTTTGAAATCCCATATTTGCTACCAGGACTCAGGAGTACCAGCCCATAGCCCGAATTTAAGCCATCTCCTCGGCTGAAAATTCAGGCTAACCAGCCCGCCCAGTCCTGAGCTGTCCTGCAATCCAAAACCGCGGCAAAACGTCACGCGCATGCGTTTTAGATGAGCGCGTCCTACCTCGTTCCCAGTGTCTACTCGACTTGTCTCAGATTTATATCATCATCATCATCATTAGTAGTAGTAGCAGTAATAGTAGTATTCGTTTTTTATTCACATTTTTTTTCAGAAAATGTTTTCTGCGTTAGTATGGTTCTTTGTATTATGCACGGTCAGGCAGCTCGAGTCCAGCTCCCCGGGTTAGGAGCCAGGAGCCCAGCAGGCAGGTATTTGATTTTGCTTTAGAATATGTCATGTGTGTTACTTACATTTCTTGAGATGCACCAGTACTTGGGCCACTTGTGCCCAAGATGCGAAGCCCTGAAATATCTTCGCTTTTCCTCTAGTTGTTGATAATCACCCTTCAGAACTCTGTAGAACTCTCTAAGGTGACTGCCAACAACCGCTCCACCACCATATTTCCTCCGCAACAGCTCAAAATGCGAGCTAACGCACTACAACAATTCTGAAATGGACAGATTAATTAAGAAACATTTCAGCTTACAAAAGTTCAATGCTAGAATGCCGGTTTTCATTGCGTGCAGCTGCGTGTCATGACAGGCCACGTGGCAATTTCGCGCCACCAAGAGCTCACTTCTTTAATAAGTATCAGGACATAAAACAAAAATATACACGTGATTCTGACCTTGATTCTAGCTTTTGACCATTGTGACCCAGTACATGGCGGCCACAAGAAGCCACCGAATAGCCTTGTTCGTCGTCTCTCTGCCTGGCGCTGTTCTGCTCCAGCTCGCCCAAGAGCTTTAGAGTAAAGTCCCCGAATTCTGAGACTTCATCCCCATTTTCCATGAACGTTTTTCCTTCCCTTAGAATAAAGTGGGTTCTACCCTCACTCTGTAACAAAAAAACATAACAAATTACCTGGTGGATAATGCCATCCACTCGGCGCTTGATAAATCCCTATCCAGTGACTAGCCTATCTACTGGATATAGATTTATCCGGAAACTGAGGCTATCCAATGTAGCCTTTGAAAAACCGAGCTGGAAAAACCAGCCGACATGATTGTAAATTATAGAGCAATTAAAGAATGCAGGGCCATTCCATATATTTTTCTCATTGGCTCGGTAGTCGATGATCTTAATCCATCCACCGGTGGCTCGGTGGTATAATGTTCTTTAAAGGTTTGAGTTACATTCTCACAGTATTAACATGAATACTCACCTCTCCTTTGTAGTCATGCCCCTCCACAGCACAAGCGACTTACAACCGTCCAGCCAACCGTCCGGCACTACATCACCTGCTGCATAAAAACCCAGCTCTGCTCGTTATGCGCCGCACAACTGAATAATCAATATTTTATTAAAGTACAGCATTTTCTCATAGTTTGAGGCATTGTCCAAACAAATTTACAAAGTTTTAGATACAAAAGGAGTAAAGTCACAAAGAATCTGGGTGTTTCATGTGTGACTTCCGCACCGGCGACGTGATGACAAGCTGTTGAACAGAATGAGTTATAAACTAAGCCTGAGCACCTCCCTGGCCTGAGCAATCGAGAGAAAAACTAAAGGGATCCTGAATCACTTCCATTTATCCAAGCGCGATGCAATGACCGGATTGGGTAAATTGCAATCACACTGAAATTTGAATGTTCTAATGACAAAATCTAGAAAATTCCCATCGACGTTTAAACATTCGTGCGCAAATGCGTTTGGTAATAGCTTCCCAACCAGGTTAAACCCGTCATCCATCTCGGTGGATCACTGGATCACTCCGGTGGATCTGTAACCTGAGTGTCTGTATAGTGGATCTGAGTTGGTCTGACTGTGCTGTTTGGCGCGGTGAAGTGTTACGCGGTTCATTTATCAGAAGTGTTGACGAGTTGTCAGTTCTTTAAACATCCCGACCAAAGCCACCCAAGGGCACACGTAAGGCATGGGAACGACATATACAGCCCAGGCGCCACTGAGATTCAACGACCGGGGAACTAACAATCGCACTGAAATTTTGATTTAATGACAATAGAGCCTACCATCGACGTCTTTGCTAATAAAATTTAAAAAATAATTATGAAGAGGTTTTGTCCTTGAGAAGTTTTTTAAAGCACTGTCCTGTAGCATCCGGACTGAACTCCGTACCGAAAACGAAGACCCCCGTTTGCTCCGAATATAATTTGAATAAAGCAAATTCCCAATCAAGAGAGTATAAGTAAGAGAGGAATCTTGTAGCGTGCGGTATGCATACATAAGTTTATTCGTTCAACATGTTGGAATTGGGCAGCTATAATCTGATGTGGGACTGGACCTGCATACAATCATCTAACAATTTACAGAGTCCAGTGGGGAGGGGAGGGGTTCATTGTGGTTGGCCACGAATTGTGGTCGAAACAACGAACTTTAACGCAATGATTGTAATAGGTAGTGAATGCTGCCACTCCGTTTAAGGAAGTGTTAAGAAGAAAACCTCAGTAGCTCTTTGGAAGGAAACATAAAATGCCATGGTGTTAGATGAATATATTTTGTAGTTTTGGGGCTATTGTGCGACTGAAGCCTGTTGAGCTGTGGTGTATTTTCTCAAAAGTTTCCTGATTTATTTTCATTTTGTCCCGAGATATCTATCAACGTTTCCCGGTAAATACCCTGAGCCTACCAATTCCCGATATTTTCTTAATCAGCACAATAAACTACTGTTCTCCGAGCTCCTTGGTGAAGTTTAAACACCGGAAATGAACTATAATTGAAAATGTAATTATAAAAGCTAATCCCGAGGTGCTAATGGTGTTTTGAACCCGCGGCTGCTCGACTTTAATCGAAGACCTATCATCTCGGGGGCTCTCCCAGAAAAGCCCAACAGGATTTATTGAGAGCTCCTGCTCCATAACACTACGTGCCGTATGATTGCCAAAACGTATTTCCTCTTTTTAAACGTGTCCGATGACGTCATCAAAATCAGAAAATTTATAAACTCCAAGGATTTTTGATCTACTAGTAATTTATGAATATTTTCCGAACCTACGAATTAATGCGCATATAAAACCGAGCATACGTATACTGTATACTGTACTTCTCTAGGGTCAAGTACAGTATACAGGGGTACTAGAGTACTTAGATGTAAGATCATTTAGAAATGTGTAAAGCATTATAGCCTTTTGCAATTGTCGCAAGGTTTTAAAGCAAGTTATCAGCATTAGTATATCCTAAAGCGTAGTCCACACGAGCAAGGTTTCCTTGACAAGTTTCCATGACAAGTCTATTTGCTCGTGTGGACGGGTGAACAAATTTTCCTTGACAAGTTTCCTTGACATGTGGTTATTTGCTCGTGTACACGGTGAACGAGTTTTCCTTGACGAGTTGTGTTTGCGTCGGCAATGTTCCATGTACGAATTAATTAGTCCTTCAATTTCAAAAATGGAATATTCTAGTATTTTAAACAAATGACTGATTGTTTTATGCAAGTTTTTCAACTAGAGCTGTTTGTATGCTAGGTGTAGCTGATCTTTTCCCGTACAACAGAAACGTGCAGCTGTACTTTAACTTTGAAGATAAACTCTAACTAGTGTTCTTGGAGGGACGAAAATTTATTGGCTGATTTATGTGAGTGCTCCAAATGAGGTTTTCGTCGATGTAAACTCCTAGATATTTTGTAGAAGTTACTTGATTTATAGCAGCACCATTGATTCAGATGGAGCTCTTGAGAACGTATTTAATTATATTTTTGCCTCGGCAAACTATATTTTAGTCGTATTTAGTTTGTTTGCGGTATAAAGCCACTTTTAAACTATTTCAAGATATTGATTCAAAACCTAATTTATGATATTTATATCAATACGTGTGTGTCACCTGCATGCATTCATTCTAGGCTGAGATTTGGTAAGTCGTTAAGATAAAGGAGATAAAGTAGAAACAACAACAGGCCCAAATTCGTTCTGAGGTACACCGCAATGGGTCTTTTGCAGATAGGCATTCACATGATTGTACAGTATTGTGTTGGATGGCCAAAAAAAAATTAATTCATATATTTAACGGCACTTGTACGAGATCGGTATTGTTATTAGCACAACCTGTTTGTAAATGCTATTTTTCACCTCCAATCGATTGTCGATCTTTCTGAAACAGCGTTTTAAAAGTGTCTTGCCATCCACGGCAACGCCTTTATCATGGGGATTATGACCTCCATTCACCCGTTAACGAAGTATTATATCAGCACGTGACTGTTAGCTGCAATAGGCCTATTAAGGAGCGGTTCGTCGAGAGAGAACTATTAACGAAACATGTTTGTGTGTGGCTACCTAAATAGGGCTTAAGCCTGGTTTTCACTGGCGACGCAAGCACAAGAGATATGCGTCAAGTGAAAACGAACCATGCAATAAGCGCAAGACTCGCTGGTCACTTGTCTCTTTGTATAGCGGCCAATAATCCAGTATGGCACCAAAGTTTAAGTTTGTAGTAATTCTCCTCAGGCTTGTAGTAATTCTCCTTGTGCTTGCGTTGTCTTCCGTTTTCACTAGCACAACGCGAACGCAAGCATAAGCACAACGAAAAGGACAATTTTTTATCCTTGTGCTTGTACTTGCGTCAGTGCTTGCGCTTGCGTCGAGCTCGTTTTCACTGTGAAATACGGGCGCTTGTGATTGCATCACTAGTGAAAACCAGCCTTAAGAGTTTCATTGTACACCATAGATGCCGGCTTAGTTGAGAACGCTTGTATCGAAACCATTCTTGAGATCTAAAAATACTAATACATTAGTGTTTCCTTGATCGATATTAAACGCTGAGTTATCAGTCGCTTCGACTAAGGTCGTAACCGTGAAACCATTACCGTCATTACCATTAATATACTGGCCAATTATTTTTTACTATTTAAAGTGCCTATGAAGCTTATTTTTTTATTTTAGATATCAATTCTACATCAAGTGAATAGTAGAATGGTACAATATATATTGCTTTGAATGCTGTGCCGCTGAGTTAAGGAGGTTTTAATATCCAAAATGCTAATTACATGACGTCAGGGGAGGCAGCTGCAATCACTTCTTAGTGGTTGTGAATGGGCGTTTCTACTGATATTAAAAAACATATTTCTAATATTACTTTATTTCAATCATGAGTATAACACTGACAATTTTTAAAATTTGTTTAATTGTAACAAAAAAAATTGTATAATAATTGATGCCTCCCCTGACGTCACGTAATTAGCATTTTTGATATTAAAACCTCCTTAACTCAGCGACACAGCGTTTTATTGTCACGGTAACCAGTGCGCGTTCTCTCTTTACAAGCTCTAGCCTTTGGCCCCTAGCAGCCTCCGCTTCCCACCCCCTCCCCAAATAATGCTGATTTACTTCCGCCGTTGCACGTATATTAACTACTGTATTAACTACAGAGTCCAGTCCTGGTCAATTCTAGATCTTTTCGCCTTGCGCTTAGCATTATAACTGGCCCTCATAGCAGATCTAACCTCATCAGTCATCCATGGAGGTTGAGACCCTCTAACACGGTTTAAATGAGCAGGGGCATGCTTAGTTGTGATTTCCTTTAGCATTAGATCCATTACATTCCAGGCGTAATCCGGGGAATCAAATAAGTCAAGCGTGCTCCAGGGTAGTGCAGAGAGGTTAGTTAAATAAGCATTAAGATCGAAATGCTTAAAACTGTTAACCTTGATAACTTTGGGTGGTAGTCTGGGCAATCTGCATGTCCTGTTGCAATACACAAGGTAGTGATCGCTTATAGATATTTCTAAAACACCGGAGTCAGTGACACGATGACTGCAGTTGGTAAATATCAGGTCTATAATGCTGGAGGAACCAGCTGTCACGCGCGTGGGTTGGTTTATGAGTTCCTTTAAACCACGTTCATTCAAGCATTTCAAGAAATCTTTGCCTTTCTTAGAAGTAATATCACAGTTGAAATCCCCGAGTAGTTGAAATCCCCGAGCGAACTCTCGAAGTCTACTGCAATCTTGTCCAAATAACCGTAGAAAAGATTGTAGAAATCAGCACAACTGGGAGGACGATAGAATGACCCAATCACAAGTGACCGAGAATTTGGAAGCAGAACTTTACATAAAGTTGCTTCAAGTTCCTCGCATGGCTGATTTAGTCTCCTGAATGTGAAACGATTATGGATGTAGATAGCAGTACCGCCGCCAGTTCTGGACCGGTCAGAGCACTCCAGATGATAGTTCTCAATGGGGAATTCTTCATTGCTTATCGAAGAATCAAGCCAAGTCTCAGAGAGAGTCAGGATATCAATATTGTTGGAGATTATGAACACCCCGAGTTCATCCAAATTCTTAATTAGGCTACGAATATTCAGATGAGCAATAGTCAGGCCTTTGAGTGTTGACTCGTTAGCTAGATCTTCGTTGCTCTTAGACATATCCAGTGTATCCTCGAAAAATGAATCAGTAAACGGAGGTAGTAAACACTTGTTGCAAAACCAGGTAGTATCAGAAGTCGCGGCAATGGATGAGTTGACACAAGACTTGTGAAAACTATGTAAACAGCCAGCGCAACTTGTCTTACGTTGATTTTGCTTGAGGATAGAGCCACATACACCGCAAGACGGCTTCTTGTAGTTGAATAGATATGAGTTCACAGAAACAGGTTTCGAACGCCAAGATGATATCTGACGTCGGCCATGCCGCGAAACCACTGAACCATAATCCGCCGAGGAACATTTAGCCAAGATTTCTGTAGCCAGCTTAGGTTTCCAAGCTGTAAAAGTTCCTTGAACATAACTCAGACCCCCTTCTTCGCTAATAGCGTCACAAGTTTCAAGTAAACCACTTTCAAGAAAGTACGTAGGTACCAAATCCATTGAAGTTTCCGTCAATGCAAATTAGTTACCAACTTCAAGTTGGATTTCTATGGAACATATCTAAAGACTCGTATAATGTTTTACGCTCAAACTATGATATTTGATCTCTAGTTTCACCTTTGACATATCTTATTTATGTTGACGATCGTTTGGAACATCTTTCTTTCAAGGCCAGTTTTGCGTTGTTCGGGCCACGACCCTACGTACAATAGGAGTTTATGTAAAGACAGCTGTATAGCTTGAGAACTATTCTGGCCAAGGACATCTGTCTACCACAGAGACCATTATAGCTGAGAACTATTCTGGTCAAGGACATCTGTCTACCACAGAGACCATTGTTTGTAAATGACATAATACAGAACGAATACTCTTGTAAGTTGCCAGTCATTGAGACCAGTAATAAAGTACGTTACGATCCAACCTTGGTTGTCGTCACAGCTCTATGAGAATCCCCTCAGCTCAGGAAAAGACTCCCTCACACTGTCCTTACTATGATAAGTCAGCCCTGACACAATAATGATTGCATTTTCCCATTTTTCTTGACACATTGTAACGATGTGTTCTATGTTATTAGATATTTATTCTACGGACTATATGCCAGCATCGTTAGTGCCAGTATGTACTTAACAATTATTCACCTCAGTGTCGGTGAATAGTGGTGGATATTTACCGAGCCGCTTGTTTTAGTATATACCACACCAGTGAATTATTGCCAGCACGAAATAGTTAATTTATTTTCTGTCAGAAAGTTCAAGAATGCATTTCCAAGTAAGAGGTAAATAGACGCGTACTTCGCGCGCGAGATCGAGAACTGGAACTAAAACGGCGCGAGAAAAGTCACATGACAACATCAGGTGATCAAAGAATCACAAATGTCAATGTGTCTCGTGTGTTCAATCATTCCAGCGTGCTGAGCGTGGATCTCAAGGTGAAAATCACTGTTTTGTCCCAGTATCTAATATCTTTACTGATGGTCCAAAAAGGGGGAAGTTCAGTCCCTCATTCTTCACAGGTTTTGCTGGCTGTTGCTACCTGGAAGATTTAAATTGAAGTTGAAATTGCAGTTGTGAAACGTGCCGCCAGGAACCAAGCCATGAACAAGATGCTGGCCATCAAAGGACAAATTTCCAGCTGTGGTTGTAATCGATGCTGCTGGTGGTATTTGAGTGGAGGATGTAACAGCAGTCGTGTGAGGAACCACAACACTTTGGTGATCAGTATGGGAACCAGAATCGAAGAAGTTGGCAAGCTCGTGGGACATGTTTTTGAACTGCTGAAACGTCGGGATGTCATAGTAACTCTCGATACTTGCTTCGCTCTGGTGACCGGTAATTGCCTTAATATGTCGACTTTCGATGTTTGCAGCAGACAAAACTGTTACTGTAGTCCCTCTGATGGAGTGATTTGTTAGGTTCGGCTTTATTCCAACTGGTTTGTTTCTTACCTGTCAAATAGACAGCAGTGTGTATCTATCGATAATCATAAACCTCAATTTCATGTGGTGTCCCACATGCTCCGTACTTGGCCCTCTACTCTTCCTCCTATATATTAATGACTTTAATTGTTGCTCGAAGTTATTTGATTTTCATCTTTTTGCTGACGACTCTAATTTATTTTTAGCAGATACTTCTCTTGATTCTCTTGAATCAAGGGTTAATGCTGAATTGAAAAATATTCACACCTGGTTGTGTGCAAACAAATTGTCATTAAATATTGATAAAACCAATTTTGTCATTTTTCACCCATTCCAGAAGAAAATACATAAATTTATCAACATTAGAATAAACAAGAAACCAATTGAACAGAAACATAGTATCAAATACCTTGGATTAATTATCGATTCAAATCTAAGCTGGAAAGAACATATTCGTCAACTATGCAAAAAGATATCTAGAGGCATTGGGATTTTATCAAAACTTAGACACTACGTATCCAATTGTATCCTGACCCAACTTTACTACTGTCTCATTTATCCCTTTCTCACCTATGGTGTAATTATCTGGGCCAATACCTATGAAACTACTCTTAAACCTATAATAACTTTACAGAAGAAAGCCATAAGAATTATACATTTTGCCAAGTTTAATGATCATTTAATGATCAGTCCCTTTTTAAGGACTCAAACATCTTGAAATTTATTGAGATTATCTATTACTTCAACTGCGTCTTCCTTTTCAAATTTCATTCCAACTTGTTACCAGCTGTATTTAATAACTTTTTTCAAACAATCTCTTCAAGACACAAGTATAATACAAGGTTGGCATCAAGATCGTCGTATTGTATTCCTTCTGTACGAACTAACTTCGGAAAATTCAATATTCGATTCAAAGGTGCTACAATCTGGAACGATATTGATGATCTATTAAAATACTCTAGCTTTTTCTCATTTAAACGTTCAATTAAACATTGCAAAATCGAATCATACTAATAATAGCGTTTCTTCCCTCAGTCTCGTAGTTTTGTTATTTGTTTATTTTTATTCTTGTTCTTGTTCTATACTTGTGTCTCAATGTGTGTGACTATAATATGCTACTTGTTCGACTCTACAATGTTAGAAAAATATTGTGTAACGCTACCTAGCTAGATTAGCTTTATATAGTTATTCTGGGTAGCAAATACCCTACTTCTGAACAATCTCCCTTTCACTGTATATATAATAATTTGTGGTATTTAAATAAAGTTGTTGTTGTTGTCTTGAAGTCATCATAGTGCCGCGTAACATATTTTCGAGCGTATTGTGGCCGAGAGGACTCGAGCCAAACCAAACTGAATCGTTCACAGGCTTGAAAGATTTGCTGGCACTTCTTGGTCTTTGAAAGAGACTGCTGCATTCAGGATTCAGGTGGGAAAGACATTTCTCGATTAGTTGGACTGGGCAGCGTTTGGAGCCAGGTCTCTCAAAGATTTTCCCGTTAGAGGCGTCTTCTTTGTCTTCTAGACCTCCTTTGTGGTTTTTTGTTGACAACACGGCTCCAGGCTCTCTGCCCATTTCAAGATATTTTTCACCATTCGGCGTTTTTCTCAAAACAAGCATGTTTTTCTTCATCATCTGCTGGTTTTCTCTTCCTCTCTTGCCGAGAAACAATGACATGAAAAACCATGCCGTTTGCTGTAATTTGTGTGGCTGGAGTGTGTCAATCTCGACGAGCTCGCCTTCCTCGTACAGCTTCGCAACGATTTCCTTCGTCAATGGTTGTTTGTGTACAGTTGGAGCAATATTGCCATTCCTGCTGAGGGTTTTCAAAAAAATACTGAGAGTTTTATTGGCTTCGGTAAACTGGCTGTCTCCAACAATGGAAAAAGGTTTACTTAGTGGAGGACTTCTTAAGTAACGATCCAACGCTGCACGAATCGAGGTAAGCGATGTCTTGTTGTAAACATTCCCGTCGCGTTTTCTTGCCGACAAATAAAACTTTTGAAGACACTTATTTAGTTGTGACGGTGACATTTCTTCAAAAGTTGTAGTTGGAACCATTCTGCAAAACATTTCAAAACTAACTTTCAATGTTTTCGCGTAACGCAACATTTGTAAACAAGATTTTGTAAATGTTTAATTTCTTTAGTAAAGTTGTGGCAAAATGTAAAAACCTACCTGTGAACACGGCTAAACCGAATTTCGTTGCCTTTTTTGTGTTTGTGGGTACAGCTGCTTCGTTTATAGGCAAAATTTCTTCCTCCGAGACGGCAACAAACCGGGAAGCCATTTTGTCTCCAAGCTACAAATCAGTGAATATGATATCATATTCACTGTTTGAGTAGCCAATCAGAGCGCACGAAAAGTCATATTCACTGGTGTGGTATATACTAATATTACATATTCAAAATTGGTCGATTCACTTCGCATATTATTAATGTGATTGATTAGGTCATCCGTTCCTTCGGCCACATATTGCTTGTTGACATACATGTATCTATTTGCAGCAAACCTATGTTGTTTAATCCCTGTGAATATCGAATCGGATAACATTAAAATGGCTCCTTCCGTACTCTCATTTCGCGGATAAAGTGGTATGTCTACGTCGTGATGTCTACGTAGGGGTTCTGTGCTGACGGTTTGCTGTGGCTGATCGTGTGATCTATCCGGACATCGTACCTCTTGTGGGATAGTTAAATTGAGAAGTGTTGCGGATTTGACTTGCTACACTTAAATGGACGTTGTTTTCCTGACTGTGAGTCAGTTCCGTGTAGATGTGTTTGCCACGCCATTTCCGTCATTTCATTGGAGTAAATGCTGAAAGTTAAAATTAAGTTAAAATTATCTTCAATGAAGTTTGTATCTCTGCCACTGGTCAAGTCTGTGTTGTAGCGGATGAAGATGATGATTTTTTTAATACTGTGCAGCTCCTTTTGCAACTGCTTCATTTCACTTTTCAATTTGGAGTTCATCTTCGTCAGTTCGCCAACAATTTTCTGGTATTTTGACTCACATTCATCCCTTAGCTGCTATCTTCATTTCTTTCAGAGCATTCTTGAGTTTGCATTCAATATCCTTTAACTTTATAGATTGTTTATTGCATTCAATACTCAGAGTTGTGTTCAGTATCCCGATTTTTTCATTAAAATCTTCTTGGAGATATTTGAACTCTACAACTTCTTCGTAATTAGCGTCATGACCAAAAGCTTTTTGAGTGACGGTATCCAGTAAGTGATTTTTTTCCGGACTGCTTACGGCGCTTATAGCTGCCACGTAGTTTACAATGTTGAATGTGTGGTTGAGTGTGGGTGACTATCCCACATGCTCTTTTTGGAGTAGTACAACGGGTTCTTTCACGTCCACTTCGAATACTGATTAGAAGTAGAAGGAGACAAGGCCAACGGCTTATTTATAAACGTCCCTGCCCAAGGACGCGGCCGAGTTTCAAACCCCCAACCTCCCGCACTCTCGACCGTGCTCTGCCAACTGAGCTAACCAGTGAAGCGGCCTTTGAATTGTTGGAATTGACTGGTGCATTACATTAAATACCTCTTTATTGCACACAGCCCTTCAATTTATTACACAGAAAGTTGTGTAATACGGTTGGGAAAATGTTTTACTCATCAACAGAACACGTGACTTGTTGGCCCATAGCAACGCCATACTGGGTTGCAAGCTAACCAGCTCTCCCTCTCCCAGGATCATTAAAACAATTATAGCCCCCAGCTTGAATAATGACCACTCCCTAATTAAATATATTTTATACCATTTCGTCAAGACTTTGTTAGAAAATGCCGATATCTTTTGCCGATTCTCGCATCGTGAATTGAGCCTGGATGCCCACAGCTGATACTTAGAAATTTGCCATTCCCATCGCAGATGCCTTGCACAAGGACAGAATAGTATCCTTTCCTGTTGTAATAGTCAGTTCCGTATTGTCGAGGACGCAATATTTTAATATGACTGCCGTCAATAGCTCCCGCGCAGTTCGGAATAGACTTCTTAAATGTAGCCAAAGCTGCCAGATATTCTGCATCGCTTGCTGGGAATTTAATGTACTCCGGTGTTATGACATCGATTATTGCTTTTGTTGTTTCCTTTACGACAGAACAGCAACAGTCGGAACAGCAACACCAAACTTGTTAGCCACATCACGAAAACTAATTCCCTGACTGAGAAAATAAAGCGTAAGATCTACTCGCCTTTCCACAGATACCATGTTTTTGGCGAATGTTTCTTTCTTCGCAATTAGAGGGCCAATTCGCTCACAAAGCTTTTTTGAAGCTGGTCGGGACAAACGAAAGTTGGCTATAAATTCACCATCCTCCATTTCCTCCATGTCTCGATCGCACCAGTCAGTAGATCGCTTCCGTCCAGTTCGCCTTGTGTTTCTCTTCAATTGGCGTGACAAAACGGTCAAATTTCTTATCCTCCTCAAAGTGAGAGTCTTCACGATAACTGAAGTGCTCTTTAATCCAGTTAGACATCTCATAAATATTTTTTCCTACTCGCAACCGTTTGCTAATGCGCGCCATCTTGGCAAAAGCAAATTGTATTGCGTGAAAACGAGGCTTGCGTGATTCGCGCGTAAGACGGGAACATTTATACGTATCAAAAGATTTAATTACATCGTTGTATACATATAATTCATTATATTCACAAGTTACATGTAAATTCGAATTGTACAAAAGCAATTCTGTTATTAATTTTATTTCACCATTATTTCATGTATAATATTGTAAAAAAAAATGGTTGGTGGTCTCTAACTTAGCCACGTTTCAACCGAACTCGCTCACATTTGTTATGCTTAGTGCACTCACCAAAGCCAGTAACGTGGCTGCTTTGTTATATTGAGAAAACAAATCAGGCGTCCAGGAATAAGAAAAGTACCGTATTTTACAGCTCCGATGATGTAGAGAAATGGTCAGGCGGCCCTAACTTTGCCAAATATATAAATGACGTCATAATGACGTATACAAAAAATATGGCTACAATTCTAAGCTGTTATTCTAAACAAATCAGAATTATAAAAATAACATGTTATTTACTAAATAGATTTATTATTGTGCAAAATATGATGCATCAACATTTCGGACAAGCGATCATAAATGAATTGATGTATTTATTTCCCAAAATTTAAAATGGAATAACTTTTGTGTACCTCAACCAATCGGGTTTTCGATTCCTTTATTCTCGTGAACATGAAATTAATAAAAGATATAACAACGTTTTTAGAGGTAATAAAACGTCATAAGAAATATATTAGAAACAGGAGCCCATTACCCGCAGTGTCCATCTGTTATATATACTTATTTGTGATGCAACGTTTTCTCAGACCATTTTTCGCTTTCATCGTGGCATGTTGTTAACAATCATTGTTGTAATAATATATCATGACTTTGACCAAAACAAAAAACAACATTGTATTGGGGGGGAATGGGCTGTGACACAAAACGTTCTTGTTTTATGAAAAATAGCTAAGTGTCCAACCCTTTTGACCAGGGGTGTAGCAACATGTGGAGAACATTTAATGGTGAACCATAATGTTATACTACATGTATATGCTAGAGTTATATTATAATCTAGCCCGTGCTCTTATTGTTTCTTGGTAACGTGCCGGTATAGGGTTACGGTTTTAACCGGTTCAAAATCAATTCTGAACAGCTCGCTTTGCATTGTACTCAATGCAGACGACACAGGTTATCTAAAGGTGGGAATAAGCAACCGTTTCGTGTTGTACGCCAAAGTTTTGAGAAGATTGCAGGGTCGATTTAGACAAAGCAATGTGAGTATAGCGTAGGCTAGTTGTACCACGTACGCTTTTAAGTTGCTATTCATTTTTAGCTGATATTCCCTCTAGAGCTTTCCTTATGTCTTCCAAGGAAAAGGTACTGATAAGGGAGGTTTAACTGATGTGGAAGGAATCTGAGATGATACGGTTGTCTGAGATCGCTTTTGCAACATCAAACATCCTTTCACATAGTCCAGCATTTCACTTGCTCCTGAACGTTGGACTTGTAAGGTCTTCAATCATCAGTATCAAATCTTCTCTGAGTTGATTTGTAAATTAATATTTCGGCCAGTTCATCACAGCTTTAATCTGGAAAATAGAAAGAGGACCGTATTCGCCTTTCAAACGCTGAGTTAACGTCGATCAGATCCTTTATCTCCTTGGAGTAACCTGCAAACACCATAACAGGGTCACCACCGCTTATTGATTGCATCAGGGTTTCCAATGCTTCCATTCCATAGTCCTTTTCCAAATCAGGCACATGAAGACGGAAGGTTCATCAATAAAAAGAACCCCTCCTCGTGCTCTCTCCACGCAAGTTCTGATTAGTGAAGCTGTCTCACCAACATACCTACCAACAAGGTCAGGCCGCTGAACCTCGGTCATTTTATTTGACTTCGTTATTCCAATATCATAGATAATTCCTTGTTTAAAAAATGGAAAATATAAAAAAAAGGTATTTCTATTATAGCCAGAATAACAAGCGAAAAGTTCTTGAAAACTGATTGTGAACGGTTTTCATGCTAAAATCATATGAATATTAATGTATACGGTGTCGATCAAACCTCGCCTGCCATAAGGCGCACAATTGTTGTTTTTACCATTCCTGCGTTCCCCATGAAGATGATGTGACGGACTGATGGAGTTATTCGCTGTTTCTGCCCTCTACCATCCACTTCAGATCCAAGTATGTCTACGATAACTGTTTTTTCTCAGTTGAAGATTTGTGATTTCAACTCCTTCAAACCAATGATGTCTCCAAGGCGCCGTTTGAGGTTTTCAAGGATAGCTCTTGCGTTGTCTTACAAAGAAACGCCTAGGAGATAGAAACAATAGAACATGTGTTTTTTTACAATTTACATGTTAATGACAAGATTACTGCTAGGTAACTGTAACATTTCGATTTACCTCTGATATTTCCTTTTGTGAGAAATATAACAAAGCAGCCAAGTTATTGGCTTTGGTGATAGCAAATGTGAGCGAGTTCGGCTGTACCGTTCGCCGACGTATTGAGCTGATTCGCCGACGTGTCATATGAAGCAGTGGTGAGTTGAAACCAATATCACTGCAATTGCAGTGCCCAACAAGGAACCATGTACAAAGCTATTATTGATAAACATATTTCATAAACTTTACTTTATAAATCAAGTTGCACTGACGGAGTATACCTCTTTATTCGGAAATCGATGACCCTTCCATTCCTACCTCACCTCCTTGCACTTTGCTATCATGGCACCGCCCTCGATCGCGCAAATGACAATTCGATTGAATTGCGAGGAAACAGGGAACGAGACAAAATGTTTTAAGACAACACACTCTTTATTTCTCTTAATCCATACATATCGTATACATAATTCTAAGAATTCGCCACTGTTTTAAGCCTAACTTGTTTTCTTTTTTATTGCTACATTGTACATATCTTACATAACTCTTACTTCTTTTTTTTCACTAAATAAAACATTAACCTATAAAGAATTCGCCACTTTTCTAAGCCTAACTTGTTTTTCGATTTCTTTTTCTTCCACCATTATAAGATCTTTACAAAATTCAAAATTAATTTACTGCGAACGTGTGGGACCATGCCTTCAGGAGCTTGGGCGGCGGTCTTGTGGTGTGGGTCATACTCTTCCCAGTGTTGGAAGAGTTTCACCTGTAGTTGACGGTACTTCTTTCGCTGATTTCTGTTCAGCTTGTGGTCACAAACCAGGCGAATCTTTAATGTGGCCAGTATAGCTTCCCTGTGAAGAAGCTGAAGCAGAGAGTAAAATGTAGGATGGCAGTGTCCACTGGCACGGCGGTTGAGAGCGTTGTGCCTGCCCTCGATGTCATTGTTCGTTCTCACAGGCTGGCGGTAGACGGACCAATCTTTGGTAGTAAAACTGGCACTCTCAACCCAGTTGGCTTTGATGTATTCGATGAGATCTCGTAGGGGCTGTGTCGTTGCTTGGAGTTTGAGTCTCCGAAACATTGGCTGGATCTCATGGTGGTGCAGGAACGGCAGGGCCATTGCGTTCTCAGGTACAGGTAAGTACCTTCATCATCGATGTACGGGACCTGGAGGCCCAGCTCTTGCACCTGTCAGAAAATAAACAATAAATTGGTAACTGAGTAGTAGTAGTTCATGTCTTCTTTATTAGTGGCGGTCGTTTTGTGGTGTAGTTCAGTAATGGTTGTGTTTGCAAGAATACTAACCTTCCTCAAAACAGCCTGGGTCCAGTGAAAGACACATCCCTGAAGCTGTGCCTCGGAGACAACAGATTTCAGGGCTACCCACAGTGCCTTTTCAAAGTCTATGGTTATCTGCTTAACTGATGGACCAGTGGGGAGCAGACGGATGACCTCGCGTAAGACCTTTAAAATAATTGTAACATCAGTATTAACATTAACATTATTGTTTCTTTGCCGTTTCCCTTTTGTTTTGCTTTAAAAATGGGTACTTACCTTCTTGTAATCACTCTTTTTTTTCTGCCAGACATCAGGACGAACGCCAGCAGGATCTGCTTGGCATACTCCCCGGAGCGGACGAATACGTTGATGGTCAACAACTTTGTAAACGGGGTGCCGGACCAACTTGAACGTCCCATCGATCTACCAGGACTTGGCAGAGGCTAGGTGCTGTTCCGTCGCGAAGATCAGGTGGTGCCTGTTCTTTACTTTTACCTCTGACTTGTAGAATCCTGGGGGAATGCAATCCTTTCGAAGGCTGAAGTCCAGGTCTCTGGGATCCTCCAGGCACAGTTTCTGGCACAATCGATTTGCAGCTCGGGCTATGTTGCCTGGCTTAGAGAGAACTGGGCATGGACCATCAGGGAGCGCTTCCTTAAGGACCTGCAAAAATAGAATCATGATAACTATGTTAGACAGATTCTGTTAGATACGTATTTTGTTTTTGTTAAATAAATCCATCCATCCATAATACAATGCAGTATCCATAATCTATTAATACCTCGTCGACAATAGCTGATGCTGGCTTGAATATATATTTTTTTGCCTTTTCTTTCACCGACGTGATGATGCGCGCTGCTGCCAGGTCCCCCGCCTCTGCTGTGTTTTTTTATATATTTTATTTTTTTAAACTTTACACATTTACATTACATTACATACATATTTGCCTCTAGCCACTTACTTAAAGGTTTCCACCTTCTCTTGTACCTCGTCTCGACGTGCTCACATTCTCTTTCGAGTAAAGCTTTTTTGCGTAACAGGGTAAGGAAGTGTGGTTGTGGGTGGATTGGCCGGTGGTGAACGTCCCATCTCGCTCGATGATGGAAGCTTTGCAATGGTTTCCCCTCGGTCTTACGGTACACTGCCAGGATGCGAAGCCGAGGCTGTCCTTTCTCCGCTTCGTCCCTTCCTCTACCAGTTGGAATGTCTCCGGTGCCTCATGGTTGTTGGCAGGGGCAGCTGGCTAGGGCTCTTCGATGGAAGATTCCACGATTGGTGACACAGGATCTGGGCAGGTGTTATTTGGCAAAGGTGGCGTCTCATCTGTCATAACATAATTTATTGGTCATTTATTGATTAGTAGTTTAATCGTAGAAACCAGCGTTCAAACAAGTTCAAGAAAAGTAACTTTCAATACTTGGAAGTTAACACACAAACAGCTGGTTTTGTAATGATATGGTTTTGATTTTCTTTCTGTTATCAACTCACCGAAGGAACTCTCTGGAAAGAACACATATGCGGAAGGCGGGAGGATGGAGCAGCTGGAGAAATAAAGAGAGAAGGAGAAAACGTTAATACATATACCGTATTTTCAGTTATTTATTTATTGCGCGGTACTTACAAATAAAGCTATCTTCAATAAGCGTGCTTTCGGCTGCTACTACGGGAATCGATATCTCCAAGTCGGCGCAAGGGACACACCGCCAATCGATACCATGATGAGCTTGAACCGCAGCCTGGTAAGTATCCCTGTCAATCCCGGTACCGCAGGTGCGGTGCTGCCATAACCCACAACTATCACACTGGAGCGCCTCCTGACGAGGCCTGACGGCAGCGGAACACTGGATGCAGTTATCAGCCATGATCGAATTCAGATGTAATAATGAAACCGTAATTATTTTGTAATCGTAGTGAGCAGAGTTGTTGTGTTCACAGATTTACATTTTTCATTTTGCTTTTATACTTTATCGAACAAAGGTTTGTGTACTATAGAAACCAGCGTCAACAACAGCTCACAATAAACCAAGTTGAAATATATTCTCCTTGTATTTCTCTTCGTATGTTTCGAGCGCATCACATATTCATTTATATCGTCAACGTATACATTTTAAGCTTTCAAATGGTATAAGTTTTGTTGGGGGTTGTGCGTTTTGAACCCAGATACACGGCGAAAGAAACGCTTTCGGGACATCGGCGAATCGACTCGCCAACAGAAATTGCAACAACTATATGTGAAATGAATCCTGTGAAATAACTCGCAATTATTTTCTGCTGAAAGGAAATGCTACAATTATAGTACAAATGTATAGCTTTCAAATGGTACAAATTTTGATGGGGTTGTGCGAAAGAAACGCTTTCTCAACTGGCTCGGCGGCTTCGGTGCCTTAACAACAGCTCACAACAAACCAAGTCGAAATATATTTCTCCTTGTATTTCTCTTCGTATCTTTCCAGCGCATCACAGATTCATTTATATTGTTAAAGTATACATTTTAAGCTTTCAAATGATATACGTTTTGAGGACGTTTTGCGGACGTTTTGCGTTAAAAAAAACAGATAAACGGCAAAAGAAACGCTTTCGGGACGTCGGCGAATCGGCACCTCTTATCCGGTGTAAAACAACGGTACTTTTCATTTTCCAGGACGTCGCTTTTATGTATGGCGGAAACTAATCGGTCCAAGGTGTTCGCTTTATTATTGAGAGCATTAAACATGGGAAATGTGAGCGAGTTGAGCTAAACGTGACTAAGTTAAAAGTTACCGACCGTTGTTTTTTTACAATTATGAGAAAACGGCACAGTAGGTACTGAATTATTGGCACTTTTCAGTCCCAATTTATTTTATTTTTCAGCTAAACATGTTAAGGCCTACTTCATTTGCAGGAAAATATTTTCCGATTTTCTGAGTGGCAAGGGAAATGTGCAAAATTTGAAAACACATGTTCAATTGATCCTTAGTTATAGGAAAACCCATGTAATTACGCTTTCACTCACGCGAGCAAGTAATTTTGTCTGCCATTACGAAAATACCCTGTCGTTGTCAGCCATTCGAACGCAGTAATTTTGTTCAGTATAAATTATGTCCTTAATCTGTATATATTTTTATCTAATTATTATGGTACAATAACCATTTGTTAAAACATCTTTCTTGGTTGGCAGGATAGAGGAATCCATGATAAGGCTTATGCTAGATATCCAGGGAATGTCTTAACGCTGATGAGGCTGAATATTTATCTGCAACAACAATGCAATATATACGTGTATATGTATATGAAGCATGATAACACGAAAGGAACCTTCTTGTCTAAGGCTGTTTTTGTGTTAACGTGCTTGTTTTAACCTAAACTCATCAAAGTGGCGCCGTTTCTTGAGCTTTTAATATATTTCAGTGTCAAAACAACGGTCTCTTCCAGTACTTTAAGACTAGCCTGCAAGTTTTGCCGTACTTTGATTAGAAATACCCGAAAATGTGGTTTTTCTAACCTAATCCTAACATCGAGGTTTCATATAAATAAATTATGGGATAGATCTCAGACAAAGGCATTATGGGATCGAAAGGCCAGAAAAGTCAGATACTGTCATTTGCTCTTAAAATAAAACACTGGAAAGCGCGTTATTACCTCCTTAAAGTGAACAAGCACACAAGATGAAGCATGTTAACACGAAAGAAGCCTTCTTGTCTAAGGCTGTTTTTGTATAAACGTGCTCCATACGTATATGTAAATATGTGTTTGGGCAAGCCTAAAAGCAGAGCTGGTAATTATCTTAAACAAGGTAACAACCCTCCAAAATAATAAAGATAAAAACAAACCACAACACTTCTGTGGTAGAATCAAGGAAAATCAGTGCAAAAGGTTTAGAAGGCAACCATAATCAGCATAATAATTTGCATTTTACCAGTCTAATCATAACATATGAAGGCTCCAAAATGGCAGACTAAATATACATAACAACTGAATATTCATGTCTCGGCAAGTGTCGGAGCACGTTTTGGAAAAGGTTTTAAGCCACACCCCCAACTTTGGGGATTTTTTTCACAATTTTAACATTTTGTGGCAAAATGCTGCAGCTTATACAGTCATGTAAGTGGTAAACTATGGAGCCCAGTTGATTGAAGCCAACTAAGCTAATCCAGGACTAAGGGCAATCTTTAGTTCGATTTGTTAACTTGTAAATTACCTATGAGGTTAAAAATGTATTCCTAGAGGAGAAAGTAATTTTCTACTTGTCTTGCTAGATTTGGAGACAATACCTTCCACCGAGAGAACCAAAGCCATGGGGTGAATTAATCCAGGATTAGCGCTATTATATTAGAGCTTTGAACAACTGTGCCCAGTACTACAGTGTTGCTTGTGATTTAACCGTTCCCTTCGCACTGTTTTAAACAATTTAATATTACTCACCCTTCAACTTCCTGACCATTCCAACAACTGAGCTGGAGGCATCTGTTGTCAATTGCCCAATGTTCAAGTCAGTAATCAATCGCTCCAGGAGGGATTTTATTGCTACTACCTCCATTACTGTGGAAGAACCACCAGTTTCTCTCTTATGTCCACTATATATCTATCACCTTGGTAACTGCCTCCATAAGTGAATAGACACAGTATTGGGCACAAAACCCTGGAGAATCGTTTCTCCCATCACCTGACAACACCGCCACTTTATCGTTCTCACACAGCGCTAGCATCATCATTTCTGCTTGTAACATCCTCATCTGTGAGAACAGCCTACTCGCAACTTGACGTTGTCGCAAAGGGGGGGGGGGGGGGGGGAATGGTCCCCCACAAATGTAGTTTTGGAATAAATTGTGATATGATTATTTTGTCAAACAGATTAACCATTCTAACAGGAAGGTATAAGTTTCCTTCCTTTTTATTGCTCTGCAGTTTCGATTTCATACTGAAGTTGGGACTATATATCTATGTCCCAGCATCAATCGATAAGTGACAATTTAACTCAGGGGGTAGTGTTGTGTCAGGTGAGGAAAGCTGCATGTAGAATAAAGATCTTTGTCTATTCGATTATTCTTTTGTTAATATATTCGACAACAGAACATTAGTTTTATTGCAAGTAAAAGGTTTTGGTGTGTTGGCTCTTCGTTATTTCTCGAATAAAAATATTATTTTAAGGAAAGCCTGAGGGACTCCGTAATAACTAAATCATGGGATATTACCACAGGTACCCCAGGCTCATTGAATATTTGAAATTACAGTAAATGTATGGAGTTTTAGTTCGAATGCCCGTTTGCTCTACAATATAAATTAATAAAGCGTCAAAATATTCTTACCTGTCTCTTGTGTATTCCTTTCAGTTTCTGTGAAGTTTCAAGCCATTCCGTTCAATATTGAGGAAGTTACAGTAATTTTCCTTCCCTTGGTATAATTATTGGGAAGGTAGCAAACTGTACGCCGATCAGGCGCAACAAATCGCCTCGAATTCCCATAAAAATCTCGTACATCGCCAAAATTCCTTCAAATAACGCATGCCCAAACACAGGTCCTTCACCACATTCAGCTTCCCTTTCAGTGATTTACTCTAACCGGAGAAAAATGCCACGAATTTGCAGTTTTCGAGCTTCTCAGATGTTCAATTTGACCTGCCCTGCAACGAGGCGACAAAGAGTAGACCGTCCCCTACCCAGTGAATTTGACACTCCGCTGTGCCATTGTTTCATCTACCCATCGGAATCGATCATCGCAACACCTGCAGATTCAAATCACTTCGTATGTTTATATCTGTAAATAGTAATATGTTATCAACATCGAGGAAAAGAACGCTTGGGAACGGCGAGCTACCCAAAGTTCACGGGCTCAGAACTCATACATATATACCTTATTTTTAAAGCGGTATTTCAACAAACGGTTCTATGGTAAAGTGGTTTACAATACAATACAATACAATACTTTATTTAACGTGAAGGACATGCTTAGCTATAAGCTAGTTTACAGATGTTCCACAAATATATTCAAATTCCAAAAACATAATATATAATTTAGAGATTAACAATTTAAAAGACTGTATCAATCGAGAAATATATACAAGTTAAAAGATTAAAAAGGTTGTAATAAGCACTATAATATATATATGTAATAAAATATAAAAATAGACTAAAATTGAAGTTTGCGAATATATTTCTGCATTAAATTTGTACCGGCCATGGCACTAATCTCGTTTGGTAGTTCGTTCCATAGTTTGACGCGCTTTTGACCCAACGACCGAAGTTTGAGTTCTACACCAGGCACTAATTTCTTTTTCTCCTTCCTCAGTTTTATTTAATCTTTTCCTCTATTTTAAGCTATTAGAGCCGCCTTCTGAACTAAAAATAAATAAAACGTTGTGTATTGGCTCTCAATCCCCAACACGGTCATGATGATGATCGATGACAAAGAAATTATATATCATCACGAAGAATATTAAAAACCCATGATACTGTCAAGTTACTTTTCTGGTTACTTTATGAACATGTTGTCGACGTTGAAGAGATCACTAGAGCTAGAAGGAATGCCTGCTGCGTAGATGATATAATTTCTTTCTCATGTACAGTTTAATATGCACTTATATAACATAACATACCATATAAACCTAGTTACTGGTGATTGTCAATTACAATGCTGAAAGGACCTTTTTGGGGGAGGGGAAGGGGTGTTATACATGGTATTATGGGAGAAAAAATAGGCAACAGTTGCATTCTTTCTGCTATAATTCAGCTTTTTAATTGCAACATTTACATTATTAATCAACCATAAAACAAAACTACCATGCCCATGTAGATAACAGGCCAGCCTTATTCCTTACAAGTAAATATATATATATATGGTTTTGGAGGAGAAATTGTACATGGAAGTAATGGGTATGGAGGGGTTAGACATGGGGTACTATAGACGGAGATCCTATGGTAATGTTACTTGGTTCACCTTCCAAAGTTTGGTTACAGTTTGTGCTGTTTCATCATGTATTGCCTGTGTACTGGACTCCAACTTGGTAGGGAAAGTCCAGTCTGTTTTTCCAGAACATTTCCAATCTGCATCCCTCTATTGCCACACATTAAAGGTTATTCAACAGCTGTTTATAAGTTGTGTGAGATTCCTCAATTGTACCCCTTTTCTCTGATCTCCTTTCTTTTTTAGCAAATCATCTTTGTCGTCTAGCTCCATGTCATCCTCTATAAGTTCCCTTGGAGAACATCTGTTATTCTTAGAAGAAGGTGAAGTTCATCAAGGACTATGTGGTACAGAGGGATGTTTAAAAATGGCTGTTCTACACAGCAGTATTCTCGTTTTACTGCATACTCTTTGACATCAGCCAAAGTCAATGCCATTGGGGCTTTGCTGTAGAAATTAGCAGGCTTTGATATGTCCCACCTGTGAATGTGGTAATTTTTAAATTGATGGAATGTAAACAATGTGGTTCTTCGCTCAGCTCATAGTTATTACAATAAACCCATGAAACAAAATCTAATAGTCAGTATCTGGTTGTAAAAAGTAAACAAAAGATAACTGGAATTACATGTAGTGGCTTATAGTGCCTAATAGTCTAGTTATTGTTTCACATGTTTATTGCAATCACTTTAACTGAAAACTAATATCACAGTCAAACAGTGTTATGATGTGCACACAGAGTGAATTTGCTTAACCTGTGAAACAGATATTCGAGTAACAAACACTATTAGATCCTACATCTGTAATTTCATTGTTTTCTTTTGTTCCTGTTTCAGTATTAGATACTGACTATTGTGATTGATAGATTAAGTAAGACCCATTCTGTATGCACTTTGTAGTAAACAAGAGAAACATTTAAATATATGCACAAGTACTAAATGTGGTCTGTGTCATTACCTATTGTCCTTATGAATTTTGTACCATAAGCATGCATAGTTTGAATTTGCTGCTGACCTCCCACTCGCTAGAACAAGACACTAAAAGGGATGAAAACAATTTTGTGAGCGAAATCATGTACAAATTTTGTATTACTATTTGTTCTTAATTTTTAGCAGCTGTAGAGGTGGATCCATGGAGAGGGTTGCAGCCTCCCTATGACCACTACTTTGCTGTATTTTGAGCTACATGTATGTGTCTTTTAAAGCAAGAATTGACCTCTGCAGTGTACCTTGTAATCACCACCAAGAAATATATGTACTGGTACAGTATACCCAGGTTTGATCTCCACTTGACCATCACTAATGACTGCATTGATTTCATTCCAAGAATCTCTGAAGTTGACCTTGAGAGAACTGTAGCACTCAGAACCACTCATAACTGCAATAGTGTTGGTACCTGGAAATACAATTCCCATGCAGAGGTGGTTGCAAAAATAGAGCAACACATGTACTTATAGGTACTAATTAACAAATTCACCAACATAGTGTTAATACATTGTTTAGTCTAGTGAAATTGTATTAGAAGAGGGGCATAGACCATAATATTTATGATTAAAAACATATTGGCCCTTAAAGTGCCACTACGATCAAATTTTTCGCATTCGATGTATTTCAATTTTCAAAAGGTTTACAATGTTTTTATTTACCTGTCCAAACCGTTTTTCGTTACGAGCACGGGAACCCCTTGTAATTTTCATTACAATTCTCGAGATTTTCGGCCGCCATTAATCGAACATGTTCCTGACCGTTTGAAGCGTGGTGACTAGCAACCGAGAGGAAGTGACGTCAGTTACTCAACTTGTGAACGCCGCATGGCTAATTTCGTATTCAAACTTACAGATAGAGGTCGTATTCTGCAACACGTTTTTGATGTTTTCCTTGAGATCCGCATAGTTTTTGATAGATAATGCCAGGCAGGCGATGTGTGGTTCAGGGCTGCAGTAATGTTTCTAGTCAGCTTGAAGGTATTTCGTTGCATTCGAGCCCTGTGATTAAAAGGGAGCGGGACAAGTGGGCAAGGTTCGTTCGAATGCACCGAGCGAATTTCTCCACTAAAGGCAGATTTGTAATCTGTTCGGAACACTTCCAAGATCACTGTTTCGAGAGGACGGTACACACGGCTAGAAGCAGGCGTTTCCTTCTACCAGGAGCCGTTCCAACAGTGTGGAAGAAAGAACCACAGAATGATCCGCTTTCCACGAGAAACAGGCGCCAGGTAAAAAATGTGTGAACTTTCCTCTTTGTTTACCCCTTTTGAGAATCGCTCAAATGTGAACATTTCAAAGTTAGAAGTTCATACGACCTTGTACAGCTTTGGTATCAGCGTGCCACTGAAAAAGCTTGTCGATGTAATCGCTTATTTATATAAAGTACAACTTGTTATATGTAATTTTACGTCTTTCATAACTTTAATGTGAACTGCGTTGTTTTGGTTACTCAGGCTATTAGAGACTTAATGTCTACTACCAGCAGCATGGGCAGTGTGGATTCTGCGGCCCAGAAACAAGCAAGCACTCCCTTATCTGCTTCTACATCAACTACAACAGCAGCAACTCCTTCCCCTGTAGCATCTACATCAACTACAACAACAGCAGAAACTCCCTCCCCTGTAGCTTGTACATCAACTAACACAGCAGTAACAGCTTCTACATCGACTACCACATCAGTAACACCCTACCCTACCCCTTTAGCTTCTATATCTGCAACTATCACAGAACTGACTTCTCCAGAAGTAATAACTTCTACAGCAACTAATTATAGAATAGGTGAAGCTGAAGAAGAACCAAGCTCTCTAAACAGGGTAACATTATGCATATCCAACTAAAACATTTCAATAAAAATAAAACAGATAAACAACATACATTACTGTATATTCATGTATTATGGGCTACTGTACTCTAGATCTGCTTCATGTATGATGTTTATATCATATTATTATAGGCATCAACAGAACTTCATGATAGCATGGAATGTTGTCGTGACTGTGAAAGCATGAAGAAGGAAAAGAAAAAACTCCAAAGGAAGTTAAGAATCCTGGAAAGAAAGCTGGATGTGGTGAACCAACAACGATTATCCAACCAGACAATTTGGGCAGAGACATTTCAGGAAGTGAACCAACAACCAGGAATGGTATCATCAGGTGTGTGAAATATGGCAATCAGTAACTGTAAATTGTGTTTGATAAGGCTTTATTATGCAATGGACAATTGATATTGTTATGCCTGGACCAAAAGTACATTTGGGTAATTAAAAATAATAATTAATAAAAGAATGATGCAAGCAACTTGTAAATTATCTACTACACACAGTTATTACTTACAGAAATTATCTAACCATTAATACAACTATTTTTATAGGAACTCAAACTGCTGATGATGAAACCATTGATGACCCATGGCCAATGGAAAAAGAGGATATAATACCATTAGATCCAACAGATGAGGAGATGATAGATGATGAAAAGGATGACAAGGAACAGGAAAGTGGTGAGGATCCCGAATGGACACCAGAACAAGTAGAAGATGCCTACAGAAAAACAGGAGATGATAATGACAAAGACATATCAAAACCCAGGTACAACAATATTATTACTGCTTCTAGAGCAATGTAAATCGGTCTAGCTATATATGGAACTAAATTATACTACATGTAAACTAATGGGTACTCTGCTAACCAATTTCTCATCTACACTGTAGTATGTAGCTAATTGTGCTGGTTGGCATTCAGGGAAAACATTGACTGCTATTTACTGTTGTTCCATCTGCACAATGGAGAATCCCAATGGAATATATACAGTTTTCAAAAACACTGCTCACTGAAACATGTAATATACCTTTTGTTTTCCCTGTCGTTCTCCACTCCAAAACAAAAGGTACAGTTATATATGTTTCAGTGAGTAGTGTTTTTACAAATGGGTGTATGTACATTTTGAAAATACATTGTGTATATAAAGGGATCGATATACATGTTTTTGAAAACAAGTGAATGTACATTGCACACATATATGTATGTATATATTAATTAATAATACAGTTTATTTTGCTATTATATTTCCATCTATAGCTTGGACTGTAAGGGAAAGAATATCAGGGAGGAGCCAAAGGGGATTGTTTTCCTGTCCAAGCTGCTACTGCTTTTTCAAACTTGCCATTTGTGCTTCACAAGTAGCCCCAACCTCAAAGTAACACAGACAGGCACAATGATTGTTATCGATTCCACTTGCAGCAGCTGTAAAGGAGTATTTACTTGGAAGAGCCAGCCTTATCTCCTTGGAAAGTTCCCTGCTGGTAATTTGCTTCTCAGCTTTGCCATTCTTTGTGCTGGTGCATCTTTAAGGAAAGTTCTCCTGGTGTTTCAGCACATGGGGGTACTGGTGTATCAGCAACATACCTACTACTACCACCAGAGGCATCTACTAATTCCAACAGTAGTAAAATTCTGGAGAGCCTACCAAGCAAATGTTCTTCAATCTTTAAGTGGAAAAGAAGTGGTCCTTGCAGGTGATGGTCGCCACGATAGCATGGGACATTCAGCAAAATATGGGACGTATACTATATTTTGCTGCACACTTGGCCTTATGATTCACATTGTCCTTGTACAGGTAACAAATCCAGTCTTCTATTACAATGAATATCAAACACCTATTGATTACAATAATATGTTAGGTTGGCATCAGACCATAAAGTCTGCTTAGTAAGTCAATTAATTTACAATCCAAGTTGCCATTCAATTTTCTGGGCCTGGCACTAGTTGACTCATTTTAACATTATCAGATTAAAAAAAACATGGCAATAAATGTGAAAAAAGAATAGCCCAATTTCGATAATCATGTAAATGTAACAGTATGCTTCACTTGTTGTGCACAAAGGTTTCAATGAGAGGGTCCAGGGTGAATAATATGTTTTTCTTTTGCTGATCATCACTGCCCAGAGCATCAAAGAAGCACATGATCCCTGGTCTTCAACATGATTGCATTATGATTAAAATGGCTACAGTAAAATAAGGCTACATATTGGGGTTTACTTAGGTTATTTTTTTTTACTTATCAGGCAAACCAAGCTGGTAGCAGTTCAGCTATGGAGTTCTTTGCTCATCAAAAAGCTTTTGCCTTCTTGCTTACAACCGGCATTATAATAAAGGCCTTCATCTCTGATCGTCATGTATCAATTGCAAAATGGATGAGAGAGGAGTGCCCCAAAAAATGCAAGGAAATGGGAAAGCCAGTAATTGACCATTTCTTTGACCTATGGCACATTGGCAAAAGTAAGTATTATATTATTAATGAAAAAGCCAAGTGATTTCGATTGTCCCATGAAATAAATCCTGGACTACCCAAGTCCATTTTGTTCTCTAAACATTTTGGTAAACACATACATTGTGTGTGTGAAGTGAAATCCGGCACAGACTTTTCATAACATGATTGCAGTTATCGGTATATTATTAACTGTTATTCACATTGTGAAAAATATCCTAGTTTACTAATCGAACTCATGTGATTTTTTCATACAGAGTACTTATCTTATTTGCATGAAACTTCTTGCATAGTCAGACATTACATAGTAGGATTCTACAAAAAAAATCTTGCTCTCAATTTTTATTATAAAACTTGACAGGTACACTGTATGTCTTCATCAAACTATAAGGATTTTGAGCTTCTACGTTGTAGTTATTATTGATACTATGTTATCTTTTGCTTCTTTTAATTGCAGAGATACAGAAGCTTCTTCTCAAACTAAGCAAAGAAAAGGGTTGTGAGATCATTGGGAGGTGGAGGAAGGCTTGTGTCCGTCACTTCTACTGGGCAGTCACCTCGACAAAAGCCAAGCTTGGAGATGTGATACTGGCCAAATTCAAGGCTTTCCAGTATCACATCATCAACAAGTACACAGAGCTTCCAGATCCATTATTTAACAAGTGTGCCCATGGAGAGATCACCACGCCACGTGTATGGTTAACAAAAGGTAAAAACTATTTAAGAAGTAAAAGCCTCTGAAATGGCAAATACTGTACATCATATCTAAATAAAGACTTTGATCAATTCACAAAGTAACTTAATAATTATTTTAACAAAAAAAGTTGTGATTTGCTCTAGTGTTTATTTTATCATTCAATGTCCCTGACAAACTTTTAATTTAACATGTCAAATGTTGTAGATGCTCTTTTTCCATGGTTGCTATCAATGTTTTTTTGTATTTTTTAAACAACTCATAACAGGGTCATCTGCATATGAGAAACTATGCCAAACACTCGACAACACCATCCTAAAAAAAGCCATCAAACAAGCATCACCAGTTGCTCAGACAAGCTGCCTGGAGGGTTATCACTCTGTAGTAAACCAGTTCGCACCAAAGATGCTGGCATATTCATATTTAGGAATGCTTTGCAGGTACAGTATACAAATGCACAACTACTCATGCAGGATGCCATATTAGAATTCCTAACAATAAAAACAAACAATGTGAACACTGTATTCTTCAAAACAAAATCAGGGCTCGAAATTAACAAAAAAATCAGGTTGCAATTTTGCTACTAGTTATAAAAATTTAGTTGCAAATCAGAAAAACTTAGTCGCAATTTTGCAACTGGCTTAAATATTCTAGGTGCAAAATTTTGGTCGCATTTGTGGCCGTATTGGTCGCAATTCCAAGCCCTGAAAATGTTAACACATGTTTCGATGCATTATCCAGGACTATCCTTGCTGCTCTCCATTTCAATTACAATGTTCAGAGGGAGTATAAAGTTGACGATGAAGGAAAGCCAAAGCTGAAGGTGACATATCCCAAATTCAAGGATGGTGAGGCAACCGTGAGAGAGGTCAAAGTACCACAAAATTATGGTAATTGTACATGTGCTCTATTTCCTGATACATGTAGTCTTTTTCCAATAATTACTTGAATGACCTTCCACACATGATATTGAATAAGCAAAGAGGAAGCAAAAAGGATGGACTCCAAAATTTAGCAACATGGAATTGAGACTGCTCTCATTCAGTTATTAATAAAAAATTAAGTAACAGCCTAAAAAATACTAAGAACATTTGAAAGCAATCCATTATTGCATAAAAAAATAGAACATACAATCTTATTAAACAACATTCTTATATTTGGCCTTTTTTCCCCCCAGATTACGTAGCTGAAATATACGAAACTCTAATTTCAACATCAAGGGAAGAATTGAAGGCTACAGAGAATGAGCTGAATGAGGAGATTCCAGAACCCCTACACAGCATGCTAGAAGACAAGGAAAGTAAAGAATCTGCCATTCAAAAATACATATCTAGGAAGGAGAAACACACAGTCATATGTCCTCCAACATGCTCAGGTATTTTCACTATGGTACATATTACTATTAAAGATTTACCAACAGTCTGGATGAAACACTAGGGCATTTTTTTTTCACCCCACTACATCACCATTTATTAATCTGTGATCAGTATTGCTAAAAGTAATTATACAGCTGTAACAACAGCAGAATATATCATAAAAAATACTTTGCATTATAAGTTAACACAGAAAACACCAAATCAATAATTAAAAAAACCTAATTTTATTAGGATGCTATGTTGAGTTCTATATCATGTACTTAGGGATTTGAAATGACACTTGAGAAGTTCAGGAAAAAACACTCTTCTCTACATTAATAAATAAACTCCTGTGTACATTCTACATGTACATTTGTAACTTAAAAGTGCTTGTAAGCTCTGGCAAATTACATGTATGCTTATTTTAAACTTTAAGTTTAAAGAAGTTTAAAATAGTATTAAAAAAAAAAATGTGATTCAAGTTTTTATTCCCATTTTTTGTGTGCTGAAAGTAGTGGGTCGAGTTAAAAACCTAACACTTACATGTAGGAAAACTGAGACTAGTTGTGCTGTGACGACATTTAAGGGAAAACATATTCTCAGTATTTTTGCTTAACCAAGACCCTTTTGTTTCTATGTAATCTTCTTCCTGGTCAGGGCTTACAGGCACTTAAACATACCAGTACATTTAGTACACTGAAGGTTTTTTTTCTTGTTCCTAAATATTACACTTTGTGCTTTAACTGGTGGCATGTAATACATTTATTTGGATAGATGCTGAACTTCAAACATTACTTCAGCCTTCCACATCCAAGAGTAAAGTAAGAAAGCCACCTGTTTGTAAGTGGTGTTCTAAGCCAAGGAAAGGTCACAAGAAAGGACAATGCAGTGGAAGGAATAATGCATCAGCTTCAAATTCCTGATGAACAACCAAAAACAATGTACACATATTTAATTCCATTTATCAAGATCAGAAACGTACAAGTGAGCAATTTGAAACATGTACATGTAGCAATGGCGTCATGCCTCATTTCGATTACTATTGCCACTTGGATTGGCAAAATCTGTCCTAACATGCCTTGTTCTGGCACTCAGTCGAAAGTTCAATTGTGTGGTTGCCATTGTTACATGCATGTCTGAACCTGAGACTGAGAGCCAGAACAAGGCATTTTAGGACAGATTTTGCCAATCCATTACTTGTTTCAACTCTCTTACATCTTTCTGTAAAAAAAACATATTCTCAGTATTTTTGCTTAACCAAAATAAAATGAAGTTAATTTCTTTAGTACACGAACATGTATCTATTTCAGAAGTGAAATCATTCAATGACAGAATAATAAACTAATGTTAATTGATTTTTAAATATTTTGATTTCTTATGATATGTTGTTTTATTCTGTTGACATGACAACCCTTCTAAAATGCTATAAACAACACAGGTTTTCAGTCAGTTAGCTTGCCTGTTTGTTGTCCCAATTCAGATCACCTGACTACACCCTTGAGTGCTATTTCTTTGTTTGTCCTCATCTCAATTTCCAGTAGAAGGTCAGAGGGCCAGTTAAATGTAGGTCAGCACTGAGGCTAACTTACTCAATCAGTCCTCCTCCTCGTAACCTTGGTATAGTTCCATATTGTTTGGAAAGGCTGCACGTATGCTATTATATATGCAGTTTGGGAGAGGAAGTCTTCTGGATGATCCTACATACTCCCAAACTAATCGCACAAATTGTCGGTAAGCAACTGATCTCAGGAATCTGTAAAAACAAAGAAGTCAAGAATAGGTATTTTGGAGGGTAAATGAAATCAAAATGACTATTTCCTGTCTTTATTTCTGGAAAGAGCAAGACAAGGAGGAACAACCCACAGACTACTAGTTCCTGTGAATACTAGTGTGAATGTACATCAATGAGGAAGTTAGACACCAGTGCAATTAACAAAGTTGAATAGTGTAAGCCAACCACTGTCAGATGCCAGTAGCTGGTAATCACTTTGTATGATAGTCAGGTTACCCTGGTCAACTTTTTCTTATTCTTATGCTTATATCACACCGGTTCACACTTCTTTTTCTTACACTTATGTTGATGTTTATGCTTGTTGCAAGTGTGAACCAGCCTATTATGTATTGTGGATCAATCGTGAATCAACAACAACATCCTCAATCTTGTTGGAGCAACCTTTTTTGAATTAGGTGTCTGTGGTGAAATCACAAATCAAGATAAACAACTTTTGAATATAAAAAAAATGTTTCCGTGTTTTAATATGATCGTGTGTGTGTTTTTAAGAAACATGTGAAACCTCATGACTCGTGACTCGTGTCAAATCAAACAGGAACTAAAAGTAAGAAGAAAACTTACTCCGGCTCTGCTGCACCCATTTGCGTCCTTGTAGTTGAATACGATTTCTTAACCCTCGTTTTTAGTCCAATACCGGCAATTTCCAAAACCCATCTGTTCAAGCAGACATCGTTAAATCCCGGGTGATCTCTAACACAACTCGTACTCGTAGCTTGGTCAACTGCTAGTGCCTCCATCGTCTCTCTGCATCTTTCCACCTCCATGCAGCACCTGCATTCCTCTGACTCCACGACAAACTCCAAAGAACAATTCGAGCACTTACACCTAATATACAGTGTACAGTTGAAAAGAAAAGAAAACACAACAAACGCTCGAATTAAAGAAAAGAAAAATGACAGCAATTACAATTTACATGTATACGTACCACGAACACGGTAGCAATAGACCTATTCCAAAATTTGTAACAAGATGTCAATCCCAAAACATAAGCAACAGAATAGAAGAAAAAGAAAAGCAAGAAACATCACAGAATAGGTGTTTCCCAAAAATACAAAACGCACTACTCACCAATCTTCCACATCAACTTCCCCCGAGAATCTACTTAAAAGAACCTGATCTTCTTCCTCCTCGAGAGCAACTTGCTCTTCGTATTCGGCAGCCTCTTGTTCGGTTGCAATAGGCTCTAAATTTTCATCGTACGGTAAAAAATCACCACTCGAATCAGAGAAACTGTGATACAGTTGTTCTGAGGAGTCTTCTGAACTGCTATATGAGTTAATCTCAGATGTAAGACTGTCAGACTCTTCGCCTGAGCTGGCCATTTCCAATTTCTTACAAGAACACAAGCGAAACAGAGACTGAAGCTTGCAACGCGTTGAGTAACTGACGTCACAAAAACGATACCGCTGTAAAAATCACGGGCTCGCTCGGAACACGTTCTGAGCAATGGCGGCCAAAATAAGAGCGATATCAGAGCTCAAAATTCGTACTCTAGAGGAAGCTTTTCCGTTTTTTGTTTACACCGTTTAATATTTTCGACCCTTTTCAGCTATTCTGAGTTGAAAAATAGGTAAAAAAAAGGGTTAAAATTTGATCGTAGTGGCACTTTAAATCTCTATTGGCAGTCTATGGCCACACAACTTTCCTTCAGAAAAATAATTAAACATTATTTTTAAAATACTGGAGTATTAAAGTTGAATTAAATATGCAGTGCCTAATTAATATCATTATTATATTAATGTTAGCATGGTCGACTGGTCCAGCCTTTTTATTCAAGTTGGTTTACAGTTCTGTATCACCTTTTTTTTATGCAAAATAGCTTAAAAAACAAGAACACATTAAAATATGATACCAGTTTAAGTTATATAATAAAAGTACCTTTAGCAGATAAACGATTTTCGGTTTAACCAAGAAGAGAGTAACTGAGTATAACATAATTTGTCAGTCATCCGTGCCCCATCCCCACTGATTTTTACTTTAACTGTTTGGCCTTGTTGAAGTTTATTATCCTCTGCCAAATACCAAGATAGAAGAGATACATATAGCATGAATATGGTCTCAAAACCAAATCTTTCTCTGTAAGGTGGGAATAGGAGTGTGTTGAAAAAGGCAAATATTAGATTTAAAATTAAAAACAAATTACAAGTAGCTTCAGTTTGTTGATGAGGGATTCCTTGAATGACACTTCAGCACCTGGCTCAGGTCCTGGTGTTGGTTTGACTGTGCATGTGCTATTATGTTCGTCCCAACACTGCTTAATTAGGTATGATTTTGGCAATCCATCAATAGCCATGCTCAGCTCATGAATAATAGCACTCCCAACAGCAAACTTATCCATTAGGAACAGAACAGTTTCAACTTTATACTTCTCTTCTTCAGACAGACTGTCATGATTTTTCCAGTGACTGGTCTCGTGTGATTGAGGGCCGGATGAAGAAGATACAGGTAGTGTACTTGTGTCAGCTGGTAAAAAATGAGCAACAGGTGGGGAGGTGGGTGTTACTGAATATGAAGATGGTGTTTGGAATGACAGCACCTACCCATTCATGTCTGCTATTTACAATCGACGGTGGTGTTCCAGGCGGTGTGTCCTGGGTCAAACATTGTGCTGATTTTGGTGTCTGGGGAGCATGTTAGCTGTTGAAAGTGGTGGTAAATTTTCAGAAACTGTCATCGAATAATTTTTGCCTTTATTTTCGGACAATTGAAGGCTCTCAAGTTCAAAACCAAAGCGGCTTATGAACCACAGTAGTTATATGGGTCACTAGGGGATCAAAGCGAGCCTCCTGATTGGCCGAGACAGGGGGCGGGGTCTAAAACGACGCCATTACGCACGTGGCGTCCCAAAATGACGTCACAGCGCATGGGGTGCCGCCAAACTGGTCCCCCCAGTTGGCGGCCAAAGCCAGGCGTGGGATTGGTCGGAAGTTTAGGCTTAAAATGACGTCACAGCACGTGGCGCCACCAAACCTGTCCCCCAGCGGGGGGTCCCAAGGGAGGCTTGGCCGGAAGTGGAGCCCCGCCAGGACCGAAGGGGTGTTTGGAGACCCAAGCCATGCCTGGGAATGGTCGGCCCGTGTCGGGCGGTCGGGAGGGGCTCGGCGGGGCGTCGGGAGACCAAACCCAGGCCGGGGATTGGTCGGCGGGAGGTCCCCAGGGGGATCCCCCCGGGAGTTCCCCTGCGGGGAATGTGTGGAGTCCAGACTCCCTACTGGATCAATGACCGAGGGTCCCCCACCCTCCCCACCCCCTATAGACATTTTGGTCCGAGCCAAGTGCCGACCCCATGCGGAACCAAGAAGACCTAGATTTTGGGGACAAACCGGATACCCGGGATTTACCCTGGGGATCGGAAGCAACCCCTATGTCCTAAGCTACCTTGTGGTCTTATGGGAAGCAACCACTATGTCCTACCTTGTGGCCTTATGTCAATCAACCACTATATAATAAAGAGACAATAAAAGAGACTTGTGTTTTGTAATCAACAACTTTGTTTCAAACAGTTAAAAATAAAATACATGGGTGTGTGGCATTTCACCAGCACCAAAGAACTGATATTAATACATGTATATTAAAATAATTAATTCTAGGTATCCTTTCAACCAAATAAATGTTTAAAAAAGAAAATAACAAATGATAGGTGTCCTTTCAACCAAAAGAATGTTTTAAAAAAGAATTAAAAACTATATATATATATATATATTTACAAGACCAACCGTAGGGCCTTCAGAAGGAAAGAGAATAGTTGAGCCATCGCTCATTGAAAAAGTTGTGAGACATCGCTCTACTAGTTGAAATTGAAATTGAAATTGAGAAATATCGGCAAATTGCCCTATTATCATGAGAAAAAGTGAGTCAATCGCTCTAATAATTGTTAAAAATTTGAAAAAGATCATTCCCGTGGCGTAAACTTTTAATACACGATACTATAATTTTGGCTGTGCAACACATTTATTGGTAAACAAATAATGCTAAAATTACGGCCATGATGAAAAATAATTATACTCCCCGATTTCACATAAAATTGGTGGTGAAATTTAGAATGGCAATAATAACACCGTGGGGTCGTGTGCCTTTTTAGAAATTTCGAGAGTCTTTTTATAAAACATGCGGCACACAGGGTACTCCCACAACAGGGTAGAGGAGGCAATGGTTGATCTGGTAAGGCATTGCATCTCAAACACTAAAAAAGAAAAAAAATTAGGGCTACTAAAAACGTACGCCACGGGATCTATCCAGTAAATCTATGGCGTAAACTTTTCCTTCAAAGATGACGGTAAACCATCTCATAATAATAATAATAAGAAATTTATATAGCGCCATATCCACTAACTGCACTATGGCGCTTTACAATACTACAGTTAAAAATATAAAATAATAATTATAAAAATGTTTGTTTAAAAAGATAAGTCTTAAGACTAGATTTAAAAATGGTAAGGGTATTGCTTGTCCTTATTTGAATGGGCAGAGCGTTCCACAGCCTCGGCGCAGCCACCGAGAATGCCCTGTCACCATAGGTCTTTTGGTTAGACCTCGGGGCGACCAGAAGGCGTTTGCCAGCTGATCTAAGACTACGACAGGGATGATATAAATTCAATAAACTACTAATGTAAAAAGGTGCTGAATTGTTAAGAGATTTAAAAACTAATAATAATAACTTAAAAACAATCCGTTTTTCTACTGGCAGCCAGTGGAGCTCCATCAGTAGCGGCATAGCACGAGCATACCTCGACTTGCGCGATACAAGCCGGGCGGCACAATTTTGAACGGATTGCAGTCTCTGCGTAAGATATTTTGGCAGACCATACAGAAGTGCGTTACCATTATCTAATCTACAAGTTATAAATGCATGTACAAGAGCTTCAGTAGAGTCCTCGGAGAGATAATCCCTAATTTTAGCAATCCTCCTGATGTGAAAGAAAGCTGATTTGGTAATAGAGTTAACATGTTTTTCGAGAGTTAGACTATTGTCCATTATAAAACCTAGATTCCTAGCTGACGTTGAGGGCTGAACTACGTTATCATTGATCGAGATAGAATTAAGTAAAGGACGAGGGCGGTACTTCGAACTTATAATAAGAAGTTCGGACTTGTCACTATTAAGCTTTAGTTTGTTTGCCCTCATCCAGTCATCTATTTCAGTCGCACAGGCCTCTATTAGACCAACGGCTGATGCTTGCCCTTCGCCACTTCGGGAATCAAAGGACAGGTATAACTGGGTATCATCCGCATAAAAGTGAAAACCCATGTTATACCTCCTCACGATATCTCCAAGTGGCGAAGTATATAGCAGATATAAAATAGGGCCCAGGACAGAACCTTGAGGCACCCCGCAAACCAGTGGCCGGTGTGAAGACTTCTCCCCTCTAATATTAACATACTGAAATCTATTACTGAGATAATGGCGTTTGTAATAATGATCAATAGGTAAAGCGGCACTTGCAAATGTGGTGCCATGTCTAAAGACGATAACGCTACCATGGGTCACATAAAATTGATGGTGAATTCTCGAATTACAATAAAAACAACGGGGGAGATCCCCTTTCGTTAATATCTTGTACATATGACTAACGAAACATGCAGGGCACATGGTTTCCCCGCAACAAGGGAGAGGAGGTAGTTGGTCTTGGGGAAGAAAGTTGCATTTCAAACACTATAAAAATAAAATAAAAAGGAGTCAACACTCAATATGAAAGAAAAGTTTACGCCACGGAAAGCGTCCCCACCCCTCGTCCCACACATCAGAAAAAATAGGATGGTGGGGACACCGCTTGTACAGAATTCCTATGCTGCAATGGCGTATGCAAATGAGTCTGTTACAGTGGCACAGCCTGCACCAATGGAAATCATATTCGGTCAGAGGCTCAATAAGATGGGCGGCCTCAATGGGGGCTATTCCCTGAAAGTGTTTGTTGTGGGGCAACTCGTAAAAACTGCCATCCCAATAATAAGAGGATTCGAATTCCCACGCCTCGAGACAGGTGATCATGAGTAAGGTGGGGTAAAATAGCTGGTAATGCTTCTCCCGTCGTTTTTCTGCTCGCTTCTGTCCACAGACGTAGGCCCCTATCCTCGCAAGGATATCCAAGGGTAACCTCGTTGGTCTTAATACAATAGCATGGGATATAAAGTGTCTGTCTTGCAAATTTGTGGCGGCAGGTAAATAAGTCTGTTCGGAAAAGAAAAATTTTAAAAAATTTAAAAATTAAAAACCGAATACTGTTTTAGAGACATTAGTTCGCTAGAGGCGCTCTGACGAGAGCGGAGATCCCCCCGGGGGGACCTCGAAAAAATCTTATAAAAATTAATCAAAACTTTACTCAATGGGGAAATGTTTGCCAATAAAATGAACGGCTCTGTGAAGCAGAAACCGAACGTTAACACTGTTTTAGGGAGGTGGGAGAACATTCACAACTTACTTGAGCCAGGTTGAGTTCACGGACGCCGTTGATATTCTAGAAAAACAAAAGAAAAATTAGCAGGGGTGATCCAAGATAAAAAGAAAGTCGCAGGATAGTACCTCTCTTTCTCTAAAGACCCTACGGTCAGCCATAGCGTTGTTGTTGTTTGTCTGGGGAAACAAAAAGGAAAAACCAAAGAAGAAAATATTAGTAAAGCCTCAGGTTGAATCTCCAGAGAGAAATTTGTGTAAAACTCACCTGTTGTTCTTGTCGCTGTTGCTGTTTGTTGTTTGACTGAGGAAATAAAAAGGGAAAAACCAAAGAAGAAAAGATTAGTCAAGTAAAAACCAAAGAAGAAAAGATTAGTCAAGGCTCAGGGTGAATTCCAAGAGAAACTTTTGTGTAAACTTACCGGTTGAGTGGCTGGTTCAACTGTGCCGAAGTTAGTTTTGGGGCTAGTATTTATGGGGCAAAGGATGGGGCTGTGATTGGTGCCCTAAGCTCGGCCTACGATTGGTTCGCTAAGCGAAGCGAGCGCTGTGATTGGCGGGGTCATTCAATCCGAAATGGGTTCGAATTCAAGTTCAGTGGATTTTTGGTTTTTGACTCGCAAAATTCACCCCCAAAACAGTCCTGAAATGGTCTAAAATTTTTGCTGGAATTAGCCATCCAGGGTTTCTAATTTTTCCCCTGTTTTTTTCTTCTTCGGCGGCCCGGGAAAGGGTTCCTTTTAATGCCGAAACCTCGTACACGCTGAATCAGGAACCGAGAGCGCGCGCCTTTGTATCACGCCACTTTCATTCACGAGAATCTAAACTGGGATAAACCGGTTAGACTAGTTTTCCACCAATCAGGAGCCGTGCGTCTTTGCCTCACAAAATCTCATTCACGAGAGGCTCCTAAACTGGGATAAACCGGTTGGACTAGTTTTTGTTTACCTCGCTGGGCGCGTTTGTTGAGGGGTTCTAGCTTAGAGGATCAAAGGAGCTCAGAAAAGGTGTTTAGAAAATACAAAGTGATTACGGTTCAACGAAGGAAAGAAGAAGGGCTCCCGGGGGTGGGGGTGAGACAATTTTTGAAGAACAAGGGGTAGGGGGAGATGTTTTTCAGAGGCTTCTTAGACCCGAGGTGTTCAAGTCGAACCAAAAACGGATCGAATTCCACCAATCATGAACCGTGTTCCTTCTAGAGGAACCAATCACCGGCTGAGAAAAAATGAATCCGTCCGTCGGAACAACAAACTCTTTTATTTCTTTTTATTTCACCCATACGTTTGGGTCTGGAGCTGAGTGACCGGGACCCAGCTGTTAAATTTAGCGGGGCACCCTTCCCATTTCACCAAGACTTCTTCCTGGTTCTTCTTCTTCTTACCGCGGCGGCGTTGCAACACCTTTTCGATGATAAAGAGACTTTCTTTTTCCACGGCCACCGGCGTCATCTCGCTTTCGTAAAACGTTCCCCGCAACGCCTCCCCGCTCAAGTCCTCCAACCGGTAGACGGGAGGCGTGCGGTAGTCCAGCCGTTTTATCACCGTGAACACTTCCTCCGACCAGTTGGCCAGATAGCTTTTTTCAAAATGACCTTTGGTCTTGCTAATTCGTACCGTGTCGCCGGGACGGTACAGCGGTTTCTTCGGCTTCCTCTTTAGCGGCGGTCCCTTTTCCCGGTACAAGACGGCTCGCACCTCGTGGTCGTTGAAGGGCGTGACGGTGATGGGGGCGCGTCGAATGCTGCTGTGGACGGCTCGGTTGTACCCGAGCACCAATTGAGGGAGGACTTTCAAATACTCTTTCTTCCCGGTGGCCGTGAAATATTTGTACATGCGTCCCTTGAGCGTCCGGTTGAACCGCTCGGCAATCTGGGCTTTGGTCTCGTTGTACGTGACGAAAAAGGCCACGTCATTCTTTTTTAAAAAGGCCTGGAACTTGCGGTTGGTAAATTCTGTCCCGGCATCGGTCTGCAACCGCAACGGTTTCCGTTCGCGAAACACTTGGGTAAAGGCGCGCACCAATTCCTCCCCCGTCTTGTTCTTCAGGGGGACCGCCCACGCGTACTTGGACAACACATCGATGATGGTCAAAATGTGTTTGTAGCCCTTGTTGAAGGCACTCGTGGCTTGCATGTCCACCAGATCCGCCTGCCACTGCTCATCGAGGGCCAGCACGCGCACGCGCCCTCGCAGAATTTTTTTTCGAAAAGGTCGGTGCAACGTAAAGGTCAATTGTTTTTTCAGCCAGGCTAAAGTGGTGGTGCGCGTCACCCCCACTTCGCTAGCCGCTTTCACCAGACGGGCAGCACCCCCAAAGGCAGCAGGGCTGCTGGGGTCGTAATACAACGCCTCGAGCAGCGCGGAAGGATTCTTTTTCTTCTCCTTCTTGCGCCCCATAATCCTCAAAATGAGAGCCCTGGATAATCACTTTTCCTCCGCAACACGCCAAGAGACAACGGACACGTTTCAAAATACCATGGCACTTGAGGGACGGACCTCCTCCTCCACCGCAAGGCATTCTGTCTAGCGCGCGGCACCTCCCTTATACTTTTTCCCCCTAGAAAAAAGAGACAACAGACACCCAACGTTGTTCCTCTTGAAAGTTTTATTGTTTTTTTCTAGCTTCGGATATTCTTTCTCATTCTGAAGGCCTACGGTTAGTCTTGTAAATAGGTATATAGTTTTTAATTCTTTTTCTTTTTTTGGTTGAAAGGACACCTAGAATTACATAGGGGTTACTTCCGATCACCAGGGTAAAATCCCGGGGCCCGGTTTGTTCCCAAAATCTAGGTCTTCTTGGTTCCGCGTGGGACTGATCCCGGACTGTCCCCAGGGGGGTGGGCGGGGGACCCTGGATATATTCCAGCGTAGGCTTGTTTCTCGTACTTTTGCAGGTATTGCTTGTGGTTCAAACCTTCCTGCATAGCCTTGAAATCCATTTTACATAGCCTATCATAGTACTTTTCTGTGGTTGGGCTTCTTTCCTTCTCCAGCTTTGCGGTCAACTTATCCATATCCATAAAGTACTCGTCACTTTTCAGGCAATCGTCAAAGTGGATATCCGCTGCCCATCTCAGTGCTTGTTCTTCCATTGGAAAGTGTCGTCTCAACTAATCCTTGGACGGCTTTGGCGTAACATCCACAAAAGCACGTAGGGGGTATCGTTCACACTAAATTTACAGAGGAGGGTTCACTTTCTTATACGCCCCGGGCTACTCCACCGACCAATCCCCGCCCTGGGTTTGGTCTCCCGACGCCCCCCCTATGATGTCTGTATCGGCGGCGGCCATATTGCATGCAAATTTAGTGAAAGTGGTGTGCCTAATACGCGTGCGTGACCACTATTTACGGCGATGTACCTCCCGGTTATCTAAGTGGTTAAGCTCCGGTCTGTCGAGCGGGAGGTCGCGGGTTCAAACCCCGGCTGGACCAACACTCAGGTCTTAAAATAACTGTGTGTATTCGTTGATGCGGCTGTCGCGTAGGGATTCGCCGGTACAGGTACTTGTACAATTTTCTCGGGTGCAGCATTGCGAGTGGGCCCTTTTGCAGCACGGGAGAGGATAGGAAAACTGTCCTGGGGTAACTCAGCATCTGCGAGGTAGGGTTTGTTAGTATCCTCAGCAGGTGGTAGTATAGGCCGTTCGCTGGGATCGAAGTAAGGCTTCATGCGATTTGCGTGGACTATTACTGTCTCTCTCTTGTTGTTGCACGTCCTAACAAGCAGTGGACAGGGGGTCTCTGTTCGATGATTCGGAAGGGGGCATGCCAGTGATGTAGGAGTTTCCGAGATAATCCTTTCTTGGTCTTCGGAGTAAAGACCCATACGCGTTCACCAACTAAGAATGAGGGGTCCTCGGCATTCTTGTCGTGTTGCGCTTTCATGAGTTGCTGGGTGCACTGGATATTGGCGCGAACTATTTCATGAGCATCTTCAAGCTGCGTGACGATTTTCGCACGATGAGCTTGTACGGACCTCGATAGGGAAACAGGCTGTAATAGGCTAACGTGGACTGGAATTCATGGCTCGCGACCGTACAAGAGATAGAAGGGGGACTCACCTGTTGTAGTAGCTGATGGTGAGACACGATAACCAAGTAGGATGGCTGGAAGGTGTGTATCCCAGTCTTTTTGGTCGCTGCTTACGTATATTGAAACGAACTGCTGAATTGAGGCATTAAACTTCTCAACCAAGCCATCAGTCTGCAAGTGGTATGCGGTGTTGTTAACTTTCTTGGTATTCAAAAGACGACAAACTTCTTTAACCAGGGATGACAGGAAATTGCTACCGCGATCGGATAGTAGCGTGCGGGGAGCACCATGGCGACACACAATTTCGTTAATTAACAAGGTTGCTATAGTTGGGCATCAATGGACGGTACCGCGAAAGCATCCGGCCAACGTGTAAGATAATCAGAACACACGACCACGTAACGGTTTCCTGAGTTGGAGGTATGCAGGGGACCGCAACAGTCCTTGGCTACATGATCGAATGCGCTCTCTACGTGGAGTGGTAACAACTTTGCAGTCAACACAAGATTTGCACCAGTTAACAATGTCGTGAAACATACCTTGCAAGTAGTAGCGATCGCGTAGCTTGCCGTACGTCTTGCTGATACCAAAATGTCCTGCTGTGACATCATCATGGGCCAACACCATAACCTCGTACTTAAGAGACGTTGGTATGACGAGTTGCATGCGAACCTCTTGTCGTCGCCGATGGTTCGGTGAAGAAACATGGTAAAGAGGGCCGCTGTCGTCGAAAACATACTGGTAGGGTTTGTGTGGCTAATAAAATGATAGAAGTGCAATCTAGATCTCTACCAATATGCATGGAAATTGTGTACTTAAATCAATTTATATGCCTTCTTTACTGAGACTATCAATGATTCATGAGATCGAACCACTCACCTCCTTGAACGAATTCTTCATATCCACTCAGCCTTTCTTTTCCGTCTATTTACGTCCCAAGCTTTGTACAGAGGCATTTCTCAGAAAATCAATTAGAAAATCAAGCGCCCTTTTCAAAGCTGGTCGGATGAATTATTGAACAATGCACACGTGGAGACGAACAACAACACGGCCTATTCCTCACAACACTTCCACTGCTGGAACCAGTGTGGGAGAACAGCACAATTTCTTCACAAACATTTCTCTTTATGGCACTAAACCTGCTGTGTTGTCAATTATTGCCCCTTTCAGCGATATGTACATCACAAAAGAAACTATCCTACCCAAACCTTTAACAGAACAGTTTTACAATGAACAATGTCTGGGGATTGGTTACAGTGATTTGTTACAAAAATGCAGTGAGATCAGTATCACTATTACAGATGAAGAAATTAGAGCTATTGAAGCAGAAACTAGACAACAGTCAGGCTCAAAAATGTGGTTTATGCAGCGTGCAGGGCGTATTACAGCATCAAAACTGAAATCAGCATGCCACACAAATGTAAACAAACCCTCTCAAAGCCTCATTAAGGGTATTTGTTATCCAGGTCCCAACAATTTGTAAGTGCTGCAACAAGTTGGGGCTGTGATAATGAGGCTAGAGCCCTTGAAGCATATATTATCTGGAGAAAATGAGAGAATGGCATGATGCATTTGTAATTTCTGAAAGTGGACTGAATATTAACATTTAATGGCCATACCTTGGAGCATCTCCAGATGGCCTTGTAAATTGTAAATGCTGTGGATCAGGTGTATGTTAGGTGAAGTGCCCTTATACTGCTAAAGATATATTGCCATGCGATGCAGCCAACAGTAAAAACTTTTGCCTGAAGAAAGATGGCAAAAATGTTTACCTGGATAAGGCACATTCATATTTCTACCAAGTTCAGTCACAGATTTTCATTTGTAATATGGATTACTGTGATTTCATTGTCTGGACCCAGAAAGGAATGCATGTAGAAAGGATCCTCCCTGATCCTGTTTTATGGAACATTACAGTCTGCAAAGCAAAGCAAATTTTTGACAAGGCAGTTCTTCCCGAGATAGTTGGAAAGTGGTTTTCTCGTCCATCACTGTCTGTGCCCCATATGCCCTCCTCGTCAGATGATGGTGATGCTGCTTGGTGTGTTTGCCAACAATTCATTGAAGGAGCTACCCTCATTGGCTGTGACAATGGCAGTTGTAATATCCAATGGTACCATTTACAGTGCATGAGGTTGAAGGAAGTCCCTGAGGGTGCATGGCTGTGCCCACACTGCCACAAGTCACAAAACTAGAGTGAGAAATATTGTACCAGGGATTCATATTTGCAGTTATCCCAGACTACAACAAAAGTATACGGACGAGTAGAAAGGCATGTTTTTGGGTTCTATTTTTCCCTAGTTCCAATGTTCCTGATCTATTGTTTTTATGAATACAATAGTATAATAATGAATATAAAACAAAGAAATGAAAATTGTGAACCAAGGGAAAATGTAACCGTAAAACCTGTTTGAATGTGAAACAATATTCTTGCTTGTTATGCTTTAATAGTGAAATAGGCATAATGAAAACAACAGAATAGGACATTGTCATTATGGTATCTTTTACGTAAATATTTGTTTACATTTTGCTTTATTAGCATACATTTTATTTTACACTATATAGAAACAAAGTCTATCAATAAAAAAGAAATATCAATGATTAACTGCAAATTAGAGATTAATGTATTGACAAGTTTACAAGATCAGCTTTTTAAAAGTTTTTTTTGCAGAGAATGTATGGCTGCAGTAATGATTGGCTGTCTTCTGTGATTGGCTGGCTGTGCACATACTTACATTCAGTTTTCCAACAGTGCAATGACAACTGCTCTAATCTAGTCAAATGGAACAATAGAGTCTGAAATATTAGTCAGGGCACAACATACTTTAACTATTTTATCTATGGGTGCGAGGCAGTCGCCTGGTTTGGCTGTAACCATTTCCACTGGCAGAATACTTTGCAGGATGACATTTTCTCCTTACAAGCCCTATAACACGCTCTACGTGAATACGAACATTAGCTATTTTTCTTGTTTGTTCCACCTCTAGGGCTGATAGCTGTTTTTTTCCTTTTGTAAAGGCAGGAATGTGGAGGCGTGCCTGATAAAAGCCAACACTGTCTGCAATATCAAAGCCTCTGTCAGCCAGCACAATGTCCCCTGGTAAAAGCTTACGTAGTAAGCCACCATTTTCAGTCACGTGTTTGTCACTGACCCTACCACCCCATGCCTTAGAAATAAAAGAAATTACCCCTTGTGGAGTGATGCCAATGAGAAATTTTACTGTATTGTGGTGTTTATAATTGGACCACGTCATTGCTCTTGCAATTAAGCTAGATGGTCTATCAATAAACACCTCAAAGCAATCGATAATTACTACAACCTTTTCCCCAAAGTTTTGTTTAAAAACTGAGGGCATTGTCTTCTTTAGTTGTTCGCGCTCTGGCCACATAATCAAGAAGGCCAGACGGTCACTCATAACAGTGATCCATCGGTAGAATATCCTGGACACTGTTGATTTAGATACACAAAACCGGTATGCAATGTCTTGCAGAGGAAGGTTAAGCTTTATCCGCATTAAAACTATAATGAATTCCTGCAACTGAGAAAGGGCATTTGACTTAGTGCTTTTAACGTATGGGGCTACCAAATTAAAGACATGTGTCAATAGGAGAAAATTTGGCAAACCAGTATAGAATTTGGTTTTCTCCTTTTCCTTGAAGCCCTCTTCAGATGTCTGAAGGCAGTTAACCTTAGCTTTCAAGTCATTTAGCTCAGAAGTGACGCTCTTTGCAAAAAGTTCAGTTCTTTCCAAGTCTGTCATTGTAAGATCAGTCTGTGTGCCAGTATGAGCTGTTGTGGTGATTTCGGTCTGGGTGGCAGTGCCGGCATCAATATCCATAGGTATGTCGACTTGATGCATGATATCTGGAATTCATAATGAAACATAAGTTTTAAATCAAAGCTAAAAACAGTGATTTACAGATAATTTCTTTTTTTCCAATATCATGTTATTATTAACATTTGTTTAGCAATTTATTTTTTAATCAATCTATTTTTCAACAAAGGGTATTACTGCGCGTTTCGTTTGAGTTTAGAACGGTTATAGTTTAGTCGCAAGTTTCACGTTAAAACAAAGAGTTGTGATTTCAAAACATGCATGTTGTCAAGGCGAAGCCAGTATGTTGTTATGGGATGGAAAGCAAGTGCTATTTTCAAACTCAACCGAAATGCACAGTAACTTATGTAACATACCATTGGCAGCATTACATGTCGAGGTTAGGGTATGCCCCCTCCCCCCACCACCCTGGTGGTTAACATTGATAGGTGCATTATATTTAGTGATCATTTCAATTTTTCCAATATCGTTATTATTATTTTGAAATATTAAAAAAGAAAGAAAGCACGTAACCTACCATTGGCAGCATCACATGTCGATGCCAAGTCTGGTTTAACAACACTAGCTGTTGAATCTATCCCGGGATCTATGAGCGAAGGGAGCTCTGACTTGTGATTGGAATGAGCACTCGTGGAGTTTTCGCTTCTTCGTCCACCTCTTAAGCGATCTGGCAGTGCGTTCTGAAGCGGCAGCGACTGACTCGGCCCTAATCTTCTCATTTCCTAGATTTTGTGTAGGAGCCCAGTCTGGATTCAAGTGGTCGAAAAGTTCTGATGGAGACCCTTTAGGCGATATTGCATGACTGATTACATTTCCAAAATTAAGTTGCATGTATATCTGAATTCAAAAGATCAAAAACTAATTTAACCAACCTGAGATAAAATGGTTACTGCACACACGGGTATTGTCCAGATTTATATTAGGAATGTCGCCTCTGTTTATATTCGCGATCCATTCTCGTCGTCTCTTTTCGCTCAAACATCTCCTCTGTTCTCCCTGGTTTTCTATAACTTTAGGGAATCTAAAAAATCGAAACTTTCCTTTCTCTCTTGAACTATTATGTCCCCATTCATGTACAGCACATAAGTAAGGCATAATAAATTACTACAAAAGAACAGAGCTTATTCAATCGTGACTACGACCTTTGCTACAACTCGGCCACGCGGTTTGTCTACCCACCACAATGGCCGACTTCCGGTTTCGGGGAGTATTTTAATTAGGTGTGACGTCAGTTGCAACCGAAGAATTGCAACCGTCTGTGGAGTCTTGACCGAAATTGATAGAATGTTGCTCAAAGTTAATAATAGAGTGGTAATGGGAGTGAAAATCGCAACCGAGTATGACATCGTATGCTAAATTATCAATAACATAAGCGGGGAATTTATAAACTTCTGATCCGATAGTGAACGGCACTTGGATGGTGCCGATGATTGGCATATTGTTACCACTGACAGTTTGCATAGAAAGCACTGGGGATGTAATCGGAGGATATTTACTGATTCCACAGTGCATAACTAATCGCCATGACTGCTGCGCCGGTATCGCAAAGGAATCGAATTGCTTCGTCTTCGATTTTACCCTGGATAAAAAGATTGTTAGTACTTTTACTGAAAGGGGCGGTGGCTGAAATAAAAGGCACAGATCGTTGTTCCATATCGTGCTGGTTACATCGGGTAAAATTGGAGGTCATTTCCGGTAGATTTTGTTCCATATCGTGCTGGTTACATCGGGTAAAATTGGAGGTCATTTCCGGTAGATTTTGCTAATTAGCATAACATCTGAGCTCTCAAATGACGAAAATCTACAGTAAACACGCACGAATCTATACATTCAAAGAGTCCTAGTTTAATATAGCGGCTCCTAGAAAAAAATTGTACAGTGGAAAATAAAACGAATGCGACAATAAAATTTGCCTATTCAGACCCTACCTCGGTATTGTGGGAAGATCTACCGATTTTCTCTCTGTGAAAACGGCTCAGAATTGGCGTCCTCTTGTATGGAAAGTACGACGATGCAAAGAAACCCGGCTTGGTGTGCTTCGCGAAGGTCAACAATAAAAATTTGTACAGTGGAATTTTGATGAACATCTCTTACCTTTCAAAAGCCACACAATTGGATTTTGATGGGATGAATACGATATGCGATTTTCTAGAGGTTTCTGGAGTGCGACTCTGCTGTTGTCGAGGGAAAACGTCTAGAAACACTCGAAATTATCCCTTTTTCGCGAGCTCTATGCCTTTCTTCTGCGACCATTTTGAAAACTGTAGTAGCCAGGCCTCCGTTACTATAGAAACCGAGCTGCTTGGTACCTAGTTTCAAGTTAAAACACGGTAAAACTCAGCCAAAGAGCGCTTCCGAAGACTGGCGACTTGGACGCGTGGGGCCAATATTTTCCGATATTTTCGCGGGAATTAAAATTGTTTAGTCTCGCTCGTGAAAAATGTTCCTTCCCTGTTTCAATAGTAAATATACAAATTTTATATGAGTTTGTTGACAAAACCAGTTTACTAAAAGAGAAAATAATATAAAGAATTGTTGTGTGCTTGTTCTCGGTCATGACCTAAATTTAGGGGCAATTGTACGCGATGTATGTGTAGCATTTGTTATCGGGTCGGGATGAGAAGGGTTACGTGTGTCGTGTGGCAGATCACGGAACGTCAAAGTCGATGCGGACGGGTCTAGAGGAGTTCACTTGAAATGGACAACGGTTAATCAAGAAGACGTATCAAGTACTGGAGCTTGTGCCACTCTAAATTCTGGTCCATCATCAATATCTATCAAAAACGGTTCTCCCTTAGAAAATAGACTATCAATATCAACATTCGCACACTATTGGGGAGTCATCTTCTATTACATTATACGCAGGCACTTCGTCGTTAGGTTTGTCGGTACTTTTGGCTTCCAAACCATCTTTTTTATCAGGCACATGGGTGGTAGTATGAAAATATATGCCTCTGAGATCATTAAATACTTCACACGGTACTTGAGGTGAATTTGGCATTCCAGGCATGGCATCGCTAAAAACATCAATCTGATTACCAACCGGGTCAATGGTATTATTGATATCAACTGAGTCACGAACATGAGGGTGGATTACATTTTCCCTTGAACAATCACGCGAAGTAAAATTAAGTGGATCGGCTTCTATATCTACCCAGCGAATAGAAGCCAAAGCTAGTTTCCCTACTGCTGGAACGCTACATTAGAACCAACTGAATCCGCTGGGTTAGGGAGGGGTGCATATGGGCCTTGTGCAATTTGATGCTGGCGTGACGGGGCTGCTGAACTGTTTTAATAGCGCACCTCTTAAAGTGTCAATATTCGTTTTAATATCGTGGTCGAGACCAGCATACCACGTGGCCATTTGTTGTTGTTGCTGTTCGTGGAGAGTATGTAACTGCGCGTGTTGTTTTAGCGAGGCATTTGCGTTTTCAAGAAAGTGTGGCCGAGTCTCTTGGATGGTATCGTGAAGGACCTTAGCTAACTCTGTGAATTCCGTCATGTTTGTAAGGGACTCGTGTGTGTGTTTGACCGACTGAGCGCGAGTGAGAACCGGCAGGGTGGAAATAGGTTGAGCGCACAAGCGTTTTCTTGCTCTAACTGAGAAGAGAGCAAGCACTAGGGTTTGATAGACAGCACAACGTGAATACACGTAGAAGTGACGGCGAATATGGCTGGCAAAAAAATGCCAAAGAACATAAAATACTAAGCCTGTTGTCACTTTGTACCTGTTCTCGCCTCGAACCGAACAAATACTGACTAGATACATTTATCGAAATAGTAATATACTTTCAGGTTCAAGTCTCTGATTATGATGCTGTATGCACAGTTTCCTCCGTGGAAAACATGATGATCTAGATGATCCAACTGAGAGTGTCTTGTATGGCCCCTCAACTCAAAATAAAATAGAACGGTGGTGGCGGGAACTACTGGACAGAATGGAGAGGTTCTTTAAAAGTCAGTTGTCCTCACTAGTTGAAGATGGAGATTATGACTCAGTTGATGAAACAGACAGGTATTTTTTTGCAGTAGTTTCATTGGCACTTTCCATTAATGTGCTCAAGTAAATCATGAAAGCTACATGTGACCTGTGCTGTCACAATTTATGCTCCAAATAATAATAATAAAATTCATTATAAAGCACAGAATCAACATAAGGTTTTCCAGTGTGTTTTACATTTAATAGTATATAAAATGTTTAACAGCTAATTTTAATTTAACTTATCCCTGGCCAAAGATATGCAGGTTTTGTAAAATAGTCAGAATTTGCTATGTATTTGCTGACAGTGAATGATGGCTAACTAGAGACGTTACTTTTGCTTTTATTGCCATGCTACCTCCTGTTTAAAAAAATCCTGGATCCACCACTGACTAGCAATGGCATAGTGAGACTTTGAAACAAGAGGCGGAGGGGGGCTTAGGCTCGAATATCCAGCCGTGGTGGGGGAGATAGGATTTTAAGCAATGTGAAATGATATTTTATATTTACCATATTAAAATATGGTTCCATCAATACAATTCCAGTTATTGTTTGACATTGAAATTGAACTGGTTGCCTACATGTAGCTTGTAACAAACCTATGATCATTGAGTTAGGGAAGTGTAATGGTCCTTAGAATACATTAATTATAGCAACAATCTCAATTACATTTGAAGAAATCAACAGCAATCTTGCCCCTGTCTGTTTGTAGGAACCTGCTTGCATACATTTACATTCCTGTTCTCCAAAAGGAACTTGACACCTTCAGAGTCTCTGTATGGAATAATCACCGCATGCGCAAGCAGAAGCAACTCCCAACTGGAGTGCCTGAGCACATCTACCACTACCCACAGCAGCATGGTGGTGAAAAGTGTGGGTTGCCTGTTACAGAGGAACACCTCCAGGAAATAGCAGAACTTTCAGGTGTACTGGAGGGAACAGATGATTATTTAGAAACAGGATTTCGAAGAGAATGTGAACGGCACATTGCAGACACTGGTGATATTGAGCCTGCCCAAGCTGCTAATGCCTACTTGTATTTGAAGGCTAATTTTGACACAGACAGGGTGTAAATGATTTTTAGTGTTGGGTGCCAGGGGCTTTTATAGAGGATAAGAAACATATTCTGAGGTGTACTGTGAAACACCTTGTTTATTTCTTATTCATTTTACAGTAAACTCTAATGTACATTACCGCGACAACATTAATTGCATTAGCTATATCATAATGTTTTCAGCCATTTCAAAAAAGCTTGACTGGGCAAATGGCGATTAGTGATTGCATGACCGAAAAGAAATGTGGGACAATAAGAATTTATTCATATTCACACCTTAACAACGTCTGCACCATTCAGTGAAGACCTTAGATAGTGAGTAGTATAGCTCATAAATCATCTTGTGAAATTTTCATTGAAAAAGTATCATTTTACTTGGTGATTTTACCTTGCCAATCACTGATTGTCAATCACTATTTGCCCAGTCAGTCAAACTTTTTTGAAATAGCTGTATATCCAATCATTCAACTATGAATTATTATCTGCAATAAAACAATAACTGTAACAAATACTGTCTGATATACATGACTTGTATATATATAATGTGATGCATTTGAGCAATAATTGTCAATATAGATTTAGTTTCTGTGAATCCACACATCATGTCCAATAGATATATGCAGGCTTGTAATATCATTAGTTGGATTAACATTTTTAGACATGCAGTGGAGGTCAAGCATTTTTGTTTCCATTGTGGATCAGGGTCAGGCTAGTGCGAGAAAAAAAATGCCTATAGACTGTTTGTGTGCCACAGAAAACCTGTAATTGAAACAAAAATGCTTGAAACATATCCCCCACTAAACAAATAACCTTTTTTTATTATAATGTTAATAGGCTGAAATTGACCACTATTGGTCAACAAAATAAGAACATTGCCAGCCTCATTTCAAAAATTACATGTACTTAAAAATCAAACTCAGTACAATGTAGTCAGTCACAAACAAATTCACTGGTGTTGCACAATTTGTACTACTACATGTTGTAATACCATAAAATAACTACTTTTGTTTTCAATACCAGGAAATTATGTCATCTCTCTTTATGCTGAAAGCTCCATTACCTTACAGTACTTGTTACATTTATGATCAGCAAGAAATCTGTCAATGGCAATTTTAGATAGATTCCCTGAGCAGAAGAGTATATGACTCTCCCCGCCTTCTTCCTCGGTTAGACTCGAACTAGCAATTTCAGGGTCACAGAGCCCATAACCAATGCCCTGTATGTCCAAGACCATCAGTTGTTTGTTTGACTTGGCATACGAATAGTGGACAAATGTCTCGGCCTTCAAGCTGATCTCCGTGGCTTTACCTCCTTTAAAAGTAATTGCTCCGTCATTATTCACATACTTCTGAAAAGTAGTTTTGCCTTCAAGGAAATTTTCCACAGTAACAGGCTCGCCATTCAGTTAAAGTTGAAAAGTATACTTTAGTATACTTGAATCCTGCTCCAAACTCCAGGATGGGTTTATCGAACTCCATGTTCTGGGCAAAATTACGCGCCAGAGAGTTCAATTGCACGGCTTTTCTTGTGTGAGCATCAGTCGATACAAACAATTCCTGTATCTCAGGAACTCGCTCCGGTCTGTATTTTTTCAACACATATTTGCCCCTGGGTAGACCGGTTAATGTTGTCGCCATAAAGGCATCACGGAAACTTCACTCGCGAATGATTTTTTGTCCAGGGAGAGTTTCACTTCCAAAAGCTCCAGCCATTGTCGTTCAGCGACGGAAAACTCTTCCAAGCTGAGAGTGACTATTTCTACCTTGGGTACGATTAAATGCCCAAGCTTAAGCATTTGACTTAATGGAATTGAGGCTGCCGCTGTCGAAGGAGCCAAGTCCAGGACCGCCAGCTTTTTCGGGCTTTTGCTGGCCGGGGCACTGTTCGGAATGCGGCATGGCGGCGGCGGGTCAGCGCTCTCGATGAACCGGATGTGCAAGACTTTCCAGGTCTTGATTTGCCCGACATCGGTGTATGAAGTTTCGGAGTAGCTGCGGCATTGTAGTGTATTGGCCATTATTCTAGGAACAAAAAAAGGATACAGTCAGTACAAGTTTCAGGTGTCCTAGAGGGATCTGATGTGTCATGATGCCTGAAACCTTCCCGAGGACTGAGGTGTAAATAGCTTTCTCAATGAGTGCTTTTCAATAACAAGTGATTATTCTTTGGTAGCCAAATGCATAGTAAAAGCCGCAGGGGTGCGTAGCAAAAGCCGCAGGGTGCTCAGGAATCCTACAATTTACAGCCAATGAGAGAGAGCTATCATTTTGTCTCGCTCACACATTCTAAATCGATTGAAATGACGACGAAGAAAGCGAGTAGGAATTATAAAGGCAGAAGCCAAAATATCTTAAGATTTATCGAGAGTTGTGGCAACGAGCTTGATATAAGTGCGTTTCTTTCGCCTAATCTTGCTGCAGGGGCCAGGCTTGCAGCCAAAAATCAGTCGCAAGCTCTTGACGAGAAAACTTCAAGAACCTATGAGTCTTGAAAAATTTGCTTCAGCGGAGAATGGGGATGCTGCTGTGCTATTTGGACAGCACAACATACCTTTTATGGCTGCCACGATCCAGACGTTTTTGCGTAAGTTAAAAACCTTATTGTTTTTTAATCATGGCTAGTAAAGTATATAATGAACAATTAAACGGAGTCATAGGTCAAGCATGGCGTTCGATTGACCGTATCATATTATATTCCAAGGTTCGCATGTGCTTTTAACACAGTAATTTTTTTTTATAAGCCAGGTGAGTATCATGTTGGAAGGGAATTTTGCAGCGCCGCGATTTCATAATTTTCATTTGATTTGATGTCAAAACTAGCGAAAGCCCGACAAAGAATGCACGCTATAATGCTGTGACGAGCGCTGCGAATCAAACAACCAGGCATTATTCGCAATTTTACACGTGAGAGATTGGCACTAGTTAATGAAAATCCAAGATGGCGGACCTCAGACCAACTCGTGCATGCAATATTTGCAAGTATAGTTAATTTCGCCAGAAAACCTTCCTTGCTCTAGCGATTAAAGGAAAGAGGTTCCTTGGAAATGTCGTTAGTTAATGGGGGGATAAAAGCGGAAGAATTGTGGAGTGGTTTAAAGACTGCAGGTTAAAACATACACAAGAAATTAAAGGCAAGTTGTAACCATATTCGATCGATTGTATTTATCATTTTATGACAATCTGAAGAAGTTTTGCTTTAAGTACGAGATTATTCTTTTTTATAAAGAATTTTGACATCAAGTACAAGCGTTTATGAACTCGGATTTTCTAAAAAAAAATTGTATTAACTTGGGGTGCAGCTGTAGTATCGTCGTGTACCGTTTAACCAACTGCGTCATAAAATTCCCTTTGTTACCCACGTTCGCTATGAATAATTTTAGACTCAGAAATTTTATACAAACATCCCGAAACGACACTTAGAAATTTTAGAAGGATTTACGTTATCCTCAGTATAAAAAAAACAACGCCTGAACCGAGATTCGAACTCGGGCCGGTTAAGAATCAATGCAATGGCTTACCCACCACCAACACAAACCCTAACCATTAGACCACGAGAGAATTCGCTGATTGCAATTGTTTTTTTACCAGATTTATATCAACTGTCAAGTTCATAAAATATTCGTTCTATTATTGTATAATATATACTATAATACTGGTACGACAACCCTCCGAGCGCGCGAAGTGTGATTCCCCACGGATCTCAACGGTACACGACGATACTACCCAGCTTATCTACGGATGGGGCTTATACACAGGTCTTTATGGTATATGAAAAGTGACTTTTATCAAAGAATCTAAAATTATCATTAAAAATGTACAGATTCTGTATAAAAATATTTCTTACTTTAATTATATCACTATTATGTATCAGTCAATTCCAAACCACCTTCAACCGGTCAGGGATGAGAACAATCATTTTTACCGGCTCAATCGTTCTTGGTTTCAGTACTTACATACTTTATAATAAACATTAATAGTTTGAAATTGAATATGTTAACTTATGTTCTTGGTATATAAAGTATGCAACAGGCACCAATCGGCCCGTCTTTTACCAATATAATAATTAAGTTTTTAACTCGCACGCTGTTGAGAGTTGCAGCAAATTCAACTTATCACAAATCTTGTCACACACTTAATATCACGCAGTCAGTCAAGGTTCATGAAGCAAAACATAAGCAATTTATAGGTTTAAACATAAGCAATTTACCTCTGAAACTGGCATTCAAATTTGGCAGGTTTACTCTATCAAGCCTCTACAAATGCGCAATCATTATCCTGGAATTCCTCGAAGACACGTACGTTCACCATTTCGACGTGAGTGATGCGAATTTGTAGACAAAGAATGTATTTTTTTAACACCGATCAAATGCCCCACCCCCCACTGTTTGTCAAATGCCCGCCCCTGAGGGCTTAGATACTCGTCAAATTCTCCACCCTCGGGAGCAAGCCTCTGATCAAATGCCCGGGGGTGGCCCGGGGGGGGGGGGGGGTTGGGGGGGGGGATGCACAGGTTTGGAATTGACTGATACATTGTGCAGGAGGTCATAATAAATTATTGGTCCCTAATTGCAGTCACAGATTTATATATTTAACTGTATGTAATCATTTGTAATTAAGTGATAGATAAAATATGAGTGGACAATCTTTATGGTCATTTACAATGGCGATCATAAAGATCGGATGCAAATATTTTATTGTGCTTGTGAAATGAAACAATAATTGGAATGCACATTATTGTTATAAATGTGATTCTGTGTTATTCTAATTATGGAACTTGAAATGACCATGTATGTCCCATAGGAGTTACAGATCTTTATCAAAAGTTATGCATACAGTACTTATTAGCTGAGTACGAAATCTTTATCAAAAGTTAATTTACTCATTAATAATTTTATTGGGATTTACAGTTAATTGTACTGTGCATGTGATATGAATACAGAGTTGGGATTGGGTTGCATATTCATTAATTATTCATGGTTTTTACAATCATTAATAAATTGTACACTGTACCACTGTGAGTGATATAAAAAAATGTTGTCCCTAATGGATGTAGATTTCAATGCTTTGTTGATATAGAGCCAACTTGTATTGCTTTTAAATGGCATCATTATGCAGGGCTCGAAATTGCGCCCGATACGGGCGTAAATACGCCTAGATTTTTTCGTTTCACGCCTAACGTTTTCCACTTAGGCGTAAAATTTTGGAGAATTACGCCTAAAATGTTTAAGCTGGGCATAAAATTACGCCTCCTTTTTTTTCTTAATTTCGACCCCTGTTATGTATAACTTATGAATGTGGTGTATTAAAATGATTTTTTTTAAACTATTCCAGAGGTGATGATCGAGGCTAAAGGCAAAAAGGTTGGCACTTTGCAATGCAAAGGTCTCAAGCCACCAGCAGTCCATGGCCATGCGGCTGCATTCCATTACTGGTTTGATGCCTTTGGCCATGGTGGACCATACAAAGAAGCCATTGTAACAAAAAGAGGATGGCACAGAAAGGATTATGCCAAGTGGAAATCCAATGAATAGCCCTGGTATGTAAATGTAACATTTCAGTATCTGTATTGGATTTGATATTAGTAATTAAATTATGACTTTGTAAAACAAAATGGTCAAAATATGAGCTGCATAAAGATTAATTATATTTGATTTTTAGCTGTTAAACAGACAATTAAGCAGCTCATCAAGAGAAGTGCAAGGCCTTCTGCCAAGGAGACAAGAAGGGGGAAGGTACCATATGAACCCAAAAAGGCACCTCCATTTACGTTGCAACAACTCCTCCGGATGAGGAATTACTGTTTCAAAACGTTAGAGGTAATTACATGTACATGTAGAAGTTGACATTTTAAAGAAAGTTAAGAGAAATATTTTTCTCTGAGCTACACCTTAATGTCCTGCTGTCTATGGGTAGCCATTGTAGGTCTCATAAAATAAGAGTAATGTTATTAAATTTATGCAAGCATTAGTGAGAAGGCAAGCTTCTGAATTCTGCACATGCTGAAACCTCTGGATCAAGCATTTAGGCAGGCCATATAATAAAGAGTTATTGACAGCTAGTAATCTAATTTCAAGACGACAAAAGCATGAATAACAATTTGGTTAGTTTCAAAAGATAAGAACTTTCTTAACACATGCAGTGTTTCTAATAATTATAATGGTAAAAAGCTGATTTACAGATAGCATGCAGCCACTTGATGTTTCATCGAAAGTGTAGTTAACACAACTCCAATATTCCTTGCTTATGTAGACAGTTCAATAATCTCGGAACCTGTGAACAAGGCCAGGATACTTTCAAGAGGGGGTTGTAGATGATGATGCGATCTGAATACCAGTAACTCAGACTTGTTGTTATTTAGCTTTAATTTGTTCTTTAATCATCTAATCGTCTTAGAGCTCCAGCTGATAGTTCAAACGTCACATAAATCTGCCTGTCATCAGTGTAAAAATGGGAGGACATATTGTGGAAACTGTCTGATGATATAATCAATAGATGATGTGTACAACAAATACAAAATGGATTTTAGTTGGTAAACAAAGCGAGATATAAGTGGATTTTAAAATCATTCTTGACCCCACTAAAATGCTACCATATCCTTTGGCAACCAAGTTTGTTTGCCCTCCAACATGATGGAAATGGTCATGTGATCTCTTAGTGGAAATCCCTAAAACTTTAATGAATATTATTTTATTAACCCAATGCAACTTTACTTTTACAGGAAGTCAAACAGTTTTGAGCTCTACACTCAAGATGCAAGAGCAGAAATGATTAAAGAACATCATGATGGCAACCCCATGACAGAGCACAAACTCTGGATGTTTAAACCATTGAGATAATATTGTTCTCTGGTAATTTCCCCCCAGATATTTCAATGTATTAATATAATCCATGTTTCATTAAGTCAATTAAAGGGGTGAGTGCAAGAAAGAGTTAAGTGATGACAGATCAAGTTCTCAATTCTCTCTTACAAAACAACAGAAGATAAATGAGAATTTGATGTCCTCACTTAACTCTTTCTTGCACTCACCCCTTCAGTTTATACTGTAAATCCCGAGTTTAGAAGCTTGAATAGTAACATTCATTGAACATAACTATTAGGCTGCATTCCAAAACAATGCCCTGAAATACAAAGTACTCTAACCCAGGGCTCGACACTAACAGTTACCCTGTTACCGCTGGAAAGTAAAATTTTCCTGTGGAAAGTAAAAAGCTTGGTTTGGAAAGTATGTTTTTAATACATGTTAAATAGTTACTCAGTTTACTTTTCCACTGTGGCAACAAGTCTTAAAAGTTAGTGCCGAGCCCTGTAACCCCAGAAATCATGTAGAATTCAAAACTACAACACACAACTATGGATGCAGCTTACATAAAAAAATACATCACTGAAAGGAAGTTGTGAATAGATCCTTTCCATGTGACGTCATAACAATTCTAAAAACTAATCTATGAGATACATTGTATATGAAGCTGTTCTTTTAGTATGATTTAGATATCGGTATCCTCAGTATTTACGTCGATACAGTGATTTGTTTTTGAGTTTCAGTACTTTGAAATTTGTGACAGCCCAGGCCAGCGTGTTTCCTAAATGTCAAGGAAATCCATATATTTCGGCCAATTTCAAATTTTAGACTTGATAAACCTTTAAAAGTGATATCTAAAGTGTTTTGAAGTGAATGCTAATCATATTGATGGGGAAAACAGCTATATTTGTAGAGTATGTTTTTTGGCCGCCATCTTGGTGTACTAAAGCTGTACACCAACATGGCCGCCGCATACTATTACACTAAATTGTTCGAATATTATTTGGCCGACAGCTCGGTTACGAAGTTTTTCATTGCTCCAAAATTTCGGTCATTTCTATATTTTTACATGCTCTATACACGGCATTAAATATATTTTACTAATATAAGTTTTTTCTTGAGGCAATTTTTTTTGTGACGTCAATGCAAACGATCAATACTCTTGAATTCCCTCGCTGATAGCATTTACAAAATGTAATGTTTAATAATTCTACTGTCAAAATGTTTTGATGTCATCAAACAATGTGGGCCTGTTTGAATAGAGTGGTTTTGCTTAACCCGTGAAACAAAAATTAATAGTCAGTATCTAACAGTCAAATAGAAACAAAAGAAAATGGAATTAGGGTATAATAGTGTCTATTAGTCCAATATCTACTTCACAGGTTAAAGGGGAACTGAACCCTAAAATCAACCCAACGTCTATACAAAGATATATTCGAAATAAATAAGTTATGCTATTTTATTTTTCCGTGTTGTGTGTCTATGAGGAGAAAATAAGTCTCCAAGTTCCATTTTCCACTGAAAACTTGAGCCTTGAGCCATCTGTACATAGCGACGGCTGTGAGGAAGGTTTTTCTCTTCCTTGACATGCAATAAAAATATATTTAAAAAACTCTGAATTTCTAACGAGACCTCAAACAACCGTGGGGGCTGATCAAAGCCAGGTCCCGGCTAATCCACAGATCGAATTGGAATTTAGCTTGTTGGTTTTTGCGGAGGGAGTAAAACTGGAGAAAAACCCTCAGAGCAAGGGCGAGATACCAACAAACTCAACTCATATATGGTGCCACGTCCAGGGATCGAATCTGGGCCACAGAGGTGAGAGAGAAAGTGCTTAACCACTGTGCCACCCCAGCAATACAGAAAATAAAATAGCAGAACCTATTTATTTCTAATACATGTTGGTATAGACGTTGGGTTGATTTTAGGGTTCAGTTCCCCTTTAAGTAAAACCAATCTACAAAACTAGTCTGATTCAAGAGATGTAATTAATTACAGTTTCCTTAGTACATGGGTAGAGATGGAGGGGTTTGAGAACAATTTTTATTGAGTACATTCATACATTTTTTTCAGAAGATGTAAAGCATAAGTCAAGCCAATAACCAGAGCTCTTTCAAAATATTTGTCTTTGAAATGAACAAAATACTTCATTAGTGGAGCATCGGCCCATGCACATATACATGTATATAGCAGCAAGCTTGCTCTGATATAACTGGAGCTCTGCCCATAGGTTTGCCTATGTATAATGATTTACTAGGCCATAAAATCTGTGCAACATAAAATCAGATCGAACATTCATGTTGTGTAAAAATAATTTATGAAACTTGCCGATTAATTAGTTTATTATGGTTTGCCACAAAACAAAAATGATTTGCACAACAAATTTTATCTTGTCGATTTTTCCTCCATTTAATTGTAAAATAAAACCTTATGCTTGCATTTTATTCATGCACTCGTCTCTCTCTTGATAGAATGTTATAAAATTAATTGTGAAAGTGTCATGACTACCCTTGCAACTTCGATAATATAAATAATTTATTAATGTAAGCATTATGAATAACTGTTATTAAAACAACAAATCAATGAATGTTTTAATCTTAATGCCCATACTAACATCCATGCCTTGCCTCCCCTAAACATTAGACAGGGTACTAAGTATATGTTGAGATGGCCCTTAAGTGTTGCATCAAATTGGGTATACTGGTATTTGTTTTTTGATAGTTTTCAATTGAGTATTGCAAAACCAATGAGCCAGTCACAGGAGAAAGTAAAAACAAGTAATTACAATCAGAATAATTCATCAATCATGAGGCAAAGTAAATAGAGCAGATTTCAATTGACTGTCTGAAGTGTTTTGGTTTTGCGTTTACCAAGCTCTCCTATTGGCTGAGAAAGTAAACCAACCAATCAGAATCCAAAGTAAAACCAAATGCAAATTGGTTTTGCTTTGTCATTGGCTCACAGGGAAGCCATTTAAGAGTTACTTGTGATTACTCGCTCCTATGATTGGCTGGCCGTGGGTAGTTTGAGTTTGGCTTTACTACGCTCAATTGAAAACCTCCAGGGGTGGGAGGGACTGGACACAGCTGTTTAGGAGGCCAATGGTCAACTGGATGTTTAACTTTTTCTGTCAGAACATTTTCTCCTTAATGTCACATGCGAGAATACCTTGAACTTAACCTCCACACATGCATAAATCTTTCCATTCTATAAAATGATCCAACCTGGAAACCTTGTGAAAGCCAAATGACCTGTATTTTCTGATTTCCCTGCAGTCAAAACTATTATTACAGGTAGGAAAGTTCTTGTCATCCCTCCTCAAATATTAACATCAGATACTTTTTTGCACAAAAACCTATTTGTTAGCCACTAACAAAGGATATCACTTTTTTTAAGACCAAGACTTTTTGCTTGCCACTCAGCCTACTTAGTCCATGTATTAAACCCTGTTAACTCAAACTAAATAGGTTATATGAAATAGTTATATTCTAAAATTGCAGTAATAGTCTGACCAATGGCATCCAATTTAAATAGGTACAATGTATTGTCCTGGAGACTTTAGCCTCATGTTCACATTGCCAAACAAAAGTGTATACATGAATGTGAGACTAAAGATTCCTAAACAATGGTTATTCGAATTGGATGTCATTTATGCAGGGGTTAGGATATAGGCACATGCCATTTGCACTAAAATCTTGAAGATGGCACCCAAAAGAAGCAATGTTATGTGCCCAACATACAACTGTTTAAAGTTGTTGTTCAGGTGACCAGCAGTTCTTCTCGAGGAATTGATTTAACTTGCTAATTTGAAAGCCGAAGTCTAGGCATATTTTTTTGTTTTTTGGTGGTGTTGCTGATTTTTTTAGAAGGTTCAAAATGTAGAAGAAATGAAAACATTTGCCTTGGCTAAGGGGCTTGGTAGGGATGTTTCATAATAGCGCAGGTAACCCATACAATTTGTTAAAGACAGAGTACCCAGAATGCATTTTGGCGTCTAAACATATGGCAACTACTGTGCAAGCCATGTTTTGATCGTTTTGGGTCACTGTATACCCACTCAATCAAAACAAATAGGCCTCAAAAGCGAATTAAGCTAGACAACTCGCAAAGAAAGCTTTTGCTGATGAAGGTGAGGAAGCAAGCGACTGTGCTCACGATATCGATGATGATGCTTGTGCTGACTCAACATGTTCTGATTTTAGAAGATAACAAGAGCTAATTAACTACAAGGGGGTGTATACTAAACAACTTTATTTCATTATTCAAATGATAACATTTACTGGTACTGAAGTCAGCAATATTGGCAAAGCCACCATGAGTACCAATGGCCCAAAGTTTTGAAAAATGGCCCTTAATTTTTTGTACTACATATGGGGCAATTGTCCCTCGCCTGCTTTGGCTATCCTAACCCCTGTTTATGCAATGGTCTATTAACTTTGGCCGCCTCATCTAACTCTAATGAAATTTTGGATCTCCTTTTAGTGCAGTTGCTCGAACTCAATTAAACCTAGCCTTACTAAAACCTTACTACTTTGTTAAGCTTTTACATATTGCAGTGGCAGAACAATATCTATTCTGACTATTATTAAATTAAAGTTACTTTTAGAAAGTGAAAACAGTATAGTATTTGTAAATATACAGGATGTGCATTTTTATCAAAACACAATGCTATATGATCAAAAGAATGATCTTATCTGAACTCTAAAAGTAGATTAGTAATGTTCAGACTTTTATTTGATGCCCTGGTATAAACTCTCATTTTCAATATATATATTATATTTTGTGTTCAAGATTTGAGTTAGTCTAGCCTAGCCTGGCTATTAGATTCGAACTGGAAAACAATATTTTATTGGGTTCTTTCATTTTTGGTCTCCTTTGGCTTATTAATGTCACTCAACTTTCCAAAGTTTCTTTTGAGAGAAACTCTAGGAATCAAATGCCTGACACAGGAAGAACAATTTAAATAAAATAATGACATTGTCTCTTACTTATATTGTGTTATTCTTAAAAGTTAAATGATATTTGAATGTTGACAATTAAGAGCTAATGGGATTTCAAAGTACTGAAGCAATAAACTAGTTCCAGCCACCCAGGGGCAGTTAGTGGATGATCTTTTTTTTTCCTTCCACTTCGCTCTTTTTTTTACTTGTTGCCCACTCACTGTCCCTGGGTATCCAGGGATACACCTCGGACTAGAACTAATAATATTGCTTGTACTTTGCAATCACCATCAAGTCTGAATTGGAGCCATTTGAATGACTTATCAAAAGAAAGCTGATTACAACCTTTTTATACAACTATGTTAAGTTCATAAGAAGGTAGTGGTGATTTGTAACTATGTTACCCTGGATACCAGAGGTTTTAAGAGTAAAGTATGAAGCGAGCGAGGGAGGAGGGAAGTGACGAGATAAATACAAAATGTAGAGAACATGTCCCTCTCTCCTCTCCTCCTCAGTCTCCCTCCCCTCACAAGGCCTCTGGAACCCAGGGTATAGCCACACCGCAGCAAAACTGTATGCTCTGCAGGCCAAAAGAACGAAGGCTCTGCTATCAAATACAAATTAAACTTTTTTAGTAAATAATTTTATAACTTAGTAAACTCACAGTGAATTACAAATTAAGAAAACTTCAACCTGTTAAAGTCTTAGGCTTATCTTTAAGTAGTTTTCTTATTTTTTGACAAAACAGTTCGCCAATGGATACGTTTAAGCAGAAATTTTAAAATCACTGGTATGTTCCTGTTGTTTCATTTCAGTTTTCGCGGGAAACTGGGGGTGGCCGCGCGGCAACAAGAAATAGCAAATACGCATGCGCGTGACGTTTAGCCGCGGTGTGTGTGTCTTTGGATAAACACATTTCTCATTAGCCTAAATTGAAACAAGAGGCTGTACCAGCCTTTACTCGGGCCATATGGAATTTCAACAAGGAATAGTTGGTATTCTTTGCAGGTTTGATTAAAAAAGTATTTTACACTTGCAATTGTTTTAGCCTTTGGGAGAATAATAAACTATTTTGAATTCTTTTTACAAGAGTTACATATATAAATTCTTTTTAAGAAGAATTGTGATTCTGTCTCCAGAGAAGTCATATAATAAAAATATTATATTAGTTATGTAAAAATAATCCTATTTTAGAGTGCCTGGGATGATAACTGCCATGGAAAACAGAAAGCAAATTGCAGCCATGTTTATAACAGTAGCTACATATGTTTGAGACAATATATACATTGTACGAAGCAACAGAAGACCAGTTATAATATAGTGAACACGAATGGTTAATTCTGTCCTGCTCTGCTGAGACTTCAAACAAGTTTGATTTCACATGGTTTCGCATGGTTTCAGGGAAGAATAGGCGAATCCTTGCTGACGTCATTGTTTACATTTTTGCCTCATTAGCATAAATTAAACTTCAAGCTACAAACAAACAGAGTACATCAGTTGAAAGAGAATTTTAAACTGAGTAATCACCGAAAATGTAAGTTTGATATGTTAAATATTTACAGAGAAATTGACTTTTCAAAACTGTAAAATGGGCTGGGGGCAAAAGTTGCTGACAGCCATACATTCTTTGTAAATTTTGCTATTTTTAAATACTTTTCCTCAAAATAAATTTATTTTATCATTCTAAAATTTTCGGTGATTATCAAGTGTATCAATCTCTTTCGATTTATGGACTGTTTGTTTATATGTATGTTGCTTGAAGTTTGATGTATGCTAATAAGGAAAAAAGTAAACGAGGATTCGCCTATAGATTCAAGAGGCCAATTAGTAAAACCTCAACAACAAGTCTTTAAAATAACACATGCAATGTTCCTTTAAACTTCCTTCCAGTGATTTAGCATTCAGTTTTGCACTGTATCAGTAGCTTTGCATATTTACTGGCAGCTACTACACCAGAGGTCAACCTCCAGGTACCCTGGGGATTTGCACAAATACGCAATCAAACTCGTTGTATCATATCCCCTGGTATGGGGCACAGCAATTAGTAAAAATTCATACAAGGTTCCTGATCTATGAACCAAAGTGAGCTTTTCCCCCTCACCGATGGGCAACAAACAATTAATTCTGACAGGTTCCCATGGATCCACCCCTGGGGGAAGCTGCTAATACATGCATTATTTACCCATCCATATACTACAACAACAAAAGAATTTAAGGCAGCAGTCATGAATATGTATGTAATCTACTAGATTTACCCTGTATATTAATATATAAAATGTACATAGTGGCAACAAGGGAACTAGTACTACTACTACTAACAGAGGAGAATGTCAATGTATTTATTAGCATCATGGTATTGCTAACTGGGGACAAACTCATTTACTCTATGTATACAACTATATCCACTACACTTGAGGGTGGTCACTACCAGAGATTTGGTTGCATTCTCAGTGTTGGCCTACAATTTAAGATTCTGATCCAAGAAGACATGAAGGTCTAACCTAATCTCGTACCCAGATCCCACGCCATGTTTTCCATGTTTTCCTTCCCTGTGACCGTGAGTAGAATGGGAGATCTGGGTACGAGATTAGGTCTAACCATTTGCAGATGTCAGAGCAAAGGCAGTACCAGTTCTCCCACTTACATTGTATTTGAAGGTCCCACCAGGATTTGAACCCACTAGTGACTACCTCCTGCACAACAGACTGACACTTAACCACTGAGCTTACTGGAATGCAGTTTAAGCAAACTGGAGGCTACCATCTTTCTGTTATACAGGCCCAAACTTAGTTCAGATAAAAATAATCCAATTGTAATGAAATTATAAATACATATAGATGATGTAACTTTGAAATTTAGAATAAATTATTATTTCTCAAATAAGGTATAGACGGCATGAGTCCATTTCAGAAATAAACATGCGATTTCCACTCGGTTTTTGGATTATTGGAGTCATCTGTCTTCACACCAAATAATTAATTGCAGTTGTAGATCTTCCGGATCCGTTTTCCTATTTTACCGAAAGAACTGATAAATTGGGCCAATTTCTGGAGCCCATTTTCTAGTCTATTAGAAGCCATTTAAACTTTAAGAGGAAATAATAAATATCAACACTGCAACCTGGTATTAAACATTTGTGTTTACTTACCAAATATGTCAGATACATAAAGTTGGACGCGGACGCAATCTCATTCTCAGACTCCTTTCGTATATAAAAACGTGAGAATTTTCCATGCAGACGGCCCGTAAAACTCCTGTCGGCCCTAGAAAAACTGAACATCTTGGTATTTTAGTCCAAGAAGCCTTTGGTTTCAGCAAAAATGGCCCAATAACTAGGTGATTTGCCATAACAAGGCATAAGTCCTTTGTAGCCGCCATCTTGGATTTTTCAGAAAGAAACCTGTTCCGCGTGTTTATCCCGTGGGGAATCGATTCTGATTGGTTGACGGGCCCGGAAGTCGACACAGAAAATAATAAAAACAAGACGCCCGCTGGGCGTTTACTCGGGCTGTCACTTTTAGGTACGAGGCCAACTGTTTCTAAAATAAATTCTGCCAAAAAAGGACGACTTCGTGAAAATCATTAAAAATTAAAGGCACTTGTAAGAGATTGGTAGTGTTATTAGCAAAACCTGTTTGTAAATGCTATTTTCCACCTTCTTACAATTCTCAACCTCCAAAGGTGGTCACGGTCACTTACAGGAGCTTCTAATTGCAAAGTTTTACTAATAATTAAAACCAGGTTGCATAAGGGTGGTCGCTGAAGGGACTGGTCAGAAATTAGCAGGGGAAGGGGTTGTGAAAGGGGGAGGATCATATTGTTTTGAATCCCCAAAACTGGATGGTCATAAATATTGGGCAACTGAAAAAGGATTGGTTATAGGGGAGAAAGGGTCAACAAATTTCATACTAATACATACTATACATTTTTAGACTTTTTTATCTCCACCCCACCCCCTTTGCACCTCCCCTGCTAATTTTTGACCAGTCCCTAATGTTTAATAAAATATTGTGTGCATTGAAAATTAACTTTATTTAATGAGGGTAACACCAACCAACCACGAGTTAAAAACGAGTGAACACAAGTAGAACACGAGTGACTGCAAGTAAGCTAGGTTACCCTAGGATAACACAGGTAGCTCAAAATGCTCGGATGCAAATACTATTGTTAATCTGTTCTAACTCCACAGTACACCAGTGAACACGAGTGTATAATTGTTCATTATTTAATTTAACACTATAATTAAAAGAACTAAGAGAAACAACCCGAGGAATCAATAGACCTCATTTCCAGTGGTAACGAGTTCCATAAAATAAGAGCAGATACCAAAACATCCGAAGTCCACATGATTTCAAATTATACTTCACGATCTTGAATAAATGCTGACTTGCCGAGCATAGCTTCGGGACTTGTCGAACTTGTAGCTTGTTGAAGAAATTAAATGCTCTTGCAATTGATTGTTTATTTGTTTCATGAAAGAAGTACACGTGCTTTGGGTAACAAATTTCATAATTTCTACCGGATTAAAAACACAATCAAACCCATGAATTTCCCCGGTGCTTCGAATATGATTTGACCTCGGCAGGAAGCCAGTAATATTCGTTTAGGACTTTAGATTCAAATTGGATTTACGAAAGCACAAGCAAACAAATACTCTTGGTCGCTTGAACGCTTGAAATGTACCAGGCATCACAGACACATATTAAATAGAGCGATAATTAGAACAAAAAGCAAATAACAGACAAACTGAGAGGGTTTTTTTCACTCATGAATGCAGTTCGAATTGATGAGTGAAAAAATGTGTCTGTACCAGGCTATGTTTCGATTTCCAAAGTCTTATCCTGTTCAGTTTATACGGTTTCCAATGACAAATCCAACTTCTAGTAGCTTGTCGAAGTAAAATGCTCTCGTTGTTTATTTGTTTCATGAAAGAAGTAGACATGCGCTTTGGGTAACGAATTTCATTATTTCTAGCGGATTAAAAACACAATCGAACCCATGCATTTTCCCCGGATGCTTCGAATATGATTTGACCTCGGCAGGAAGCCAGTGTATTCCTGTACGAGTGGAACTTTTCACAACCACGCTTGGTAGTTTGAAATGTACTCGACATCACAGACACACAGACTTTAAAACAGAGCGATAATTAAAATAAAAGAACGAAAAGCACAATAACAGACTATAGAATCCTCGTAAGTCTTGCAACGATACCGAAACACGATCCCGTAAATTTTGAATGAGTAAGTCTATTGAGTCTTGACAACACAGTGACAAGTCTTGAATAAAATCCCGTTCGTTAAGTCGAGTTTTAATTTAATTGAGGTCTGGCACACAATCTTGGCCCGTAGATAATTCCGATTTCTATCCTTTGTCGTGAAACTGTCAGCAGAGTCCGCTGAAAGTGTGTGGACAATCTTTAGAGAATTCTGAAAAAAATTTTTACAGAAGACCCGGCAAGCAGGCTACTTTGCTTCCCGTTCGCCGAAGTACTAGATTCGGCTACCATGTATATTTATGTCATATGCAGATGACTTTAAGCCACCGGTTTTGAAAATCATCCTTATTTTTCAATCGCTCCAACTTACCAGAGTTGAAATACAGTGTACTTTGTTGAAAGTAATCCCAACGAACACTCTTCTTCCCCGCCGAACCACAGACAATGATGGACTTCGGCCGCAAAGCTAAACAACACGAAACTCGTCCGCTTTGATTTTGTTTCAGTAGAGCCATTTCCTCCGTTTATCAGCTGTAACACAAGCTGCTGGGACGTTTAGGGTTTCGAGTCCTTCATCAGTGCAATTAGGGAAGAGATATAAACTACAATAAATACTTTCCGAGACAAACAGACTTGACTGTATACGCGGCGTGATGGCGATAATTTCACAAGTTCACTTGCGCTCGCGACGAGTTGAGCCATTTGAAAATTCAAGGACCCTGGAACTAACTGAGAAGGCGGCTGTATTTCAGGCTAGTTATCAAACTCAATGCAATGAGGGTTTCTTCAGTTTTCCCCATATTAACAGACATGTAACAGTATATTAATGTCTCTCAATCTAGTAGAAGCTGTGTAGTTGACCTGACAGTTCAGTTACCCATTGACAGACGGTGGTATTGCCTAATTTTACGGCCGGGAATAGATTTCTGACAATGACTCATAGAAATCGATATCTCCTTGTCTCGCCTTGTCTGAGAGCTTTGACCTTTGTTATCTGAGCGCGCCTGACGAAATCTACCCTGAGATTATAATTCGATACCTTTTATATCTAAACGTGTTTAGAAACACTTAAGCTGATCGAACAATGGGCTCCTGTGTAATCTGATTGGTTGCCGGCGCAAATCAGCGACACAAAAAAATAATTAAAAAAATAATAATAATAATAAACGGCTTGCATTTTCTGACTCGTGCCGGCCAAAGGCCTGGCCCGAGTAATAATAAACACTTGCGAAACTTGACTCGGGCCCAGCCTACGCTGGCCCGAGTAATAAACAGCACTGGAAAGTTATTTTGGTGTTTCAAGTTTCATGTGGCCAAATAGCGAGACTGGTTGGCTAATGAATTATTAACAAATTTGAGAATATATATTAGACAATTATAAGTATTGAATAAAGAAAGATAGTCCATGTTTTACTGAACTCTTCATCGTTATTGTAGTTGTTGTCAAGGGAATGGGGGCCACTTGGAGGAGCTACCTGTTATTGTTTAAAATATCCAAAGAAATGACATCCTTACCATTTACAACCGGAGCTTATTAAACCACTGAGCTAACCGGGAGGCGGTCCTTGGATTCCTTTCACTTTTCGCTGTTTTGGGATATGTTCCAAACCCCAAATGTTTTCTTGGCTTCAAATATACATTCGTCGTCAATTACCAAGGATCCAACTTGACTAATATAAATGACGGTTTTAGCGTTTTCTACTGCTTGTTGGAGTCAGTTTCATTATCTTTGATAGTTTTGGAATAATACTTTCTCATGAATTGGAGTTGAATAAGTTAGTAGTTTTCATAATTTATCATATTTTATTGAGCGATTGTATTATAATAATTATTTATTTTAGTAATTTATATCCAACTGATGAATCAATCGTACGCGTGTTTAAATAAAGTTATACATACATACATAGTCTGTAATAAGTGATGTCACTTACAAGCTCTCTAGTCAGACACCGAGGAGTGATCATGCATCATTGCTTTTGTGATGAAAGTATATTTGTTTCATTTAATAATCGGGGGTAGAAGCGGAATATTTTCACTCTAAAAATTCCGTATTCCTCTGCTCTCCTGAGGTAAATATTCCCATTCCCTACTAAAAATTTTTTGGATATTCCTTATTCTTTTTAATTTTCGAAAGTGTCATGCGCTTTATTGAAATATTCCGTATTCAGTATATTTTTCAGGCAAATATTCAATATTCCTCAGTTTTCAACCACGATATTCAATATTCAATATTCCGCTTCTACCCCCGATAATAATGTGCACGAGTAGCACGGAACCTCTCGAGACCTGTATTCTGGCTTGCACCCATCATACTTATAACCTTTATTGTTTTTGTACTGCACTTTCTAAAGGTTAGGGTGTTTTCTATCGTTGGATAGGCCAATCCTCGTTTCGAGTTCCATCCATCCCAGTGCCATCCCAATAGTGTTCTAATTTGGCCAGCTATAGCCAGAGAAGTGCGGCATTGCCGTGTACCTTTTTGGTACACGATTTGGGCGCGTGTTTATCCGCTGTATCTTCATCACTTATTACGGGGAAAAACACCAACTACACTACGCTACACTACATAACAGTACACAACTTCACATAATTAGAAATATAAATAAAGAGATGTCATATTATAACAAAAAAAAACTAGCGGTGGAGAAAAACAATCTAAATAGAAGCTGAAAGCTTATTATATTTAGACTGTATCTGCTTAATTAAAAGTGCAAGTAGCGCCATAAAACAACATGGACTCTTTTTGCCCCAAATTCTATTTCTGATATACTTTAGTTGTCTACCTTAGTTTTCTTTGAGAGACAGGAGCAGGAATTAAACTAGAATAAACGCTAACCGAATTGCGGGATTGATTCATCTTGTGATGTCACAATGAAAACATGATATTTGCACTTTAAGGCTGAAATAATTTCAGTACTTCAACGTTGGCGGGAGGCATGTAAGGGGTGGCGAATGGTGTCAAGAAAAACGGAGGGTCTCGCAAAAAGCCGGTAAAGTCTCGAAATCTCGCATTTTATAGGTCGGGTCTCTGAGTCTCGATTTTTCTTTACTTTGCCCGTCTCGGAGTCTCGGATTTTTTTTGGAGAGAGTCTCGGATTTTGAAAACGCAAGTCTCGGTGTCTCCCAAAGTCTCGGATTTACCATTCGCCACCCCTCCTGTAGATTGTGGAACTTGCTTTCATTTGGGAAAGTTGTTTCTATCCATATCACCATATGGCTTAAAGGTCCTTCGACAGGTATAGAAGTCACTCTAGGCAATGGGGCTTCGAACAGGGAGGCATTTATAACGGCATGATTCGCTTAAAATCGACACGGCATCTAGATACAAGCTGGGATTTGTATGTTCATGAAAGGAGTTTTTTTTCTTTTCATTTTTACCGGCGTATAAACAGTGTGCATGCTCTTGTTTTAAGCACTGGCTCAAAATGACAGCTGCTTCCTTATTTTTCAAACAATTCAATATGTTTTACATATCATGTTAATGATCTTATTTCAATCTATGGATGGCAGACAGATACAGTTTAATTATTGGAGCCGGCCGAACCTATATATATGCATCTCAAAATACGACCTCAATTTTGGTAAAGTCACATAAATGAAAGGGGTATAGAATGGTAAAATCCGAAACTCGCCGAGACCCTTCTTTCAAAATCCGAGCCCGAGACTTACTTCTCTAAGGGGTATAGAATGGTCCGAGACTCGCCGAGACCCTTGTTTCAAAATCCGAGACTTTTTTGGAACGCCGAGATTTCGACACTTGCTTGAATTTTGCCGAGACCAGCCCTAATGAAAGAGAGCATCTAAAGTATCGCAAAGTATGGTTTATTTAATAGACCATAAGTTGAGATAGCGCATACTATGGTGTATTTAACCATAACAGAAATCCGAGAAACGGCCCGTGAGCATGTTATAAAAACACCACGAATAAATTCGGGTTAAAAAGCTAAAAAACTACAGATGGCAAACCACATAATTGCGTTAACGCAATCTATGGAACAAAACAAAAGCCACAGTTTGAGATATCTCAAAATATGACTTTTTATCTTAAAGTCACATAATGAAACATAAAATATAGCGCAAAATATGGTATATTTACGGACCATGGATTGAGATAACGCATACTAAGGTTTATTTAACCCTAACCGTAAAAGTTGCCATATTTCGCGTCAACTCAAAACATGTCTTAGAATTTGTTGAACATAGTTTGCATCAACTCAAACTGTGATTTAAAGAAAATGGGGCACATGCTTCCAAACGATTCAATATGTTTTACATATCGCGTTGATGATGTTCAGTTTCAATCTATGGATGGCACACAGATACAGTTTAATTGGAGCCGGTCGGAGATCTCAAAAGTACGACCTCAATTTTGGTAAAGTCACGAAAGAGAGCATCTATCGCAAAGTATGGTTTATTTAATAGACCATAAGTTGAGATAGCGCATACTATGGTGAATTTAACCATAACAGAAATCCGAGCATCGGCCCGTCAGCATGTTATAAAAGCACCACAAATAGATTCGGGTTAAAAGCTAAAAAAACTACAGATGGCAAACCACATATTGCGTTAACGCAATCTATGGAACAACACAAAAGCCACAGTTTGAGATATCTCAAAATATGACTTTTTATCTTAAAGTCACATAATGAAACATATTAATATAGCGCAAAATATGGTATATTTACGGACCATGGATTGAGATAACGCATACTAAGGTTTATTTAACCGTAACCCTAAAAGTTGCCATATTTCGCGTCAACTCAAAACATGTCTTAGAATTTATTGACCATAGTTTGCGTCAACTCAAACTGTGGTTTATAGAACGTGGGGTATATACTTCTAATGGAGAACCACAGTTTGCGTCAACTCAAAAATTTATTGACCATAGCAGTGGCGTAGCCAGGTTTTTAAAATTTGTAGGCCCAAACAACCGCTCCGTAAGGGTCGCTTCTTGAGGGGTCCGGGAGCATGCTTCCCCGGGAAATTTTTAACAACAACAACAACAACAACAAATTTTATTTCGTACTGGAATTAATAATAGTTACAGGTTTACTGGAAAAATGAAAAGCTCAATAATTGGTACTGGTAGGCTCAGAATAACTAGAAAGCTAAACTAAGCTGAGCCACCGGGACAAAGTTCAGATTGCAATTTGATATGGCGGTCAGAACGAAAACAATGTACATAATTTGTTAATATGTAATGAATACAAGAAACGGACACACGTAAACATAACAGGGACAACGAATAAAAGACAATCTGCTGAAAATACACATTTTAAATTGAAATTGAAAAGGCAAATTGAAAAGATATTTGATCAATATTTACTTATAAGATCTTTTTCAAACAAGTTTTGAATTTGTATTTAGTCAAGAATTTAAGGTTTTTGTCTAATGAATTCCATATTTTTGGACCTTGAAAACGAATATTAAATTAAGATTTAGACTTTCGCAAATGCCTTCTGCTGCACTTCCAGGTCATGTTTTGTGTATTTCGACAGCTCCTCAAGCCCAGAATTCATTTGTACGTGGGGTATATACTTCTACTGGAGAACCACAGTTTGCGTCAACTCAAAACATGTCTTAGAATTTATTGACCATAGTTTGCGTCAACTCAAACTGTGGTTTATAGAACGTGGGGTATATACTTCTACTGGAGAACCACAGTTTGCGTCAACTCAAAACATGTCTTAGAATTTTTTGACCATAGTTTGCGTCAACTCAAACTGTGGTTTATAGAACGTGGGGTATATACTTCTACTGGAGAACCACAGTTTGCGTCAACTCAAAACATGTCTTAGAATTTTTTGCCCATAGTTTGCGTCAACTCAAACTGTGGTTTATAGAACGTGCATGGGCTATTTGATTGACTCACCAGCAATCTGGCCAATTTAGTTTCCATCATCGGAAAACGTATGGGCTACTGAAACTTGTTTAATATATTTATACCTTCACCAAGCCAAGTTTCACAAGTGCCATTATGCACTAGTGAATTATTGAAACCATGCACGGCCTCTGGCCCACAGGCATCCCGAAAGAACGTATCTCAACTCCTGCCCAAAGATGTATTTCATCCCATATTTCAATTTTACTTTTGCTACTCGCATGTCATTGAATGCGGTTTATTTTATTTTATTAAAGCTTTTTTACACTCATCTTGTACTTGGTCTTGCAATATAGCTTGGATCCAATTCATCATCACTTAATCCGCGCTTTCACTTTCAAGTAAATTAGCATAAAAATTAAGGAGTCGAAAGCAAGTTATATCAAAACTGCTGTAAAAAAATATGGTGAACCTGCAAAAATTAATAAACAGACTAACTTTAACTCGTTTTCGTTATTCCCACTAAAATATATACCTTTTTGTACACTCCCTTTTGACTTGGCCCGGCATAAGCAAAAACAGTAATTACTCAAACTATTGTTCTTTTTTTAAACAAACGATGCAAACACAAATCTTGCTGGATTACACAAAGATTTCATATTATAATGAATTTACTACGCTTTTAAATACATTAAGTTTATACTAATTAAATAATGTACCTCATTTAACTTTATGTACTCTAACCAAGCTAACAATGGAAATGCAAACTAACAAAACCTTTTTTAAATTCATAACTATCTTTGTATACCAAATTAACTTTTGATAAAATGCAATCAGTAATGACGCCATTGTATCAAGAAGTTAGTTGTATTCAACAATGGTAGCTAAGTGGAATATATTTAAATTGAACCAAGATTCTTATTAAGGCACTCAATTATTGTAACTGTAGAAGGTGCAATCATAAAATATATTTTGCCTAAAGTAAATTGAAATATGTTGTTGTAGTCCTTTTAAAATTCTTATTATTTTACAAGCGAGTTGAATCAGCAAGTGAATGTGACGAGTTAAAAAAAACCAGCATTATTTTTATTAACCTAATCAACTTTATTAGTTTTATAAAGCACCAGGGCCCGGTTGTTCGAACTGAGCAAGTGTAGCTTTATTCCTTGGTTTGAGTCGCTGCAATGTTGGTGTTTTAGATCAGTTTAACTATAAAATTAGTTAAATATTTAGTTGGCGTCACCCAAATTAGTGTAACCGCAAGATCAACACTCACAACGAATTCAAGGGGGGGGGGGGGGGGGGCATAAACTTCAGGTGAAAATAAAACCATTTCCTGCTAGCAGAACCTTCCATTCCCCCTTTTCTGTACGGGCTGCGCTGACGGGGAAAAGTACTCTCTGCCCGAGTCGCATCATTCGGTGCTGCGCATGCGTTACTACGCGACACGAAAACAAATTAAAATAATCAAATAATTTACATAAACATGCGTACTGTATATTTTTATAATTTATTCGTCCACGTTTGTGGACGGCGGTTAGATAAAAAACGTTGCGACTCGGGGCAGAGCCTACTTTTCCCCGCCAGCCCGATTATAGAAAGGAGGATTAGAAGGTTCTGATAGCAGGGAAATAGAACCACAGATCCCACACAAAAGCATACTAGTCTAGACGATACCGCGAGTCAATATCTCCCAGCTCCGATCCCCCGGATCTGGACTGTTGGCACAAAAAAATATCAAATTAGGTGTCTCCAACTACATTAGCACTAAATTTAGTTAAAGTAAATCGTCAACACCCCAGGTTACTGCTTAACATTGCTTCAATAATGTTGATAGTCTACGTTTAGTTCTGATGAATAATTAACAAATAAATAAGCCTTGGCCATGTTTTATACTATACATAAAAGCCGAAGGCACGTGCTTTCAACATTTCGAGTATTCTCAATGACCAAGTGTTTTATGATAAAATATAGATTTACACGCGCGATGAAAGGAAACCGCCAGTTGAAAACAATAAAACACGGCAAATCAGAGCGCGCGTACGTGGTTAATGATCAAATCAGAGCGCGCGTACTATCGTATCTATATTATAAACCAAATTAGTATATATAGATGATTGCAGTCAATCCCCAGAGATTCATATGACAAAGGGCATGGTGGCCAATTGTTGGTGTACCTAACACATCTTCCTATACAATAAAGTTATCAATGTGCTTGTTTAGAGTTCAACAGTTTGTATAGGTTTCCGGGTTTAATTTCATTAAATGCTGCAGCAACAATGTGCTCATCAAAATTATGTCTCTCATAAAATTTATAAATGTATTTTCGTTGTCTATATATTGAAACATTTTTCCCCCTTGTGGACTTGTAGTTCCTCATTAAACAGGTCCAGTCTTTTAAAGTAGGACAGTCTTCGGTTCCTTTCTCCCACACATCCTTCACTTGATGAAGACTGTCCACCTTTCGTGGTATCCACAATGTTTTCAACCATTGAATACAGGTTTGATGTTCCGAACCATATTTTCTAAACATGGCAAGTGTGTGTAGGTCTGTGATGGCTTGCAGGGTGGATGTTGCTGTGCTGGGCTGAAATGATTGTGAAACAAATAAAGCTGATGGCTGGTTGGAAGGAACAAATAAAGCTGATGCTGTGTTGCTGTGCCGGGATGGAATGGTGATAGAACAAATGAAGCTTGTGGCTGTGTTGTTGCGCTTGGATAAGATGATGGTGGAACAAATGGAGCTTGTGGTTGTGGTGCTGTACTGGAATGAAGGCAGAATGTCAAATGAAGCTGGTGGCTCTATTGCAGTGCTGGGATGTGAGGTTGGTGGAACAAATGAAGTCTGTTGTGTTACTGGGCTGAGATGGAATGAAGGAAGAACGTCAAATGAAGCTTGTGGTTGTGTTGTTGTACTGGTATGTGAGGTTGGAGGCTGTGTTGCAGTGCTGGGATGTGAGGTTGGTGGAACAAATGAAGTCTGTTGTGTTACTGGGCTGGGCTGGAATAAAGGCAGAATGTCAAATGAAGCTGGTGGCTGTGTCGCAGTGCTGGGATGCGAGGTTGGTGGAACAAATGAAGTCTGTTGTGTTACTGGGCTGGGCTGGAATAAAGGCAGAATGTCAAATGAAGCTTGTGGCTGTTTTGCAGTGCCGGGATACGCGATGTGAGGTTGGTGGAACAAATGAAGTCTGTTGTGTTACTGGGCTGGGCTGGAAGGAAGGCAGAATGTCAAATGAAGCTTGTGGCTGTGTTGTTGTACTGGTATGTGAGGTTGGTGGCTGTGTTGCAGTGCTGGGATGTGAGGTTGGTGGAACAAATGAAGTATGTTGTGTTACTGGGCTGGGCTGGAATGAAGGCAGAATGTCAAATGAAGCTTGTGACTGTGTTGTTGTACTGGTATGCGAGGTTGGTGGCTGTGTTGCTGGGATGGGCTGTGAGGATGATGGAACAGCTACAGTGCCTTTTTGATGGGGTACTCTCTCCTGACTCTGCTCACTGCACATCGATACAAAAACAGGTGACCAATATGTAATCTGTCTTGCAGCATTAAGAAGAGAGCCGGGACTAGTGTGGTCAGGTATTACTGGGTCTGCTTGGAAGGCTTCCAGACGAGCATTTATGCTTCTCAGGGCATCCACAATCTCATTACTCTGTGAAGATGTAGACTGTGTGGGTATTACTGGAATTGGGAAACCATCTGATACAAAAGACAGACTGTGGAGAGTGGCTAATCTGCTCAGCATCTTCAATTATGCCAGTCACTGATGGTATGGTGGCTTTCTTAAGGATTTCATCAACCTTTTTTGATGACTTAACTTTGTTTACAGTAGCTGATAGTTCTGTTTCCTGTGAACAAATAAAACGCAAATTACAAATAAGGCACCTATATTTCAATCCACAAAAGCCTATTCTCCCTGTTTTTCTCTCTGCTAAAGATCTACAATGAAAAAACAACATCTATACAAACTAAAAATAATGACAAAATACCACCTACTTAAAAAGTGAATTAAAGGAGGGCTGGAAATAACAGTAACACATAGAGTGGTGGCCTGTGAATTCAGGATTCATTCTCTCATCTCTCCCAAAAATGCAAAAGATCTCCTGGGTGATTAGAGACCATACATTATTTATGCCTGGCAGCAGGGGGCTGGCAAGATTCAGGATCAACTACAAAAACATTTGATATTTAATATATATAAAAAAGAAGAAGCATAAAATACAAAATATAACATCATTTGATAATAATATTACAAACATTACAGTTTTTTATCTTATGGCCTTGATCAATAAAAACCCTGATATTAACTAAAGTTAAAATGGACCCAGCATGCCTTTCAGGTTTGTACTGTAACTGACCCTTTGGAAAAGTGCAGCAGCCAAGCGAAATTCAAAAAAATGCATATAAATAATGAATGGTCCATGATCGATTGAGCAAGTCTTTTGTTCGATACATGTAAGGGTTTATTAAATAAATAATAATAATAGTAATAATGTGTGAACTTCTAGAGCACCATAATCCTAAAAAGTTCTATGGCGCTTTACAATTTATAAGCTTAAAATAATATAAATACAACTTTATGATTTACAATTTATGATATAAAAACCCTACTAATTATTATAAAAAATATGAATAATGTAAAAAGGTTATTAACTTCAGACTAATAGTAGTAGACAATATCAATTAAAAACTCGATTAAATAAAAAAATGTCTTTAAACTAGATTTAAAACTGACTAATGATGAACTTAATCTAATATGAAATGGGAGTTAATTCCACAGTTTGGTGCAGTGACTGAAAAAGCTCTATTGCCATAACGGACTTTCAACGAAATCTTCTAGACAATTTTGAGCTACATATATATACAGCTTTTGCATTTTTCTATACAAATAAATAAAATGAAAATTACAGAACTGTCTTCTTATCTTAAGAAAAAACACATCCTCTAAACAAAGCTTGGCATAAAAAAATACCTCTTCTTCGCTTTCACTACTAGAACACTTCTCCTACTCAGACTGTGAGGAACTCTGAAAATTAAACAAATTAGACAATTACATGTATGCATTCAATTTAAAGTTCTATAATTAAAACTATATATATACCAGTACTATAATGTAAAGATCTGGGAAATGAGAAAATGACCATTCTGAAAATGAAACATTTGGAAAGACATACAGTCACATGAATAATATGCAAAAGTATGTGGGGTATTTGATGGCAATTGACGAGTTTTGTGACCCCAGGGATCATACTCTATTTGCTTCAGGATGACAACACATTTTCACAATGACATGTTGAGTTACTTTAATATTTTGTTTTGTATTGAATGTATTGCAACCAAAATTTATGTGCTGATTTAAGATTTTGTGTGTTGATCAGGCTCGGGGAAGTCTGGCAGAGTTTATTTGAGTCAACCCTTCAGATCACATAAAACTTTGACAAAGTAACTGGTCAAGACAGTTTTGATGGACTCGTTTTAATAAAACATAATACTGTACATCCTAATAAAAAAAATTAAACGGAAATCATTTTTTTTTTATATTTTCAAAAGAAATATTTAATGTCAATAATTCATCCAAATGTACAGTAACATCCATGATGGTGGAATTGCCCAACTAAGCATTTGGTCATGGAATTAATTATAATAATATAACTGGCGAGGCCTAACTTTTAATTGTAGTAACATTTATCTCATCATCCTGAACATAAAGCTAGAACTACATGTATGTGTAAATGTTTCTACTGCATTAAGTTTATGTTGAATAAATTACCTATTATTACACTGTATAAAATTAAACAAGTTATGTTACAATTTTTCCCAGCACAACCCTGCTCAATTGTATCAGCACAGTTTTCCTTTGCCATTGTGTAATTGAAGTAATACATGGTCTAAATGGGAAACAATTATTTCATTATTCAGTGCCATGATACTTACCCCTAGCTCAGATCCAGATTCGTCAGACTGAACTTAATTACCCTAAAATGATAGAATGTGTGTTATAAGTACATGTGCTAAACAGTTAGCAAGTTTATTCTCAAATTCATGAATGGAGGCCTTTGTTTTGATCAGTTCCAACACTGGTCACAACACTTGAATTTTATGGTATGGCATATAACATGACATGTATCTAAAAATGACAAGTATGTGGCCATCTACAATTAAGTCAATACGTTATGAACCAAGTCCATGCAGTTACAATTTAAAATTTAAAACCACAGTGTGTTTAGTTTAGACTGAGTTACTTGTGACCTATGCCAAAGCTATATGACACAATGGCATTTGCAAAATTCCTAACATGCTGCAAAACAGGGAACTGCGTGGAACAAAAAATTGTGCGAATACAGACTGCTTAGAATTTATCACAATAATTAATATAACCATGAATTAAACATCTAACTTCAGAATCAAATGGTAACGGGCGCTTGTGTTAATCTTAGATTCCATAAAAGCAGTACGAGCTAGCATCAAGGGATAGCATTATAATTTGTTTTATCTTGATCCTGGCACCCATAGATATTTTTGGTTGGCATTATCATAACAACCTAGTGACCAATGGGAAATCATGTCATGCTATGCAAAATCAAAATCCCAGATTTCCAACCCATAGGCAGCTCAAATGTGATTAGTCCTGACCTGGCCTCTCTTTATATATATATATATTATCCTTGTACCACACCTAAACCAAGTTGGTGGTATGTTGCCTGGTTACTAAGCAGATGCAAAAAAATACATGATATACATGTACATGCATCCTGGGAGACAACATTTATAAAATTAACTTTAATTTAGGAATAATTAAGAACAAAGTTGTGTGGAAAGGTAGAAGGTAAGGGTACACCACCAATTAATGCTACAGTGAATGTTGTTACATGTAGGTAATACTGAACTCTGTTCTAACTTTGCTTGATGGGGATCCAGGGTAAGAAATGTATGTCTGTTTTTCTTCATTCAAATTTATAGTGTCCATGCAAGACGACAAATCACAAAAATTTTACACAATTCCACTTTTTTACCACCCTGTCCAGGCATTGGATACTGAGTTTAAAAACATGAGTTTCATATGACAGCAGTGGTGGCATGCAGGCATGACCGTTATATGATGGAATAAACCTGAACCACGTACCACCAAGATAAATGGACTAGGAGGAGTGAAATGAAACCAAACTTTTTTCCATGATTTTTGTTCTACCATGACAGTGCCTCGATCTGTCAACTTTTGCAGCTGAAATGGTTTATCAAGTGATCAAACTCAAAGGGTGAAAGCATAGTAAAAGTAAAAAAAGCTACAAAGTTTTCAAAATTTACTAAGCATTTGGTATTTTCAAAATTAAGGAACTTTTAGCACATTATTTCCTTCTCTTCAATTAACTAATAACAGACACATGCATATATGCAGGAGGTGGTCCTGATGAATTGCGGTCGTTTCACCAACGAGTCGATTCGCCAACGGTCAGTTCGCCAACGTCTTAAGTCGATTCACCAACGTCTTAAGTCGATTCTCCAACGGTTTATTTAACACAAGAATTGGTGTACGCTTCTTACTCTTAGTTTTAAAGGGATATAGAGTGCCAATGACAGTTTCATCACGCCTTTCTAGGCATTTTAAAATGATCCAATAATTTCTTTATTTGAGATAAAACACCATTTTAGGGGGTGGGGGAGGGAGTTACGCATTAGTTAAGATACAAGGATACAAACTCAATGATATATTAACACATCACCTTTATTAGAAAATTTTAAAAATATTTTTATAAGTTACGGGGTCAGTTAGGTATTTCGTAGTGTAGAATCAATCACAGTACTCATATATGAAGTCGTTGTAGTCTTTATTATATAAATATACCATACATGAATGTAACCTACTACGTTGGCGAATCGACTTAAGACGTTGGCGAATCGACTTAAGACGTTGGCGAACTGACCGTTGGCGAATCGACTCGTTGGCGAAACGACCGGATACCGTCCTGACAGTTAACCGCACACACAATTTATTGTAAAATATACTTATGCTGTACATCAATCTACACACGTTATGTAACATAGATGCAACTACACACTGTGCTGTCTAGTGTTGATGGCTGACCTGGTGTTTCAATATTAAGTACCAGAAAGGCAGAGAGATGAGAAACCTCTGCTCGCAGGGTAGGATCATGTCAAGTCGAAAACTTCTTTGACTTAGATAATCATATATGTATACATGTACCTTCAATAAATTTCACAACATTTGAGAATGACAAAAGTTTCGGGATCGTTCTAAAACGTTTGATTTTCGAGTGATTAAACTAGACATGATCCTAGGAAGATATCTAGTAGGAGTTATATATCGCAAATCCGATATATAATAGCCCGATAAGCTTTTCTGGTGGCTTTTTCTAATATTTCTGGGACCGCTTTTCTGTAGTCTCACTTCAGACTAGAAATTAAAATATAAACAACACGTGTCAACTCACGAGACCGAACAGTTTCAACAGCACTCCCGCATAAGCAACATTAATCGGAATTATACATTGATAAAACCGAAACTATATTAATAATAATAGTACTCAGTATGGGCAGAATTCTTAAAAATTCCTACATTATGCAAGCAAGCAAGGTACTTACAATCGAACTGGTACCGGCAGTAGATGAAACATCCATCTTGATTCTTGTCTTGATGCGCTCCTATGAGTTTAGTAGGAGTTTAGTGCTACTGCTTGTAATCTGCTCGTAGTGGTTGTAAAAAAGTAACGGTGGCGCTTCACCCTTCTTCTCGTTTCGTAAAACTTCCTTTCTCTGCACAAACTAGCTCTCGATCTATCACCTAAATTCCTATGCTTAGCAACCAGGTAAATGCTTGGTAGGAATATGACGTCATTGGTAGGAATCCCGTAGGATTCCTACGCCCATATATGGCAAAGAAAGAAAAGCAGTAATTATTTTATTTATTTCAAGGTAGGTCCGATAACATTAATTATTATTTTTGCTGTTAGTACAGTCGAACCTGCATATAACGGTCCTGTATTAAGCGGCCACCTCTATTTTCATTCATTCAAATTCTGTAAAATCTCTCTCTATTAAGCGGCATCTTTTTGTGGTCCCGCCCTGGTGTTTCTCTGTTATTTTTACCCGCATTAAGCGGAAAAATAACCGACTAAGACAATTACTGTCTTTGTTAATTTAATTATTTGTTGAGTGCAAGTAACATTTTGGTTTCTGTACTGTTTCAGCCATTTGAAATCTGTCTTTCATTTATTACTTCAGTTTCCGTGCCAATGGCATTGGATGTAGTACTTACTTCATTTGGTCTTTGTGGAATTATATAATTATATAATAACAGCTGGCTGTGCACTTGCCGAATGTTGCAGTCGCTCCTCCGCCTCACGCTCGTCTGCCGAGTGATACTCCTCTGTGTCCGTTTCCTCGCCCTCTAGTTCAGCATCTGCGGGACCTGGTGGTGGTGCGATCCCTGACCGGGAGGTCAGTCGGATATAAAGGTTCGCGCTTGAACCCTTAAAATTATAAATGGCCTTGCCGTCCCATTTATGCGAGGCAGAAAGAGCTGGCTTACGGATTGTTTTGCGGTCTACTCTTTTTACGTAATCAAATTTCCCATTGTATTGCCTGAGTGTATCAATTGATTTTAAGGTTACCTTAATTTCTCTCTCGCATTGTCTTTCGTCGCTCGTCGACCAAATAGCTACCGATGCTGATCCAATTTCCAAGTGCTCACTATGAGCCATTTCATGAGGATTTCCCGCGACATAATCTAAAATTACTATGTTGATGTCATATCGCCTCCCTTTTTTCTTAAACCTCCCCGTTCTTCCTCTGCCATCATACTGTTGGTGGGGCTGGTAGACAGGCCCCACGCGGCTTGATGTTCCCACGCGGTTTGATGCTAACGACGACAGGTTATTCAATGCCGAGGATGAGACTTGCGAGTAGGACCTGCCGGATGTCGATGCCCCATTCCTGAACTGCTGCTGTGCAATTTGCTGTTGTAACTGCGCCACCTCCCTTTGCAATTTTTGGACTTCACTATGACTTGCTGTATAACGTAAGTAACATAAATATTAATAGTAAAGAATAACAATTAATAATAAAATCAATCAATCGTGAAATTAAAGTGTCGCAAAAAAATGTTGCGAAAATTTACTGCCGCAAAAACTTGGCCAGCGAGATGCAATGAAGTCGTGCAGAATTTTTCTGAAAGGTGTGGATGGCAAGCGAATTATATCAGCTCTGTGATTTTGCCATTCGTAAGCCGGCTGAAGTTTGCGGCTTTGGGTCTTTTTTTAAACCAAAACCCTCTGATACACTATTTCTACCTACAGTGAATGAAAAACATGCAACATCAAGTTTAAATAAGAATGCCTATCTCCACTTGCGCGTCACCAATTAATGCATCTTTCAAATAAACACGCCCTTTTTTTCTTTTTTGGCTATTATTAATAGTGGCGCAATAAACTCTCTAAAGGTGTTCCGGTATGCCCTCGTCTATTGCGGCTCGGCTCCGGCGTTACTAATAAAAGTAGTCACGAACTCATTAAATGTGACAAATTTAAGCGGGTGACTTGACTCCAACGGTATATTCCGAGACTGAAATGTATATAAAGCGTGAATTGCAGTTTATGGCGAACGCTATGAATAGCCGAATTTATACACGAACTTTGCGTCCAGACGAAAGATTCGACCTAGTATAAATTCGGATTTTTCCAGCAAAATTACTCCAAATTCGTCTATCGAATTAGACGGAAGTCCAAAAGCCGATAATTCGTCTCTCAATCTCTTGTATAGAACGGTGAGGACAAAGGAACAAAAATGTGCATTACATCTCCTTTCGGTTCACACAAAAATCTCTCACTGGACGCTCTCCACTGCAAGGGAATAACTCGAAAGCCTCTACAGTGAAAAACTCGAAAGCCTCCAGGCTACTTTGTCCACTGTGCATTGTCACTCCTATTTCATACTTTAATTTACCTTATCTATTATATATATACGTTTAGTTAATCATATTTCCCTTATTGTAATTCAAAAAAAGAAAAATAGTGTGAAATAAACTTGAACTTGAACTTGAGGGATAGAAAGTATCACTGAAGTTTTCGTTTTCGCGTTGCAAACGCAGTGAGCGCCGCCATTTTCTTTCATTAACCCGTCGAAATCTACCGTTACTTCTGTTTCAGTAAAGTTTTGTTTATTTTATCTATAAGGCCATATAAATATATAAACTCAATTGCTCTACGTTTAATGCCCCTCTAATGCAATTATGCATGTTAGCCTGTTCTACTTCACCTTTGCTGTGCGGGATAATTTACCAGTTTACCCAAATTACAGATATTGATTCGAGCTCGACTTATAGTTGCGGATGCTTCAGGGATAAAGCCACAACTCGCATGCAAAAAGTCATCTCCCTTTGTTTTGATGGGGATGCTCAGAGTGCAATAAAGGTATCCCTTTTCTCGATCCTTATCTCATTGGCTGGCGGTTGTATAAATTACCCACCTATACGTATTCATGAGAATTGCTGACCCCACGTGAGTGTGACCATATTCCACAAATATGCATGCTATGCTGCGACAGATCAGCTCAGATGATAAGCACGACATTAAACAGTTTTCAATGTTTTTTTGCACCAGGGTGAAGCTGGTTACTGATTCGCATTTCCTGATTCGGCTGTTTCCTGATTCGGGCATTTACTGATTCAAAATCGGGGGGGTTAGCCCTGAAAACTTCAATTGTGCTCTAAAATCGACGTAAAGGCTAAATGTGAAGATGATTTACCTAAATATCATCACATTGGTATCTAACCTTGTATAACTCTGCGATATATCTTCCAGTTCCACTACTTAGTGTATTTATCTCGGTGCTTACTGTTTCACGGTCGATTGACCTCATCAACTCAGATCAGAAGCGCAGCGAATCGCTTAAATGCTCCTAACTTAATTTTGAAACCTTGCATGTATTGTTACCTACAAAGGAAACGATATACTTATATGTATCCCGCATTTGACGAGTAGTATGTTCGATTTTCAAGCATTTACTGATTCATCGCATGGTTAGTTCATGTCGTAAATGTTAAATGTCTTTCGTCACGTTATCATTTACTTAATTACGTCATTGTCTTCTTGTGTTACCCGGGTCATTGAACCATGACAAACACATAAAACCTGGATTGGAGTGTAAAATTTAATTTTAACTCACTTTATTCTCCTCAGCAAGAATATCGTGCCTATTTCAAAGTTATTTCCTGATTCTACACTTCAGAATATCGTGTGTATTTTAGGTCATTTCCTGATTCGAGACTTCACAATTGCTGGGTTGCACGTGACGTCATATCCGCCATGTTGGTGTACCTTTAACAATAGATTCTTCGTTAGCTTCTTTTGTTAGGTACACCAACATGGCCGCCATGCCTTTGTCATTTGAATCTCTGGGGATTGAGTGAAAACCAGCAATACAAAGCTTGAGGGGGACAGTTCCTGACTCAACCGGCAAGTTAAAATGTCCGTTAAAATCAACTCCAACTGACTTTAAACTGTTGCCACGTTATTCTTTTCACCTATCAGTAAGCATTATACTGCTCTAAGAGCATTACGGTGAATGTCGTGTGTATTTTAGGTCATTTCCTGATCCGAGACTGCACAATACAAAGCTTGAGGGGGACTGAGTTCCTGATTCAACCGGCAAGTTAAAATAAACTCCAACTGACTTTAAACTGCTGCCACGTTATTCTTTTCACCTATCAGTAAGCATTATACTGCTCTAAGAGCATTACGGTGAATATCGTGCGTATTTTAGGTCATTTCCTGATTCGAGACTTCGCAATACAAAGCTTGAGGGGGACTGAGTTCCTGATTCAACCGGCAAGTTAAATGCTCGCTGAATTCCCTCTTTCCCTTTCACAACCTTTCACACCCCAGACTTTTCGTGGATATGCTGAACGACACTCCAAGAAAACTGAAGCGTTGATTTGAGCTACCAATACGAACTAATTACTATTTACATGAACTCGATAGCCATTGCTCCATTGACTTTCAATTTCAATTTTTCCTGCAACATAATTATGGAATTTTTTTTTCTCAATAATTATGTTGCTACAGGCAAATCGTAGTAATATTTTTATTATTATTAAGTCAAATCCAGACCTATTTGTATTTTAAAACCCTTAGTTTACAACAGGGAGTAGTTGCTCAGTATTTATTATTTCAGGCAACTACTCTATCCTTATAAGAAGTAGAAGTAGTTTGTCTTAAAGCTCCTTTCACATTTTTGTCACATAACGAATGTCGACAAGAAGTAATATATTATACATAATTGCACAAGTAATCATCCAGCCTATTTTCCTTCAAGGGTGTGCTGCTCCGTGGTCCCTGTGAGGTTGAGAACCAGCCACGATAGGCCCAGGGATATTAAATCATGTTGACATAGCTCCTGATATGATTTCCAGAATCATCATATTCCTTATGAGGCAAATGTCTCCCTAAAAAAAAACGTTTATTAAAATACTACAACTGTAGATGAAAGCTGAAAAGCATTATAATGCAAATTTACAAGCATAATTGAAAACAAAGGTATAAAATTACTATAAAATGACTTACAAATTACGTTTATAAATATTTAAATACTGAACCTGTCTGTCCTTCAGATAGGGCTATGGAAAGTTATGTGGCTCAGTGAGAACTTACGGTTAACATTAAAGGCAGGCAAGAGATTGTAAAGTTTGTGGCCCGGATTGTTAACAATATTTAACAATTATTCACCTCAGTCTTGGTGAATAGTGGTGGATATTTACCTCGCCGCTTGTTTTAGTATATACCACACTACAGGTGAATAACCAGCACCAAATAGTTATTTTATTTTCTGTCTAATGGCCAAAAACTCGCGCGAAGTGATTGCTGCTTCGCTCGGAGATAAATATGAAATAGAATCGCATAGCCAAAGCTGAATCGCACGGTGCATTTGCGAAATCAGACGCTGATTGGCTGAGACGGAGTGGTGATTCAGAGTGGAATCACCACTTCGTCTACGCGCGCTATTTATAACTTAGCAAAATATCAACAAAAGTACTAAATCTTCAAGTAATTCGTCGAAGCGACTCGGGCGATATCGGTTTTCTCGTGCAATTTAACGTGGAATTACCTCGTCAGGCATGTAATTTTCCTATAGAATCCCATAGCACGACTCAAACTCGCGCGCTGATTGGCTAACGGAGCGTTTAATATTTTGTGGAATTCAATGGTTTGAAAGCTGTATTCAACGGCTTGAAAAGCTGTATTCAACGATGTTCAGGAAGCCCGCGCGTAAATATTTTGTTTATTTGTATTATCGCGAACAGAGACACAAATCATGTTAAAATTACAAACCAGGATATTCACAAAGTTAACAGTAGTAAAAGAACGTTTATTCCGTTTTTCACGAGAAATGTTATGTTTTGGCGCTCGACTGAACAAGAAACCGACTCTAATCATCCGAGGAATCGACAAAAACTACTGCAGCAAAAATGTGTGATTTTGAACGAAAGAGCTGGGGCTTCCTGGATTTGCTGATTTAATTGATGTAATATTCACACAGAGAAGCTAAATGACTGAAAACAGTAAAAGCAGGACGAAAAGCACGGCTACAGAACGGTACTAAAATCGTGGTACAAGGAAAATTTTGGAAACGAGTGGACTGAACACAAGTCACAAGTAACATTCAACAGTTCAAAAACAGGTTTATTTATTGTGAGAATTGAGCATTAACATTTGGTAATTTGCTTAAAAAGTAAGGAACACTTAATACTTACAAGTTTGTGCGTATATATACTTGTGCAGCAGCTCTTCGGTTTGTCAGGTTTTAGATTTTCACTTAGCGACAACTGGTTTCAAAGGCCGCCGGTTTTCTAAATCTTTCACAAACATTCACAATTTTGTCTCCAGTTAATGCACTTTCGCTTTCTTGGTAAAGATTAGATCGAAATTAAGTGTACCTAAATAAAATACAGGTGTTTTCGTGCATAAAAATCCAGTTTTGATGTCGGAAAACCAAATTTTGTGAGAAACGACTGCACTTTTAGTTGAACATCGTGTGAGTCTCAGTCTAATTTTAGCTTGATTCCTATTCGCTCGTTAGTTTACCGCGCAATGGGTTCCTGGCGCGTGGCGGGAATTTCAGCAACTTTCAGACTGAGTATATTCTTTATTTATTTTCGTAAATCACTAGATGCAATGGGATTCTATAGGTAAATTCATTGCCTGACTCGGGAATTCCACGTTAAATTTCACTTGAAAAACCGATATCGCACTCATCGCTTCGCGATTCGTGCGAAATCGGTTTTTCGCGTGAAATTTAACATGGAATTCCCTCGTCAGGCAATGAATTTACCTATAATATTCACTGTTTGAGTAGCCAATCAGAGCGCGCGCGAAAAGTGATATTCACTGGTGTGGTATATACTAACATCGAATATATAAATACAAGCGGTATGTCGCCGTTCATTCAATATGTGGAGGCTTCAGCATAATGGCCTACGATTCGGCACACCTCATAGATCTAAGTAGTAAGGGGGCTCACTTGGCGGCAGCCTCCTGCCTCCTGATTGGCCTAGACGGGGGGCGTGGCCTAAAACGACGCCATTACGCACGCGGTCCTGTCAAACGACATGTCACTCAGTTGGGGGCGAAAGCCAGGCTTCTGATTGGTCGGAATTTTCGGGGGGTCCCGCCAGGTTCGGAGGGGGGTTTTTGGAAAGGAGACCAAACCCAGGCTGGGGATTGGCTGGCCGGAAAAGACCCCGGGCCGTATAAGAAAGTGAACCCCCTTTGTAAATTTCAGTGTGAACGATGCTCCCTACGTGCTTTTGTGGGTGTTACGCTAAAGCCGTTAAAGGATTAGTGGGGACGCCAGAGTGTGTTTACAAGTGTGGACAAACAGCAGATTACAAGTCGAAACCCGCAGTGCTGCCGTGCAGCTTTTATTTTACGGAGCAAGACCTGCCTCTGGTGAAAGCGGCCATCCCAGTCGGAACTTTATACAACACATTTCCCAAGTGTGGCCACAATTTGTGGATGAAAGTGGGGGTGAGCCGAAGTGAAAAAAATCCGAACCGCGTGTTCTTCACGTGCACGGCACCGTCGCCCAACCCGAAGTGTGAGTTTCCGCTGGGATTTATGTGGGCCGGCCCCCCGGCAGAACCTATTGGACCCCCACCCCCTAAGAAAGCCCAGTACTACGCGTCGCCATGGACGTCACAGGCCCCCCAAGAAAAGCCACCCGCCGCTTGGATCCATCCCAACGCCGCTACGCCTCTTACGGGTCCCCCCGTAGAGAGTCTACAGTGTCCCCCGAGGGGTCCCCCGGCGGGTCCCCCGGCGGGTCCCCCGGCGGGGAATGTGTGGAACCCGGCAGAGATGTCCTCCGGACCCCCTACTGGTACAATGGCCGAGGGTCCCCCGCCGTCCCCACCCCCTATAGACATCCCGACAACGAGCCGGTCCCCTCACTACCAGCCCCACGCGAGCTATTGTTACTGAACCAAGAAGACCTAGATTTGGGGGACATGCCGGACAACCGGGATTTGCCCACCCTAAAAGCCGGGTGGGCTTTGCACAAAACGCTCTACGTCATGACGTGCATCCGGGAATGCATGCGAGAACGTGGCCGTCACTGCGAGGGGTGTCACTACAGTCAACAGAGTCAACAGGACGAACGTTACCATTCCTGTTTATGGTCTTTTTCCGAGGAAAGCTTTACCGAGCGCGTGGCGAAGGCCCGGTCTCTTATTACCCTAGAGGCTCTACGGGCTACGGGCTACCGGGCTTTGCAGAGTTTGCACCTCTCGGGGATTGTTGCTCCCCTTACGTATACCGTGTTTGAACAGTTGCAAAAACTAAAGGAGGCCGAGATTTACGAGGTCTACAAACGGTATTATTTTGAAGAAATCGAAGACCCTACCATTACGTACAAGAATCGAATTTGGCATGCGTTAGGCCAGGCTTTAATTTACGAAGACAATCCCCAGGACTATGTGGAAATTGGAGTGTTAACCCTTGTGGCCTTATTTGATTCAACCACTATGTAATTGGAGACAATAAAAGAGACTTTTGTTTGAGTAAAAACAACTTTGTTTGTCTTGTTTAAAATTAATTTACAAGGGCGGTGGCCCATTTCAGGCTCACCAAATTAATTAAATAATACAAGTATGTATTGAAAATAATTAATAATAATTAAAGGTGTCTTTTCAACCAAAAGATAAAATTATAGAAATATAAAAAATATATACATATATACAGGCCCTCCCGAGGGCCCATTCGAAAGATTGAAAATATCCGTGTAGAAAAAGTGGACTAATCGTCCTAGTATTTATGAAAAAGTGGGGCTAATCGCCCTAGTAGTGAGGAATTTTTTGAAAATGGGGGCTAATCGCCCTAATATTTATGTAATAGAAAAAGATGGGCTAATTGCCCTAGTATTGATGTAATTTTGAAAAGTGGGCTAATAGCCCTAATAAGTTTTTAAAATTTATAAAAAAGAGAAGAACTTCCCGTGGCATAATTTTTTAAAAAACTAATCCGTAATGTTGACGGTATTGCCAATCAATGGGTAAAACAAGAATACCGTAAACGGTCCCGTGGTGGAAGAGAATTAAGCTTCCTGCTCTTATGTAGAATTTATGGTAGTATTTTACCCGGCAAAAATAGCAACGTGGTACTTCATCTCTGCTGAGAAATCTAGATATCCTGTCTATTAAGCAGGCAGCACACACCGTTCTCCTGCAACAGGGTAGAGGGGGTAAAATGTCTTCCTGTTGTGTGTTACATTTAAAACACTAAAAATGAAAAATAAAATTTAGGTATAATTTATGCCACGGGAGGAACTTCAGGAAAAATTCAATGGCGTAAACTTTTCCTTTTATCGAGGGAAAACAAGATCATAACGTCGACTAAGGATTTTTTTTAAGGGCAAAGTTAGGCACCCAAAGGTGATGCCATGTCGAAAAATTATAATAGAACCCGCCCTAACATAGAAAGGATGCCTCATTCTTCTACAACAATAAAAGCATTCGGGGTGTCCATCTTTTCTCAACCCAGGTTTCAACAACCCCACAAAACACGGGGGACATATCGTTTCTCCGCAACAAGGCATAGGCGGCAACTGTTGCTGTTGATCTGGCATATGGCCACAGTGCACACACTAGAAAAAACATAATAGGGATTTAGCACTCAACGTGAAAGAAAAGCGTACGCCACTGAAATCTTCCCCACCCCTCGTGATCCACTTGAGAATAAATGGGGTGGTGAGGGCAGCGTCTATAAATAATGCCCACGTTGCAGTTGCGCTGGCAAACGGTTGTGTTTGAATGGCACTCCCAGCACCAGCGGAAGGAAAATTCCGTTAACGGCTCGATAAACATAACAGCCATGACAGGGTCCATCCCACAAAATCGCTTATTATGGGGGAGCTCCTGGAAACTATTATCCCAACAATAGACTGATTCAAATTCCCACGTATTCAAACATGTAATCATCAAAAGTGTTGGAAAAAATATTTTTTTGTGTTTGATTGCCCTCTTGTCGGCACGCTGTTGTCCACATACGTAAGCCCCAATGCGGGATATGATCTCCAATGGTAAGCCAAACTCTCTTAAAAAAAGGGCATGGTTAAGACAGTGGCAGGCAGTCAAGTCGGTCGCAACAGGTAGAAAAGTCTGTTCAGAAAAGAAATTTTTTTAAAAAAGAAAAATTAAAAAAAAACGAATAATGTTTTAGAGAAATTAGTTTGCTAGAGGCGCTCTGACAAGAGCGGAGATCCCCCCGGTGGGGGCCCTCGAGAAAATCCTATAAAAAATTACCCAAAAACTTTACTCAATGGGGAAAGTTTGCCAATAAAATGAACGGCTCTGTGAAGCAGCGACCGAACGTTAACACTGTTTTAGGGAGGTGGGAGAACATCAACAACAACTTACTTGAGCCAGGTTCAGCGTGGGTACGCCTCGGATATTCTAGAAAAACAAAAGAAAAATTAGCGGTGGTATTCCTAGGCAAAAAGAAAGTCAGCAGGATAAGTACCTCAATCTCTCTAATGGGCCGTTGGACAGCCATAGCGTCGTTGTTGTTTTGTCTGTAGAAATAAAAAGGAAAAACAAAAGAAGAAAAGATTAGTAAATCCATAGGTTGAATTTCCAGAGAGAATTTTGTGTAAAACTCACCTTGTTCTTGTTCGGTTGGTTTGTCTTGTTGTTTGACTGAGGAAATAAAAAGGAAAAAAAAAAAAAGAAAAGATTAGTAAGGACTCAGGCTGAATTCCAAGAGAAAATGTAAGGCCTCAGGTTGAATTCCAAGAGAAAATTTTGTGTAAACTTACCGGTTGAGTGGCTGGTTCAACTGTGCCGAAGTTAGTTTTGGGGCTAGTATTTATGCGGCAAAGGATGGGGTTGTGATTGGTGCATTAAGCTCGGCCTACGATTGGTTCGCTAAGCGGAGCGAGCGCTGTGATTGGCGGGGTCATTCAATCCGAAATGGGTTCGAACTCGTTTTCAGTGGATTTTTGGTTTTTGACTCTCAAAATTCACCCCCAAAACAGTCCTGAAAGGGTCTAAAATTTTTGCTGGAATTAGCCCTCCAGGGTTTCTAATTTTTCCGCTATTTTTTTCGTCTTCGGCGATCCGGGAAAGGGTTCCTTTATTGCCAAAACCTCGTACACGCTGAATCAGGAATCGTGGAGCGCGCGCCTTTACATCACACCACTTTCATTCACGAGAATCTAAACTGGGATAAACCGGTTAGACTAGTTTTCCACCAATCAGGAGGCGCGCGTCTTTGCCTCACAAAATCTCATTCACGAGAGGCTCCTAAACTGGGATAAACCGGTTGGACTAGTTTTTGTTACCCTAGCTGGGCGCGTTTGCCGAGAGGGTTTAGGTTTTAGGATTTAGGAGCTCAGAAAAGATGTTTAGAAAATGCAAAATGATTACGGCTTAAAGAAGGAAGGAAGAAGGGCTCCCCCCGGGGTGGGGCGAGATAATTTTAAAGAACAAGGGTAGGGGGGAGGGGTTTTTCAGAGGATTCTTAGACCCCAGGGGATCAAGTCGAACCAAAAGCGGATCGAATTCCACCACTCACAAGCCGTGTTCCTTCTAAAGGAACCAATCATCGGCCGAGAAAAAGGCACCAATCAGAGAATAGTGAAAAAAATATATAAGGAAGCGAGGCATTTTGATTTGGGTTAGTGTGAGCACGATGGATTCTTGGAATTATCTAGATGAAGAAGGCAACCCAGTTATCACTACCCTCGAAGAAGAGGCCTCGCCGCCTCATCCCTCCCCGGGGGGAGACCCTGTGGGAGACCCGGTGGGAGACCCAGAGGGAGACCCAGAGGACGATCTCGCGTACGAAGAAATAAACCCCTACAACGAGGAGGATTTGTACGCCTTCCTGGAAGATGTGGATTTCCCCCCGGGGGTAGACTACCCCTCGCAAGAACCCTTTACATTCCCCGAGATGGAAACTCTAGAAGACGACATTATCGAGGAGGAAGTAGAAAGACTCGTCGCCGCGCTGAACCTCCCCGCCGTGCTTCCGGAAGTGACGAACCAAGACCTGGAAAGTTCATTTCGCTCAGACTATTGGTCAAAAATGTCCCTCAACCTTTCGTGGGGAAAATTCTACCCGAAGCCCCCACAGACAGAGAACGAGGACCACGAGGAGGACTACGAGGAGGACCCTGAGGACGATTTTGAGCCGGACAATTGGCTCCACGACCTATTTCCCGACGGCAAACGAGTGAGTGAGCAGCAGGGAGGTGGGAAAAGGAAAAAAAACAGCGCCGCTGATGCCGTAGAGGACGAGGACGAGGAAGAGGAAGAGGAGGAGGAGGAAGAAGTCTTTGAACTCCTACAAACACGGTCCAGAGCTTGCAGAAAATTCAAGACGACCTGTAAGGACTACGAACTACGAATAAGGACGCGAGCCCGCGCGACTCTGCCCGAGGTAAGGATTGACTACACTATTTTGACATGACGTCACAACGCGCGCGCGAGGTGGCGCATCGCGTTAAATCTCCTGCTGCAAGAGGCAGGGGTTCATGCGCCAAGCGCACGGGGTTCGATTCCCCGTGAGGAAATCCTTTTTTTTCTTTTTTTTCTTTTTTCTTTTTTTCTTTTTCTTCTTGATCTTCTCTAGCCGGACTACACTTTTTTATTTATTATTTTATTTTAAATTTAAATTTTTGAATTTTTGAATTTTTGAATTTTTTTAATTTTAATTTTTTGTAATTTATTTATGTATTATTTATTTATTTTATTTTATTTTATTTATTTATTTTATGTATTATTTTTTGATGGACGTCACGGTCGCACTAGAGAGGGTCCTGGAGACCACCCTAGGAGACGCCGGTCCGCAAGACAGAGTACGACTGACCCTAGACGCTCCGCATCTGGACTACCCCTTGGCTTTTCCCTACCTGATGAGGTCCACCCTCACCCCCGCCCTAATCATGGCCAGAATTGGGGAGATCACCCAATCCAATCAAGAATTCATTATGAGGGGCCGCTTCCACATCCATGTGTTTCACGTGAAAATACCCAGTGTGGGAGGAGGGCGTCCGGCCCGTTGCTGTACAACCGACTTGGCGAAATTTAAAAAAATAAAACGAAGCGTCGTGAGGATATGCAATTATGATGAATTGTGCATGGCCAGAGGATTGGTCACGGCCCTGGCCCTGGTGCAGAACCGTCCTGATTCCTACGATTTAAGGCGAGGGAGACACCGACAACGGACTCTAGCCTTGGAGCTCCACGACCAGGCAGGCGTCCCTATTCAACCGTGTGGGATCCCGGAGCTCAAGCTATTCCAAGCCTATTTGGCAGATCAAGGGGTAGAAGTGAATCTGGTTTCCCGAGAGCATATGAATGGTATTATTTACTCGGGCCACCTCCCTGAGGCCCGCTACCGCGTGTACCTCTACCAAACCGAGAACAACCACTATGACGTCATCACCAACATGAGGGGTCTCCTGAACGCCAAACACTTCTGCCCCCTCTGCCAGAAGACCTACAACGACCCTAGACGACACGTTTGTGACACGACCTGTATCTGTTGTGGGGTCAAGGACTGCTCTCCCCTCCCCCCTGGGGAGAGATTTTCTTGGAGAAAATGCGACCAGTGCCGGCGGTGGTTCAAGAGCGGGGCCTGCTTCGACAACCACCGCCGTCGCCAACCCCACCGGACTGGGCAAGGGAATCTCACCACCAGAACATGGAGTTCGTGCGAACGGTACACACGTTGTGTCCAGTGTGGGGTAACGGTAGACCATTTGTCTCGGGGCCGGGACGGAGTCCACGTGTGCGGAGAATACCGTTGCCGGAGTTGCCAAGCTATTGTCCCCCCGAACCACTTGTGCTACATGCAAGTGGCGGACCAACAAGTCCCGCGCCTAGCCCCAGAAGGAGGGGGTGGGGGAGGAGAAGAAGAAGAAGAAGAAGAAGAAGATGACTACGCGGCCCTCCTGGCGGAAGAAGAGGAGACAGAGCGAGCCGCCGCGGAAGACGAGGGGCATGAGGACAAGTTCCGGTACCTGTTCTTTGATTTTGAAGCCATGCCCCTGGAAGCGCAGCACGTGGTCAACTTTGCGGGGGTCTCGAAAGTGTGCGATCTCTGTGTGACGTCAGATTTACCCACCTGCACTCAATGCGGTCCACGGAAAGTAGAGTTCCGAGGCCCCACAGCCCTCCCGCAATTCTGCGACTGGCTCTTCTCGGGGAATCACGAAAATTACGTGTGCCTGGCCCACAACGCCATGGGGTACGACTCGTACCCCATCCTCGAGTATCTCTTCAAGAATGCCATAAAACCGAAAGTGCTCTTCCGCGGCGGCAAAGCTATGGTGGTGACCATCCCCGAGTACAAGCTGGTTATCAAGGATTCCCTCCTCTTCATCCCGTTGGCCCTCAAACAATTTCCCGTCACGTTTGGGTTCCAGACCGAAAACCTCAACAAGCTGGATTTTCCCATCTTTTTTAACAAACCAGAACATCAGCAGTACGTGGGGCCACTACCAGACCTGCATTACTACGAACCGGATTCGCTGAGTCCGCAAGGCAAAGAAGAACTGCTGGCCTGGCATGCGGCCGAACGGGCCCGCGACGGGGTCTTCGACTTCCAGAAAGAGTTGGCCCTCTATTGCCATCGGGATGTGGCCATCTTGCAGCGGGCCTGTTTGGCGTTCCGGACAATAATGATGAAAGCGGCGGGGATAGACCCCTTTACCAAGACCGTGACCCTCGCCTCCCTATGCAACTTAGTGTTCCGCAAGAAATTCCTCAGACCTAACACCATTGCGGTCTTGCCACGGCTTGGCTACCGGCCCAAGGATACACAGTCGGCGTTGGCGCTCCAATGGTTGGCCCACGTGGAGCGGCGGGATGGAATTCAACTCCAGCACGCGGGCAATTTGGGAGAGAAGCACGTGGGCCCCTACAAACTGGACGGGTACCACGCGGCCACCCACACGGCCTACGAAATAAACGGCTGCTTCTGGCACGGCTGCAACCGTTGCACCCCTCAAGAGAAGGTCCATCCCTTACTGCACTGCACGATGAGAACGTTGGCCGACCGGACCCGGGACAAAATGTTGTACCTGGAACAGCAAGGGTACCGCGTGGTCCAGATTTGGGAGTGTGAAATTCGTGCGGCCATGGCCTTGGATCCGACCATCGTCGCCCTAGCGCCCATCCCTCAAGCCCAGCTTCCCCTCGACCCCAAGAAAGCGTTCTTTGGAGGGCGAACCAATGGGATCAAGACTTACTGGGAAGCGACCGAGGGAGAATGGGGGAGAGAATGGATGGAGGCGTTGGATGTGTGCTCCCTGTACCCCTGGGTGCAAAAAACACAACGGTTCCCGTTGGGCCATCCAGACATCCTCACAGAAGATCTAGACCCTACCCTCCCATACGAGGGGTTAATTCATCTGAAGATCTTGCCGCCACGCCGCCTATTTTTCCCAGTCCTCCCAACGCACGTGGGGGAGAAACTGCTGTTTACCCTCTGTCGGACCTGCGCCGAAGACAAGAACCAGGTCCCCTGCGCACACGGCGACGAGGCCCGGGCTTTGACAGGCACTTGGGTGAGCCACGAACTTCACGAGGCCCTGCGCCAAGGCTACCGGGTCCTGGAAATGTACCGGGTATGGCATTATCCCGAGGCGGAACAGTACGATCCCACCACCGGGACCCGGGGTTTGTTCACGGACTACGTGAACACTTTCCTCAAGATTAAACAAGAGGCGAGCGGGTGGCCGCCAGGGTGTAACACCGACGCCGAGAAAGCCTCTTTTATAGAGAGTTACCGGGTAGCCACGGGGATCTTACTGGAGTGGGACAAGATCGAGTTCAACGCGGGGATGCGGGCCCTGGCGAAATGGATGCTCAACACGTTGTGGGGCAAGTTCGGCCAGAAGCAGAACCCTCGGCAGACGGAGTACGTCACCGACTTGGACCGTTACTTTGAGCTCATGATGAGCGACGAGAAGGAAGTGCAAGACATTCTGTTCGTCCACGAAGACATGGTACAAGTCCACTACACTGCCACCCCACAGCACATCGACTCCAACCCCCACACCAACGTTGTGTTTGCCGCCTACACCACAGCCCATGCACGCCTGAAATTGTATTCTTACCTCCACCTCTTGAAGGACCGCATCGTCTACCACGATACGGACAGTATTTACTTCACACAGAAAGCAGGTCAAGTGGCGCCCCCGGTCGGTCGATTTCTAGGCGACATGACCAACGAATTGAAAGAAGGCGAACAGATTGTCCGTTTTGCCTGTACCGGGCCCAAGAGTTACGGGTATGAAACGAATCAAGGCCGTACCGTCTGCAAAGTGAAAGGACTACGCCTCAATGTGAGAAATCGGGCGATCGTCAACCTCGAGACCATGGTAGCCATGGTGCAAGGTCAAGGGGAGCCCACACGGACGGTGGTGACGCCGCACGCCATCCACCGCAACACCCAAGACAGGACGTTGCACACCCGCCCAGAGACCAAGACCTTCAAGGTGGTCTACGACAAGAGGGTTCTCCACGGCTACCAGAGCTACCCTTACGGCTACTAAAGAAAAACAAAGAGACTCTAGAGGAAATATTTTTATTGCAATAAATGGTTCAGTTCCTTTGAGCTGTGATACCAAAGTCTCAGTCTTTATTTTAGTGGAACTCCATCTTGTAAGGCTGGAGTCTTGGGCGCAGGAATCCTTCCCAAATACAAATATCATAGACCAACTGCACATAGAATCCATAATAGGTTCCTTCGCAGTCGCTCAGCACATACTGCTTCCTTTCGCCTTCGCTCATGTATTCTTCCATCCAGTTCCCAAACGTAGAATAGCCTAGGTGGCACTCGCCCACAATGACATCGCCGCCTGCCTCAGCTCCATAGAAAGTAATATCTAGACCCATGACGTTCACAGCTTGAAGAGCAACGAGTAATGAATGAGAATTGTGTCTGTATTTTTTTCTTTAAGTATTTTTCTTCAAGTGTTTGACGTTCCACCGGCTGATACTCTTGCCTTTGCGCTTGCCCGAAGTGGTCGTCGTGCGGATCGTTGTTTCGGTACGCCCGTCTTTCGATTTTCGGCTCGTGATCTTGCGGACCGTTTGCGTTCCCCCTGACTTGCTCCTTTTCTTCCTCTTCCGGTTCGCTTGGGCAATTCGGCGGTTCCAGAGCGCTTGTCCCAATCCCGCGGGTCTCGTTAGGGTTCGTGCCATGGCAACAATGAAGGGAGGTTTAAAAAGGACGCCAATTTAAAGGCGGTTTTTGGGCGGGGCCAAAAGAGAGGCGGCGACTACCCCCACGGGGAAGGATTTGTAGGGGGTCCTGGAGAACGGTGTTTCCTCTCGGCGGGGTGGGGGCTCTTTGTAAGGGAGTTCTTCTGGAGTCGCGGCGGTTCGTTTAGGCCGGGGCGTGTACTCTTTCTTCTTGCAGATGAGATCCCGGGGATGGCGGACGAGATCTTTAGGAATTTTTTCTTCCGCTAGAAATTGCATGAAATCACGGTAGCCGGGCGATGTCCGGGTGGAAGAAGGATGCACCGCTTCTTTAATCAGATCAGCGATTTGACTGCCCGGTAGGGTTTGCCCGTAGAGTTTCACTTCCCCTTGTGCATTCCAGGAAATTTTCTGTCCCCCTTTCAGTTTCAACAGATTGACCAGCACCGACGTTAAAGGTTTGCTGGAGGGGGGTACTTTTCGCAAAGCGCCCCTTTGGCTCTGGGTTAACACTTTGGCCGCCACGGCCGTGAAGGGACTAGGCTCAATGGTTTCACGACGCCGGACGTATTTTTGGAGTAAATCTTGAAACTGGTCGGCGCTTGCCGGTTTCTCTGGGTTTTCTAGGACCTGCGCCATGGCCGTTTGGTACTGACTGAGCACTTTAACCCCTTTGGTCGTGTCCACACGAAGCTGTTGTTCCAACCACCGCATAGACTCTTCCGGCACCAAGACCATGCGCATAGGGTTCTTCCCCTCGGCCTCTTTCATCGCTTTTTTCGTTTGTGTCGCTTCACGGACCATCGCGTCACGGAAATTCCTACTGGGGCTGCTGGAGGGGGGTGGTGTGGGGCCCGCTTCCTTTTCCCTGTCTGGGATTTCTTCTTGGGCGGTCGCGTCTTATACTTTCTTTGGATTTTCTTCGCCGCCCGCACGGTCCTGCTAACTTTTTTTCCCGGCACGGTTTGGCGTTCCCTTTTTCGAAGGCGAGCTAAAAACAACTGCCACCGGGCCGGGTCAATGCCCGTGGGCACCGGCAAGTTGCGGATTTCTTTACCCATTCAGGACCAAATATAAGGTTGACTCAGGTATTGGGCGTACTCTTCCGGGGAAGGGTCTATTGGCGCGGGGTAGGCTGTGTCAAAATAACCTCCGGCTTGTTCCAGCTCTTTCTTGACCCTTAAACGTAATCCTCTACGGAACAACGACCCCTCTGGCGCAACGTACCCTCCGGCTTGCTCCAGAGCTTTCTTGACTCCGTAGCCTACCCCTCCACTGATGGCGCCAGCAGCCACGGCTTTGCCAGCAAGAACGGCGGCGGCAATGAGGGCGGCGGTCGTGAAAATGAACCCTCCTCGCTGGCCTACGGCCTTTTTAAGCTTGGCTTTCTGCAACGCTGTCGAGGAGGAGAGCAGAATCCTTTTCCTCACGGCCGGCGACAGGGCTTTGTTGGCTATTTTTCGAAGTTTCGCCTTGATGGGGGCAAAAATTTTCTTCGCACCGGCGCCTATCGGAAAAGTCCCGAGCAAGGCGTTGTGCACCACTTCGCTGACGGCGTTGATTTGATGTTGGCTCGCGGCCCGGATGAGTTTCTTTTTCTGCCCGAGATCCGCTTTGGCAAATTGACGGAGGAATGTGGCAAGGGGGAGGCCATCACCACAACTGAACGGTTTCCCTGGGGGGCCTAGACTATAAAGTTAATCCAATCCGCTTTGTTCAGGACCTCTTCGACACGGCTGTTCAGAGACTTCTGGGAGTGCTGTAAAGCACCCCCGCGTTGCCCTGAAAAAGGGGGATGGAAGGTTGTTTTGTTGTTGGGTTTCTTCCACACTGCCCCACGAAGTGATTGGGATGTGGCGATGCCCTTTGTTTTTTTCACTCTTTTAGCCGTCTTCTTCTTCTTCTTGGAGCCTCCTAGTTGTTGTAGCGTTTTGGCAGCCCTGGTTAAAAAACGGGTTTTTCTTCGTTGTCGGTACAGCACGTTGGTGATGTTGCCCAGGGCGTCCACCTTACGAATTGCCTTGGGTGTTAACAATGTCTTTTTCACTACTGGCCACGTCATTTTCAGTGCCGCCCAAAGTCCTGCCCCTTTTTGATCCTCCTCCAGCACGTAGGCGTGATGCCGTTGTCCCTCCTCGGAGAAAATGTTCGTGCGCAATCGGATTTGGGGCGGGGTCCGGGGGTGGAGGTCGAAGAGGAGGTAGCCAAAGGGGCGTTGGGTAGCGTCCTGGTAGGCCCGCATCACCGCCGGTACTTGCCCCGGAAAGGCTTGCTCGGCCAATTTCCGGACTTGCAACGAATCCCGAGCGTTTTTAAAAGCCACCAGGTAGTGCGCATTGATGGAAATGGTGCGCGCGTACTTGCCTGGGGGGGAAATGTTCTGGGTCAGGTACAGCACCGTAATGTTGCGGTGGTGCGAGCCTTTGGTGAACAGGTCCACCACCCGCTCGTCCTTGGAGCCTTCTTTCATCAAATCATCCAGGATCAAGAGACCCGGCTTGCCGCGAAAGGGGGCGTACGGGTCGTCGGGGAGACCCTCCACAAATTTCACCCCCAATTGTTTCTGTAGGGTGGTGAATCGTGGTTGCCAAGCGCTGCCATAGCAATACACGATCGTGAGGGGCTGCTGGGTAAAATGGGATTTCGCGTGGTGCAGAAGTCTTTCGGTGAACACCGTTTTCCCCGATTGACTCTGACCCGTGATCAAGATATTGCAGGGCGTTTGGAAACGGACATCCATCGTGCGTCACCCCTTCCCAAGAATAACAAGACAGAGAGGTGGGTTTCCTGGTTTTATTTTATTTTTTCACTTTGTCTCAAACTGATAACACATTGATCGTGAAGAAAACTGTCTTGCTGCTGCTGCTGCTGCTGCCACCGCGCCACACTCCGGCGCTGGTACTGGCGCTGCCAGGCTTGGAGGGCCCGGTCCCTGGTTGTCTTGGTCTTCCACTGCTGGAGGTTCTGCAGGACCTCCGCCAGGGACCGACCGTGGGCTCGGCGCAGGAGGTAGTACAGGCAATAACTGCCGCACACGTTGGACTTGTTCCCTTGCAACATCACGTTGTTTTCCCTATGCTGGGCGTTCCCCTGCCGCACGTACTCTTGCAACCCGTAATAAGAGGCGGGAAAGCCATAACTGTCGAAGAATTCATTCAGGCCTTGGCGCGGAAAATAAAAGGCCAACCAATGGGTGCCTGGTCCGTCGGCGTTGTCGGTATTGAGAATGAACGAGGCGGGGTAGGTCACGCGGCGGGGCCGTCGGTCCATGGGAAACACGCCCCGAAACGAGGCGCGGAGCCACCAATCGTGACGGGCCAAGACCGCCAATTGCGATGTGTAGGTGGTCATCGGCTTACAACTTTTTCACTTCTCGGCTGCTGTTGATTTCGTAGGCGGCGTCAAACTCGCAGTTCACGTACACGGATAAGGTCTCGGTGACCCCTGCGGCAAACTGAAGCCGGATGCCCACCGTCCCGTACTGTTGTATGTTCATGTGAGAGGCGCTGCCACTGCCGTCTGGGGTGAAGTCAAAACACAGGATGGCGTAGCCCTTGTCCCAATCGGTCCGGGTAACATCAATCCCATGGTTGGCGTTCATGGCGCCTTGGGCCAGGAACAAGGTATTGTAACCGTCCAGGGTTTTCCCGGTCGCAAATTCGAGGCGGGAGAAGGGGGTGGGTGTGCCGTCGACCGTGACCGTCGCGCGGGTCATCCCAAACCTTTGGAAATTGAAGGGGTTCTTTTTCAGAGCTCCCAAACTGTTCGCACTCCCCATCAAGGCAATGCGCATGCGTCGGGGGATGCGTCCGCCCAGGAAATCCGTTTTCTCAAAGGTGGTGTCCCCCAGGGAAATGGTGAACATCCGTTCTTCTTCGCTGTTGTAAGGGTAGAGGACGGGCTGGGACACGAGTTTCATTTCGACGCTCTTCATGAAGTCCTTGTTGCAGACACTGACGCGGCGGAAGAAAGTGACCCGCTTCAGCACGATTTTGGCGGCGGCCGCTTCCGCCGCTGCACTGTCCCCCATGAGGGCGAAGGCGTTGCTGGCGGGGGTGAGGCGGAATTCTAGGGGCACTCCGTTGAGGAGTAGTTTGTTGGTGAAGGCTGCGTCGATGTAAAACATCCCGGTCAGTTCCACCACTTTGCTGTCCCCCGTGTAGCCCGCCCGCGTCGTCAACCCTACGTTGTCCCCGGCGATGTCGAAAGCATCCATGGAACCGGCCACGTCTTTGTAGTACAGCCCCGCGGTCAGGTAGGATTTCTTGGCGTCTGGAGTATAGTTGAGCAGGGTGCTGAGGTAGGCTTTGTAGGGGTAGGTTTTGGTGCTCATGGTCATCCATTCCCCGTTCAAGGCCATGTCTATTTGCGACCAGAGGGAATGAAACCAATTGTTGACGGGACCCAGCTTCAAATCGGCGGTCAAATTATCGCCGTTGGCTTTCACGAGGTTGGCCGTCACCTTAAAGTAACTTCTAGGCAGCACGGTGTAATAGGGACTGGCCGGGAGGTAAAATTCCACGGGCGACCCCGGCAAGAGGGCCGATTTGGGAGCGTGCTCCGACCAATAGCCTCGTTCTTCAACCGCTTGAGCCAATTCCTTGCCGAAAAAATCCAAATGAGTGTTGTAGCCGCCCAACATGTTGGGTAGGGGCGGTTTGCCCATGCCTGCGACCGTAGTCATGGTGTTCAATAATCAACGTCAAAGATATCTCTCGCAACACGTGCACGCTTGACGGCCTTCGAAGGAATGAGAGGGAGAGCCTGTTTTTTCTTTCTTTTATTCTTGTTGGTCGCGGGCCGTGCCGCGGGCCGCTTCGCCGGCTTCTTCGTCTTTTTCCTTTTCGGCGCCACCCCAGCTATCTTTTCTAGGCCTTGGATCAACTTTTTACTGGTTTTCTTGCCGAGCACACGTGCCGCCCCTTGACTCGTGTCCTTCACGATTTGTTTCACCACCCTCTTGCCAAATTTCTTTTTCAGATGAGCGAGAATCTTTTGTCCTCCTTTTTTAGCCACCGCCCCCGCGACGGTCCCAGCCAGCGCTTTGCCCGCCATGGCGGCCAAAGGGGCTAGCGCTAAGGGCAAGAGCCCACCCTTTTGATTCTTGACCGGGCCGTAGCCGCCGAGTTCATTCCAACGGATAGGGAGGAGTCCCCCGCCGCCTTGCTCTCCGCGGCCCCCCTGGAAGACAGGAATGGAGGTGGGCGTGCGTTGAGGGCTGGAGGCGTGGGCGGGGAGCGCATGGAACACAGGTATCGAAGACCCTCCGCCAACCACGTCCCCCATAGATGGCACCGGTGCCATAGTCCCCGTAGACGGTCCATAATTCATCCTTTCCTTTTCAGAGCACGCTTCACAAATTCCAATGTCGCCACCACGGTCGCTGCTGAGGTGAATGAGATGCGTTGGCCGGACTCGTCGGTTATAAGGATTTCCAGCGTGTCAAACACCGTTTTGGCGAGCGGAAAGTAGCGCATGACCGGAAAGTCTCGTTCCACCACCTTGTTGTACGGGACCTGGGCCGACACGACCCTCAGCAAGGGCGCTTTCACATCCCCCACGATATGCGGCTCAATCAGATCGCAGTACACGTACAAACTGCGCACGGGCTGATGTTTAAAATCACGGTCGAGGGGATAGGGTTTGGTCGTTGAGATTTTCAGGCCGGAATAATAGGTGGACCAGCACTCGGGTTGGTAGCCTATCAAGGGCCACTTGGTCTTGTTTTTGTCATCGGAAAAGTGTTGGGGCGTGTGCCCGTCGCCAAACCCAAACAGCTTGGCCAACCAAGGACTCATGACAAGATGATTGGAAGGTTTGAGGGTTTGAAGGGTCAGCCTTAAGGACCCTTTAGGAGCGGTAGGGTCCCAAACCCATGACACATGATTGGCGTAGGTCGGAATGGCCGCTACGAGGGCTTTGGCGTTCGCGTAGTTCCCGGGCGGTACCACAAAGGTGATTTCGATATTGTGATGGTTTTGAAATTGAGGCATGTTCCCAATGCCGTACACGGTCCGATCTTTCTCCGAAACCGACGAAGGGATCACGATAGCTTTGTCCGGGATCACCACACCATTACAGATCCCGGAGAAACTGGACATCAACGGGGTGGAGGGGCCTGGTTGTTTCATCCTATCTCCGGGATGCGAAGTGGGTTTTTTGGGATCATTCTGCAAACCGATCATGTAGGCCAGGTGAGGGGGGAGGACTAGAATGTACCCGTCCGTCGCGGTTTGTTTCAATTCCAGGATGGTCTTGACCAATGTTTTATCGGGAGATTTCGCCCGGACGTCAAATGTTTTGAGGATCGCTTGGAACCCTCCTTGCACCAAAGCCCAGCGCATAGCATGAACCAGTTCTGTGACCGTTTTGAAATGCTGGGAATCAAAGGTGAGGGTGGTCGAGATCTCTTCTGCTTGTTTAATTTTTCCTTGGATCAGTATAAATTGACGGTCTTGTTCTTTGGGGAACAATTCATCCCAGGCGCGTGGAAATTGCAGGTGGCAGAGGGCCATCTCCCACCGTCGGTCCAAGACCATCATCTCCGGCAGACGGATACGAAAATGGGAGCCCATGTTATTGGGAAAGGTAGCCCGGCTGGCCACGCTAGGCAATGTCATCCAGATGCGGTCGGGGTCCATTCTTTCCGGAAATGGAGGGTCGCTTCCACCTTAGAGGTTTGTGGAAATGAAACAAGTTTCCCGTGCTCGTCGGTTATAAGGATTTCGAAATCCTCAAACACCGTCTTGGCCATCCGCCTGTAGAACAGGGGGGCAAAGTTGCGTTCTTGGACCGTACCGTTTTCGTCGCTGGTCCCTGAAAAAAGGACTCTCAACAAGGGGGCTTTCGTATCCCCCACAATACTGGGTTCCACCAAATCACAGTACATGTAAAGCGTCTTCTTCTTCTTCTGGGGCCTGGGGAAGATCAGTTGCGTGACCGCCATTTCCCAGGCCGGAGACAACTCGTGCATTTGAGGGAGATGGATACGGAACCGGGACGGGACATTGGTGTAGACGTTAGTACTCGTCCCGTTGGTGATGGTAATGTAAAATTCCTCTATCTCCTCCATCCTCTCTCTCTCTCTCTCTCTCTTTCTCCCCACTCAAACACAAATGAATCAGGCAAGCGGGACAACAAACTCTTTTATTTCTTTTTTCACCCGTACGTTTGGGTCTGGAGCTGAGTGACCGGGACCCAGCTGTTAAATTTAGCGGGGTACCCTTCCCATTTCACCAAGACTTCTTCCTGGTTCTTCTTCTTGCCGGGGCGGCGTTGCAACACCTTTTCGATGATAAAGAGACTTTCTTTTTCCACGGCCACCGGCGTCATCTCGCTTTCGTAAAACGTTCCCCGCAACGCCTCCCCGCTCAGGTCCTCCAACCGGTAGACGGGAGGGGTGCGGTAGTCCAACCGTTTTATCACCGTGAACACTTCCTCCGACCAGTTGGCCAGATAGCTTTTTTCAAAATGGCCTTTGGTCTTGCTAATCCGTACCGTGTCGCCGGAACGGTACAGCGGTTTCTTCGGTTTCCTCTTTAGTGGCGTCGGCTGCTTTTCCCGGTACAAGACGGCCCGCACCTCATGGTCGTTGAAGGGCGTGACGGTGATGGGGGCACGTCGAATGCTACTGTGGACGGCTCGGTTGTACCCGAGCACCAATTGGGGGAGGACTTTCAAATACTCTTTCTTCCCGGTGGCCGTGAAATATTTGTACATGCGTCCCTTGAGCGTCCGGTTGAACCGCTCGGCAATCTGGGCTTTAGTCTCATTGTACGTCACGAAAAAGGCCACGTCATTCTTTTTTAAAAAAGCCTGGAACTTGCGGTTGGTAAATTCTGTCCCGGCATCGGTCTGCAACCGCAACGGTTTCCGTTCGCGGAACACTTGGGTAAAGGCGCGCACCAATTCATCCCCCGTCTTGTTCTTCAGGGGGACCGCCCACGCGTACTTGGACAACACATCGATGATGGTCAAAATGTGTTTGTAGCCCTTGTTGAAGGTGCTCGTGGCTTGCATGTCCACCAGATCCGCCTGCCACTGCTCGTCCAGGGCCAGCACGCGCACGCGCCCTCGCAGAAATTTTTTTCGAAAAGGGCGGTGCAACGTAAAGGTCAATTGTTTTTTCAGCCACGCTAAAGTTGTGGTGCGCGTCACCCCCACTTCGCTAGCCGCTTTCACCAGACGGGCAGCACCCCCAAAGGCAGCAGGGCTGCTGGGGTCGTAATACAACGCCTCGAGCAGCGCGGAAGGATTCTTTTTCTTCTTCTCCTTCTTGCGCCCCATAATCCTCAAAATGAGAGCCCTGAATAATCACTTTTCCTCCGCAACACGCCAAGAGACAGCGGACACGTTTCAAAATGCCGTGGCACTTGAGGGACGGACCTCCTCCTCCGCCGCAGGGCATTCTGTACTCTCCCCGAGTCTAGCGCGCGGTACCTCCCTTATACTTTTTTCCCCCTAGAAAAGACAGACACCAACATTTTTCCCTGGATATTTTTATTGTTTTTTACACGAAGCAAAAGGGAGACAGGGGAACGTCTTTGAGAGATTCTTGGACCGTAGGGTACTTGCTGTCGTAGGTACACCTCCTGCCACTGTCTTCGTACAATTTGTAGGTGAAGGTAAGGGGGTTGGTGAAAACGACGGCCGATTGCTTGATTATGCAGGTCCCGCATTTTAGGTCCAGATAGATCCTCTTCAAGGCCTTCTCCAACAATCCTGGCGCGTACGGCATGCTCAACTTCTTGTCTTCCGCCTCTTCCTTGAACAGGGCACACGCAAAACTGTGGGCCATAGTGTTGAGGTAAGGGAGGAGTCCGTCCGCCATTGGATCCTTCTCTCGCACCAGGGTTTCCATGGTTGTTGAGGGGTACCTGTCGTGAATTTGAGTGACGTAATCCATGCCAAAACATCTCACTTTGTCGTAGAGGGGATTGTCCACGACCGCATACTTCCGTTTCTGGAACAAATCGGTGATCAGGGTGGCGACCAACTCTTTCTGCATAGTGTAGTAGGTTCCTTGGACATGCGCACGGAAGGTGGTTTCCAGGATCACCAGCCAAGTCGCCTTCCCCTCTTCTGTTTCCATGAACAAATCGTCCATGGTCGGTGTACTTCCGTGGGTCAGCGTAAAATGAGGTCTGAAAAAGTTGACCCCTCGCATCTGCAGCATATGGAAGGTCAGCCGGTCCACAAAGTAACGCACGGCTGTCACGAACCAAGTCAGATTTTCTTTTGGCCTCTTCCTCTTTCTCTTCTCAGCCATCCTCTCTTCAGCCTCCTCCTCTTCTTCCTTCCTCTTCATCCTCTTCTGTCTCTTCTCGCTCTGGACGGGGATTCCTTCCTCCATGGCATCGTCGTCGTCGTCGTCGTCACACTTGATCAACGCCATTATCTCGGCCACCCTCTTGTTGGAAACTTGTTCTTCTTTTTCTTCCTCATCCTCCTCTTCTCTCTCTTCCACGTCGTAATTCGCTAGGGCTCTGTTCATGTGACCCCTTAAGGCATTGAAATGGTTCTCCACAGGGATCAGTTGGTTATCCCCCTTCGTCACAGGACTGTCACAAGCATGATGTTGACGCCAGATCATACTCGAGGTGACCATACTACCACCAAAGTGGTAGGCGATACGGTACAACCGTTCGCTTCGCCAGGACTTGGTCCGCAAATCCTGAACGTAGTCGTACAACTCAAACTCCGAGTAGTCGTAGAGTTGCTGCCATACCTGGAGGGTGTAGTGGTCCCAGATAGGTAACAGAAGGTCAAACTGTTCTTTCAGGAGCTGGTTCGTGACATGGGGGAGTAACTGCTTGATGGCGTTCTCGTGGTACTGCCTCACCTGGAACTTACTTTCTTTAAAGCTCAGTCCGGTAGCGAAATAGCCGTCCAACCTCATGGTGGTCTGGGAGTACCGCGCACACAGATGGAAGTACAGGTAGGTTAGGAAGTGTTCGTACTCTGTTATGAGGGCTCGCTCTCTCTTGTACCGGGGGTCTTGCACTGTCGAGAAGTGGGGCTCCGGGGGGTGGTGGTCTTTGTCAAAATGGGCACGGGACGCTGAATCTATGTCCATGTAGTGGGAAGAGATAAGGTTCACTACTACCCTCCCCTCCGCATTCAAGGTTTCGGCGTGGTACCAAAACTCCCGGGGGAGGGCCCGTTGGGTACGGCAACGGCACAAGTAGCCCTGCGTTCCCCAGACCAGGTCCTCACGCAGCCGAGTCTCGCATACCTCGTACCACATCAGTCCCAGACCCTGCTTCAGGGGAAGCCACCGGAACAAGAACCTCGCCATCTCCCTCAGGAAATTATGGCGTAAGGACATGTGGGGCCAATCGGTTTCCTCGCTCAACTGATGTTCCAGGGCCATCGCATCCATTTTTGTGAATTCCTCATTGGCAATGTCAAGCATCATCGCTTCTATCTCTAGCCTCTCTTCGGGGAGCACATCTAGGCTGAGCCAATACGACAAACACCCCATCATCATGTACTCCAGTTCCTTCAAGTACCTCTCCTCCAACTCATTCTTCAAGTCAGGGAACTCCTTCTTCACTACCTGTGCTATTTTCAATCGGTTCCAGGTCTCCCGTTCGGTCAACAGGTCTCGGTAGAGGTATCCCAAAAGGTACACGCACACACACCTCATATCCTCCTTGTACTTGAAAATGATCTTGTTGTTGCTGTCGTGCTTAATCACCCACGCGTCCTCCTCGTTATAGCCGGAAGTCTTCAAAGTCAAGGCTTTGCGTTTGCCCTCTCGTTGGGCCACTTGCTGCACCCTCTGAAAACAATCCCCGTTCGCGTAGGAGACCACCGCCATGTACAGGGAGGCCAACGTGACGTGCATTGGACTCATGGGAGGGAGGTCGCTATGCCTCGTCTCGGTGTTCATGAGGCGTATCTTCTGCAGAAAACCTCCAAACAATTGGGCCATGTCGTCCGTCCCCTTTTCCCACAGTTTGCCTTGCCACGTTTGCAAAATGACATACGCTTGGTCGGTTGTGAGTTGTTTCAGGCTGGCCACCACCTCGTCTCTCATCTCTAGCGTGACGGGTAACGCACACATCTGCCCAAAATAGGGCAGGAACTCGTTCAGGTGTTCCGGCGAAAAGCCTTGGCGAGCTTTCTCCCAATTCTCGGCGAATCCCTCTTTCGGCCGAATTATTTTCCATTGCGAAATGTCGGCGGTCACCAAAGCCACGTACAAATGTTGGGTCAATGCTTTAAATTGTTCACGGCTCGCTTTCTCCACTTCGTCTACCGATAGGAATTTCATCGTGTTGATCATCTTCCCAAAGAGTCCACACTTTATGGTACTCTCGATAGAGCATAGACACCACGGCAAAGAGCCAAAACAACATGAATGCCTTCTCCCCAAGGGTTCACTTTCTTATACGGCCCGGGGTCTTTTCCGGCCAGCCAATCCCCAGCCTGGGTTTGGTCTCCTTTCCAAAAACCCCCCTCCGAACCTTGCGGGACCCCCCGAAAATTCCGACCAATCAGAAGCCTGGCTTTCGCCCCCAACTGAGTGACATGTCGTTTGACAGGACCGCGTGCGTAATGGCGTCGTTTTAGGCCACGCCCCCCGTCTAGGCCAATCAGGAGGCAGGAGGCTGCCGCCAAGTGAGCCCCCTTACTACTGATCTATGACCCTAATGTATATATACACCGCTCATGGTTTATTTTTAACCTAGCAATTGTTTTTTTAAAGACCGAGATGGCCCCTATATCTGTAACTGCATGAGGGGGCACTTTCTAGGATAAGGGGACAAGGTACACGTATATAAGTAATCATTTGATTTAGACAATCAGAAAATTTACTTCATAAAAGCGCTCAGCCGTGTCCTTTTGGTCTCAGCCTAGTAGTCAGGCCCTTCTGTCCTCCTTGTTATAGAACATAAAGTGGTGGACAGCCGACGATGTGGACGATCGGTTTACGAAATTCAAGTGAGTTTGGCATTATCGAAATCTAATTGATTTTCGTAATATATGGATGTCTTCAGGTACTCCATTAAAACAAAAAGTAATGCATGTTGGTGAAATCAGTAGTGCGCCACTTTTGCGCGGCACCAATGCGCCAATAACGTTTAGGACTGCGATCGATGGTGCGGTGCAGATTAAACCCGGAAGTCTCCATTAACTATTGCCTTAATTCTCATTCCAGCTACTAGGAATCAAACTTACCCCATCGAAATCTATTGTCTTCTTGAGTGCTGCGTAAAGAGCAAACTGTACAAAGAACAAAAACAAAAAGTCTTCACAACCTTGCCGGGTAATGACTGATTATATTTTTCGGGGGATGTTGGCAACTAACCTGGCACACGAACACGCCACAGTCATCTGTATTTCTTTGTAGTGGTATGGTCTACGAAATAAGATGATATTTATGGAAGTATGATTTGTGAAACAACGGATCCGCTGCTTACTCCGGACAAGGAATCGTAATGACATACGGTTCTTTTTGCTACGTCAATAACCTGCGGCATGAAATAAATAGACAAGTCCATGACGGCACGGCAACATTACTACGCTGTGATATTTAAAACCACATGAAGAAGGCTGTTTTACAATAAACACTGATATAATCAACTAAAGTCGATCAAGGTATGCTAAGCGCCGTGGGAAGCGAGTAGCAGCTGACGTTCAGAGCAAAAGAGCGAAGGGCTAACGAAGGCTAGCGCTCGAAACGTCAGCTGCTACTCGCTTCCCATGGCGCTTAGCATACCTCAACAATGAAGATTGCATTCCTACCACAGAAGAAGGGAAAGGGGAAGGGGAGGTGAGGAAGAGGAGGTTATAATTGGAAAATTTAGCAATAGATAGGCCATGGGTAAGCCATAGGTAAGCCCTTGGAAAGCAATCGCCTACGCCAAACCTCTAATGTACTTTGTTAAACCGTTTAGTACACTAATAAACGCAAATATAAACTCTCTCTCCGTATCTCTCCTACAACCCTTTAACATATGTGGCAACGAAGAAATAACAACTAACTAGTGCGAAGCTAACACCTACCTTTCAGAACTTTAAACCAACCTATGTGTGTCCAAAGTTGTGGATGCCACGTTGGGTGAAGTTGAACTATGGTGCATTGTCGGCCCAAGACACTCGATGCTATAGTGCCTACGAGTGGATTTGATGTACCAAACAGATCCTCCAGTGTTTCCCGTATGCCATCCTCAGAGCAATTGACTGAAACTGGCTCTTGGTGAAACATCACCAAGGCATATTCGCCGTAAAGCTGTAAGAGGCTCAACACTCTCCCTTGGATTACAAACTTTTACACGTGAATCCCCTAAAAGCCTATTTGCTATATTCTCGTTAAGATGAACGTAAATATACTCCAGCTCCATTGCATGATGCTCCGTGATTGCTGCATCCTTTACGACTGAATTTGCGACGTTATCGTGAAAGTTATCCGCCTTCACCAGGAATGTTTGTCCAGTAGCAGGTGAAGCTATTCTCATTGATATCAATTACATAAAGGTAGCACCGGAGCTAAAAACAACTCGTATTTCATTTTGATACACATTCCTGTTACACACACAAAAAAAAAAATTATGAAATAGAGAAAATGGTAACTCGCTTTTTACGCCTAACCAAACAAAATAATGTTAACAAGAGCCCATCTGGGCTTTCACTCGGGCCACATGAGATTGAAGATGAAATTACACTTTCATTTGAAATCCTCTAGTAATAACCGAAGGGAAGAATTATTAGCTGCATTTAGCAGTCTTTAGGAGTGGCTGGTAGCGCGCAGTGACATTCATTCTCTGCTCCCCTAGTATATAATATGTAATTTTTTAAATATTTTTGTTTTTCTCGTGTATGTAAATTAAAGAAGTTGACCTCTACTTATTCATGTTCATGTTACGCACGCTTATAGCGGAGCGCGGTAATTACGTCACAAGTCTAGACCCCCCGCCAAGACTCAGACAAACAAACCGCTTTTCTTGTATCAACTTACAAGAATTGACTAGCACTTCAGTTCGTCCTCTGTCTATTCTACCAGAAATGACTGCTTTCCTGGACCATATTTTGAAAGAGAACCTGATGATTATACTGTCGAACAGCTTAAACTTTGGCTGAAATACAGAGGATTGAAACAAAGCGACAAACGTCGATCTTGTCAAGCGAGTTTTGCATCTTCGCTGGCCAACCAACGAGACATGCTTACTATATAGACTGTCAAGTCCTATTTAAACTGTATCCCAAACTCATCATGGCTTTTCCCATGCAATATCGTTGTAAGACTTCACGGCTAAACATTGAAAAGTTACAAAGGTCAGGTTTTCCTGTATTAAGGCAAAAACAAAAGAATGTAGCCGCATGCCGAGTGCAATCATCTTCTTCAATAAAACTCATCGGAGACCAAAGCTGTTATGGCTGGAAGAGCATATACATTAAAACTATGAACTGATAGCATCCTAAAATTCGGCAATATTGCTTATGTTGGTGTGCTCTTTCAAACCATTATGTTATTGTTTGCATTTATCGAGTTTTCAAATTTAATACCTGCAGCTCCGAAAGAAATTAACTTCATTCGTGCTCAGAAAATAAATCAAAGCATTGTAGATGTACTGTAGACGAGGCTTTGCTTCCAAAATTTATTTAGAATCCACTGATAAATTCAAGTAAACTTAATGGTTGAACAGTAGTTCCTTCTCATTGTTTACTGGTGGATATACATAGTCAGAGTTTCAGTAATTTATAGCCACTTACGTTTCATTGCCAGACCTAGTCTCGTTGTTCGGTGCTTTTAAGGTCTCTTGTACAAACATTTATCCAATACTGACATTTCTCACTGAATTTGCTGTAAAGGTTTTGGAACAGAAAAGCTCCTCCTGTGAGTGATCAAAAAGGCCGAGAAAAGATGAGAAACCTGATCTACTAGCGGTGTACCGATCGATGCTTCATTCTCCGAGACTTCATTCTCCGAGACATATCTCTTTGAGCGCCGGATTTATGAAGGTTTTTCACATCTAGAGTCACTCTTACATCTCCCCCAGCAACAATGCTTGGTATAGTCACCATTACTGATATGACTAGGAATCTTACTGAAGCAGCTGAAGGCATTGATTCTTTTTTTTTATCGAAAAAAATACGAATTCGGTCCTAATTTAGTCTGCTGTTCTGCAGGTTCAGAGTACTAATAGATGAGTGTCTCAAATGTATGTTTATATTTGTCCCATATTATAAGTTGTATCCTGTCCCACCTATGATGGAGCTATCACTGTATTTCTCTACTGTTCTTTCTACCCTGCGGCTCTTTGATCGCGTCCATATCGGTATTTGTTGGACTAAAGATTATTAACTGAAATGCCCGTTTTGTTTATCTCTATTTAAAAGCTTTTACCCTCCTTCCCAAAACTGCAGTCTGCTCATTATATTACAGAACTATAAAGGGCACTGTTGGAAGCCTTTAATTTCTCGAACCAAAATCTCGGCCGTGAGAGGAGTCTTGTTTACCGTGAGAGTTGAATAACTGCTTCGGTCATCATATTCTGTGCTGAGTGTTTATTACCTACGAAACGTACCTCAAACAAGAGCGCCAGTTGAAATATCCTGAGCCTGTTGGAAGGCTTTCGCACGAGTGAACTTAAATAAAACATTAAACTGCTTACGTTTGAGAGATGGGACTCCAAATTTGAGAGAAAATTCCTCGCACCGTCGTCCACCATCTTGATTTACTGTATTTAATTATGTAAATAAATTAACCTGGCGATTGTTGCGTGACCAGCACAGTGCAATCTGATTGGTGTGAATTTGACCTTTAACGCATGCGCAGAAATTTTGCTACATGAAACAAAAAAAAAAAAAAACAAAAAAAATAACGGCTTGCAGATTTAGACTCGGTGCTGCCACAGGCAGCCCGAGTAACAAGGCCGATTTCTACTATGCATGACTACTGCAGTGCGTGACATGGGCCCACCCATGTCGCTTTAATTTTGGAAAACGATACCAACACTTGCGCGAAGAAGAGAGTCATTGTTAATAACTTCGAACTGTATAGAAAAATCTATCATAAAAAACGTCATGGTTCATTAAAGTCTACTTTCATGTACTAGAAACCTACTCACACTATAATTCACGATCAGTTCGCATAAGTACCAGAGCTAATGCCATGATGACATTGCCGGGATTCCCGTACCTCAGTTGGAATTTATTTTAACTTGCCAATTGAATCGGCAACTGTCTCCCTCAAGCATTTTATTGTGAAGTCACGAATCAGGAAATGACCTAAAATACACACAATATTCACTGTAATGCTCTTAGAGCAGTATAATGCTTACTGATAGGTGAAAAAAAATAACGTGGAAGCAGTTTAAAGTCAGTTGGAGTTTATTTTAACTTGCCGGTTGAATCAGGAACTGTCCCCCTCAAGCTTTGTATTGTGAAGTCTCGAATCAGGAAATGACCTAAAATACACACGACATTCACTGTAATGCTCTTAAAGCAGTATAATGCTTACTGATAGGTGAAAAGAATAACGTGGCAGCAGTTTAAAGTCAGTTGGAGTTTATTTTAACGGACATTTTAACTTGACGGTTGAATCAGGAACTCAGTCCCCCTCAAGCTTTGTATTGTGCAGTCTCGGATCAGGAAATGACCTAAAATACACACGATATTCACTGTAATGCTCTTAAAGCAGTTAATAATGCTTTTGGAGTTTATTTTAACTTGCCGGTTGAATCAGGAACTGTCCCCCTCAAGCTTTGTATTGTGAAGTCTCGAATCAGGAAATGACCTAAAATACACACGATATTCTGAAGTGTAGAATCAGGAAATAACTTTGAAATAGGCACGATATTCTTGCTGAGGAGAATAAAGTGAGTTAAAATTAAATAGGAGATATTGTAGTTGAGTCTACGAATAGCAGTTTCAGCGGTATTGACCCAAACGCCTCACTTCAATGTAATGAAGCGCTATTCAAACTGTGTAGGGTGTTGGTGTCGTGTAAGAATGATGGTTTCAATGGCGCTTCATTACATTGAAGTGAGGCGTTCGGGTCAATACCGCTGAAACTCCTATTCGTAGACTCAACTACAATATCTCCTATTTTACACTCCAATCCAGGTTTTATGTGTTTGTCATGGTTCAATGACCCGGGTAACACAAGAAGACAATGACGTAATTAAGTAAATGATAACGTGACGAAAGACATTTAACATTTACGACATGAACTAACCATGCGATGAATCAGTAAATGCTTGAAAATCGAACATACTACTCGTCAAATGCGGGACACATATAAGTATATCGTTTCCTTTGTAGGTAACAATACATGCAAGGTTTTAAAATTAAGTTAGGAGCATTTAAGCGATTCGCTGCGCTTCTAATCTGAGTTGGTGAGGTCAATCGACCGTGAAACAGTAAGCACCGAGATAAATACACTAAGCAGTGGAACTGGAAAATATATCGCAGAGTTATACAAGGTTAGATACCAATGTGATGATATTTAGGTAAATCATCTTCACATTTAGCCTTTACGTCGATTTTAGAGCACAATTGAAGTTTTCAGGGCTAACCCCCCGGTTTTAAATCAGTAAATGCCCGAATCAGGAAACAGCCGAATCAGGAAAGCGAATCAGTAACCAGCTTCACCCTGGTTTTTTTGCAAGCATCCTTTATCTAAATGCGTTATCTTTAAAGCAGACTGTAAAACACTCTAACTCGCTCAGTACGATCTTTTATTCTTATTCAATAATCTCACTGGTATCTAGATAGTCCTCAAAATGGCTAATGCCAACCAAAACAGCGTTTGTCTGAATGAGTTCGTTGACGCTTGTAGTAGTTAAATAACTCGAAGTAACAATCATTCGAACACGGATGACCCGGTGCTCATTGGCGATTTCTGTAGGCGATTCACAACTTCGCGCCAAGTAATTGGAAGGCTGATTTCTTCCAGGCCGTTTATATTCTTTGCTAAACGACATCAATGGACTGTGCCAGTACTGGGAAAAAAATCAACCTTACTTTGCGACAGTAACCAACCTAGCAATTCAGAGCGTCTCGCCAGGCCTGAGGTTGAATACCTGGGAACACGTGGGCGGCCAAAGCTTGTGGTCGATATGGATAAGGTAAAGCTACTGCGCGACGTTGGCTTTTCGTGGAAGAAAATAAGTAACCACGTAGGAGTGTCAGTTTCGACAATGAAGAGAAAGGTTTCTTCTACTGAGCCAAATCTAAAGTCTAAATTTACTAATATTACAGATGATGAATTGGAGGTAGCGGTGAAGAAGGTCAAGGATCAATTTCCTCGTTGCGGGGAGAGAATAGTAACGGGATTGTTAAGGGCCGAGGGAATTCATGTCCAGCGAGAGAGAATAAGGAAAATAGTTAGGCGAATCGATGCGATGGTTTGACAGTCATAAGCGTGTCCCGTACCGCGTGCCGGCTGCGAAATCATTATGGCATATTGATGCCAATCTCAACGTTTTATGAATAACGTTCGAGGAACCGGGAGAGGATCATTCATCAAGGGTTTATCCGTGCACAATCAGCGTGTTGAACGCATGCATAGGGACTCAACACGATGTGTGACTTCCACATTCATTGATATTTTTCATTTTCTCGAGGAAAATAGTTTAATTGACCGTGACGATGAACTCCATCTGTTCTGCCTCCATTACACTTTTCTCCCACGTATTAATCGAAGCCTGGAGCAGTTTCGACAAGGGTGGAACTTTCACGATATCTCAACGGAGGGTAATAAGACCCCTTTCATGATTTGGTTAGAAAGCATTATAGCCCCAAAGAATGAGTCTAGAACTGAAATAAATGAGCTGCTGAGACAAGCAGACTGATTGAGTCTTATGGATTAGAACTCCTAGAAAATGACTGTCTGGATGATACTACTGATCAAGATGATAATTTTGACCTACCAACGCCTGGAACCCCTTTAACGCCGAGCCAACTAGAACATCTAAAGTTATCAGTGGATCCTTTAAAGGATGACAATAACTACGGCGTTAATGTGTATCTGGAGGCTATGTTTACAGTTCGAAAACTTTTAATTCTTTGATTATGGACTATACAGATTCTATAAAAAAATACATGTTTGAGGTCCGCCCTAGCAAATTAATCGGAAATCATGACTACCGCGAGATAATACGAAGTAAATACGTACAACTTATGATTACCGATCAAGTGTTTTATTTAAAGTGCATATTAATCGATTTTTTTTATTCTTTTAAAATACACAGCTTATGTGATAGATAAAGAATGAGCGGACGGACGATCTTTATGGGATTTACAAACTAGAGCTGAAAGCGAGAGTTTGTAAATTACATCAGTAAAGATCGGACGCGAATTCGTTATCGCATTTATCAAACGTCTAGCTGTAGAGAGTCATGTTTTCAGTTATTTTGTACCCTACTAGCAGAGGTTTCTCTATGTCTTCCATTCTACCAAGACAGAGAGAGCCCTCTGCTAGCAGACGTCAAAGTATATGTAAATCACGACGAAATCTCTAGTAGGATTAAAGACACTGATGTTTTATTAATTTCCTTTGTTTTTGGTTCACGAATTATTAATAATGAGTTTTATAATGATATGGAAAGTTAAGTACTGCGAGGTGATTGCAAGGGAACTGATGTATCTGATCAAAAGAACTGATAGACTGCACAAGTATTCCTCTAAGTTTTTTTTTTTTTTTCAAAAATCAAGCATAATTAATGAGCATTTTGTCCAATCAGATGAAGCAAATCACTCACGTGCTGCTCCTTTATACCCGGTAAAACGAAAGGATCTTTATACGAGTTTTCACCGTACGAGTGTGGCCCTAATATATAAAACTTCATGGTTGAGGCCTTTGTCCTTTCTTCAAAGTTTCCCTCCGTTTTCCAACTTCGCATGTCAGTGACGCACAACGTAATTCTTCGCTTTTCATCTCAATTTCTGAAAATTATTATCTTCTAATAGAAGTAACGTTTTTGAAGCCGTTCAATAAACTCGCAGCACGTGGCTTTTGTACTACCAATCGGCTGGATATTATAAAAGAATAAAAACATTCAATTCATATGCACCTTAACATCTGTATTGTATTGCACAGTTTCCATATCATAATTTGTTGCTATCACAATGTTCCGCATTATCAATCCAATTAATAGAAAGTATAACTGAATACGTGTGTGTATAGCCTTTTTGTTATTGCCAACATTGACTTCTGTAATATTGATGGAGATATTAAATGGCTCTGTTATTGATGGTCATTAATCGCTTCTTTATTTTCAATCACAAATTATTTTTTCGATCACAAGTTTTTTTCGATCACCAGAGGTTTTTTTCGATCACCAGAGGTTTTTTTTCGATCACCAGAGGTTTTTTTTCGATCATCAGAGTATTTTTTTCGATCACCAGAGTTTTTTTTTCGATCACCAGAAGGCCAGAAGACGCCATCCCAAAATGCACTGCACTAAAATACTTCATTGAGAGCAGGAACTGCTAATCAAACAGCATGCAGTATAAAAGTTCTAAAAAGCGGTTGTTGACAGCAAATCCCGCGTGGCGTAAGGGATAGTGACGGTTAGGGTTTCGGATCGAGTCTTCGTGGAGCCGATTTTTTTTATATAGTTGAGGGAAGCGTACTCGTTCGCCTACATTTCTAAGTGCCGCTTTAGTTTGTACCCTAGAAATATAACATCGAGAAAATTGCAATTCGACCTTCTGGCGGATGGAATCGAGCCGCAACCTGTTTGTGATAGAAGTATGGTTTCAAATATTTTGTGATAATAGTCACTTCTGAATCTGTGCTGTCAATGGTACAAGGTGCAGCCCTAGCAAGAACCTTGTCATGCATAATTTGTTGGCTTCGACCTTATGTTATCATTGAAAAGATTGAATGGTTTACTTGCAATACAGAATTATTTATAAACACAAAATTTAAAAATACAGAAATTATCTTTCATAACTCGCTCATTCACTGCTCTCACCACAGGTAGCCCAAGCTTGGGATCTGTAAAATATTAACAGCATTTGTATGGGATTTTTTTAGTTTTCCATGTACAACGTTAATCTTGGATAAAGATCGAGAAAAAACCTTAGTGGCTGAGCCAATAATGAAATGGGAAACTGCATCACATAGTCCCAGTTCCAATGTATCCCTGCCAACATATACCGATTTTGGAACTCTTTGCCAAATCATGCCATTTAGAGATTCATTTTGGTTTAAGAGTCTTGCCATGTAGGCACTTATTTAGCAAGCTGTCCTCACTTAATCTCACATATGCTGGCTTCACTTTCTCAATGACATTCAAAGGAAGACCAGGACCATGCTTGTAGCTCTTAGTATTCTTTGCCTTGTCTTGCTGAATCTTGCACCAGCTAGTACTTCCCACAGGGCAGTGATCATGGAGGGGTCTGGTTTCATTAGACGCACAATGAAATAAGCTTGCATGTGTAGCTTAATCCTAGCGTGCCAGTTTTGCCGTATTTGGAGTAGAAATACCAGAAAATGTGTTTTTTGTAACCTAACCTTAATCTCTCAAAGTTACTTGTGTACCCTAAACTCCTCAAAGTGGCGCTATTTCTCGAGCTTTTAATGGGTTTCGACGTACTACACGTCAAAACAACGGTCTCTTCCAGTACTTTAATCCTAGCGTGCCAGTTTTGCCGTATTTGGAGTAGAAATACCAGAAAATGTGTTTTTTGTAACCTAACCTTAATCTCTCAAAGTTACTTGTGTACCCTAAACTCCTCAAAGTGGCGCTATTTCTCGAGCTTTTAATGGATTTCGACGTACTACACGTCAAAACAACTGTCTCTTCCAGTACTTTAATCCTAGCGTGCCAGTTTTGCCGTATTTGGAGTAGAAATACCAGAAAATTGCGTTTTTTCTAACCTCTAGCTCTCAAATAAAGAAATTATGGGATAGATCTGAGACAAAGGCATTATGGGATCGAAAGGCCAGAAAAGTCAGATACTGTCATTTGCTCTTAAAATAAAACACTGGAAAGCGCGTTATTGCCTCTTAAAGTGAAGAAGCACACAACATGAGGCATGTTAACACAAATGGAGCCTTCTTGTCTAAGACTGTTTTTGTGTAAACGTGCCTCATGTTGTGTACCCTAAACTCTTCAAAGTGGCGCTATTTCTCGAGCTTTTAATGGATTTCGACATACTACACGTCAAAACAACTGTCTCTTCCAGTACTTTAATCCTAGCGTGCCAGTTTTGCCGTATTTGGAGTAGAAATACCAGAAAATTGCGTTTTTTCTAACCTCTAGCTCTCAAATAAAGAAATTATGGGATAGATCTGAGACAAAGGCATTATGGGATCGAAAGGCCAGAAAAGTCAGATACTGTCATTTGCTCTTAAAATAAAACACTGGAAAGCGCGTTATTGCCTCTTAAAGTGAAGAAGCACACAACATGAGGCATGTTAACACAAATGGAGCCTTCTTGTCTAAGACTGTTTTTGTGTAAACGTGCCTCATGTTGTGTACCCTAAACTCTTCAAAGTGGCGCTATTTCTCGAGCTTTTAATGGATTTCGACGTACTACACGTCAAAACAACTGTCTCTTCCAGTACTTTAATCCTAGCGTGCCAGTTTTGCCGTATTTGGAGTAGAAATACCAGAAAATGTGTTTTTTCTAACCTAACCTTAATCTCTCAAAGTTACTTGTGTACCCTAAACTCCTCAAAGTGGCGCTATTTCTCGAGCTTTTAATGGATTTCGACGTACTACACGTCAAAACAACTGTCTCTTCCAGTACTTTAATCCTAGCGTGCCAGTTTTGCCGTATTTGGAGTAGAAATACCAGAAAATGTGTTTTTTGTAACCTAACCTTAATCTCTCAAAGTTACTTGTGTACCCTAAACTCCTCAAAGTGGCGCTATTTCTCGAGCTTTTAATGGATTTCGACGTACTACACGTCAAAACAACTGTCTCTTCCAGTACTTTAATCCTAGCGTGCCAGTTTTGCCGTATTTGGAGTAGAAATACCAGAAAATTGCGTTTTTTCTAACCTCTAGCTCTCAAATAAAGAAATTATGGGATAGATCTGAGACAAAGACATTATGGGATCGAAAGGCCAGAAAAGTCAGATACTGTCATTTGCTCTTAAAATAAAACACTGGAAAGCGCGTTATTGCCTCTTAAAGTGAAGAAGCACACAACATGAGGCATGTTAACACAAATGGAGCCTTCTTGTCTAAGACTGTTTTTGTGTAAACGTGCCTCATGTTGTGTACCCTAAACTCTTCAAAGTGGCGCTATTTCTCGAGCTTTTAATGGATTTCGACGTACTACACGTCAAAACAACTGTCTCTTCCAGTACTTTAATCCTAGCGTGCCAGTTTTGCCGTATTTGGAGTAGAAATACCAGAAAATGTGTTTTTTCTAACCTAACCTTAATCTCTCAAAGTTACTTGTGTACCCTAAACTCCTCAAAGTGGCGCTATTTCTCGAGCTTTTAATGGATTTCGACGTACTACACGTCAAAACAACTGTCTCTTCCAGTACTTTAATCCTAGCGTGCCAGTTTTGCCGTATTTGGAGTAGAAATACCAGAAAATGTGTTTTTTGTAACCTAACCTTAATCTCTCAAAGTTACTTGTGTACCCTAAACTCCTCAAAGTGGCGCTATTTCTCGAGCTTTTAATGGATTTCGACGTACTACACGTCAAAACAACGGTCTCTTCCAGTACTTTAATCCTAGCGTGCCAGTTTTGCCGTATTTGGAGTAGAAATACCAGAAAATTGCGTGTTTTCTAACCTCTAGCTCTCAAATAAAGAAATTATGGGATAGATCTGAGACAAAGACATTATGGGATCGAAAGGCCAGAAAAGTCAGATACTGTCATTTGCTCTTAAAATAAAACACTGGAAAGCGCGTTATTGCCTCTTAAAGTGAAGAAGCACACAACATGAGGCATGTTAACACAAATGGAGCCTTCTTGTCTAAGACTGTTTTTGTGTAAACGTGCCTCATGTTGTGTACCCTAAACTCTTCAAAGTGGCGCTATTTCTCGAGCTTTTAATGGATTTCGACGTACTACACGTCAAAACAACTGTCTCTTCCAGTACTTTAATCCTAGCGTGCCAGTTTTGCCGTATTTGGAGTAGAAATACCAGAAAATGTGTTTTTTCTAACCTAACCTTAATCTCTCAAAGTTACTTGTGTACCCTAAACTCCTCAAAGTGGCGCTATTTCTCGAGCTTTTAATGGATTTCGACGTACTACACGTCAAAACAACTGTCTCTTCCAGTACTTTAATCCTAGCGTGCCAGTTTTGCCGTATTTGGAGTAGAAATACCAGAAAATTGCGTTTTTTCTGACCTCTAGCTCTCAAATAAAGAAATTATGGGATAGATCTGAGACAAAGGCATTATGGGATCGAAAGGCCAGAAAAGTCAGATACTGTCATTTGCTCTTAAAATAAAACACTGGAAAGCGCGTTATTGCCTCTTAAAGTGAAGAAGCACACAACATGAGGCATGTTAAACACAAATGGAGCCTTCTTGTCTAAGACTGTTTTTGTGTAAACGTGCCTCACATATATATGTTTTTCTTTCTTAATCTTTGGTGGCGATTCCATTACAAAAAGGTGAGAGCAGCATTGGCTTGATTTATTCACATGAACGAAATGTGGGAAAGTCGTTGACATTGAGTATCCTGGCCCGTGGTGAAGGAGTAAGTTCCAAAACACACCCTCTCCTGTGCAGTGGAGGAGATCAAACTATTTGTGGAACCTCCCTGTAAGTTATCGCTCTGAAAGTAATTAATGAAAAACAAGAGAAATTGTTGAGTGTCTAATTAAATTACAATATAGAGACCTTATTATTGCTATATGTTATTTGGTCATGAGGCATTTAATGTATTACTAGTTAATGTAATAATTAATCTGTATAAACAGGGACAGCAATAATACAGTAGTCATGCATTTTTATTGAAAAAATGCATTTCTAAAAATGCATCGCAGGGATGCAATATATTACTTCCTTTCCTATGATTGCATGTGCATACATGTACATATACCAAAGGTTTTGCTTGTTTAGCGACTAGGCAGCATACCCCCATCTTGGATTCGACATGGGGAATCTGGGTGTTTCATGTGTGACTTCTGCACCGGCGACGTGATGACAAGTTGTTGAACAGAATGAGTTATAAACTAAGCCTGAGCACCTCCCTGGCCTGAGCAATCGAGAAAAAAACTAAAGGGATCCAAGGGCACACGTAAGGAATGGGAACGACATATACAGCCCAGGAGCCACTGAGATTCAACGACCGGGGAACTTACAATCGCACTGAAATTTTAATTTAATGACAATAGAGCCTACGATCGACGTCTGTCCTGTAGCATCCGGACTGAACTCCGTACCGAAAACGAAGACATCCGTTTGCTCCGAATATAATTTGAATAAGGCAAATTCCCAATCAAGAGAGTATAAGTAAGAGAGGAATCTTGTAGCGTGCGGTATGCATACATAAGTTTATTCGTTCAACATGTTGGAATTGGGCAGCTATAATCTGATGTGGGACTGGACCTGCATATAATCATCTAACAAATTACAGAGTCCAGTGGGGAGGGGAGGAGCGCATTGTGGTTGGCCACGAATTGTGGTCGAAACAACGAACTTTAACGCAATGATTGTAATAGGTAGTGAATGCTGCCACTCCGTTTAAAGAAGTGTTAAGAAGAAAACTTCAGTAGCTCTTTGGAAGGAAGCATAAAATGCCATGGTGTTAGATAATATATTTTGTAGTTTTGGGGCTATTGTGCGACTGAAGCCTGTTGAGCTGTGGTGTATTTTCTCAAAAGTTTCTCAAGATTTATTTTCATGATTTATTTTCATTTTGTCCCGAGATATCTATCAACGTTTCCCGGTAAATTCCCTGAGCCTACCAATTCCCGATATTTTCTTAATCAGCACAATGAACTACTGTTCTCCGAGCTCCTTGGTGAAGTTTAAACACCGAAAATCAACTTTTAAAGTTTAGTTAGACTCAGTTAGTTGAACAGAGAGCTCGTAAGAATGAGATTGAAATGTAACCAAGATTCCAAGAAAACAAAAGGAAATATAATGATTTAAACCCAACTTAAGCGTGTTCGAGTTTCTCGTCTGACGATCCCGGAGTACCTCCCGTAGGAGAATCCCCCCGATGTTACAGCGCTGTGTTGTGTAACAATATTGTTAAGGACAGCCATTTGGTCGCGTTCGTATTTACGAGAGAAGCGGTCCGGAAATTTATAAGCGCATTTGGCTTAGCTAAGCAGAAATTAATGTCTTGAATGTACTGTGTTGGCAGTTTTGGGAACGTTTTGGATGCAACAGAGATAGAGATGGTAATGTACAACTGTTTTCGCGACAAACCTCCTCGAGATTCATGGCACGTTCATAATACATCCCTAGGCTTAGAGATAGAACGTGCTGCATTATTTACTCGTCAGGGTGAATATAAGCTTAAAGTTCAGTTGAACGACGAGGAGATGTTAACAGCTAACATCGATATCGCCCCTGCTTACTGGGGAATGAAAGCCAATATTTTGGAAAGTGAGGAAAGCAAAGCTAAACAAAGCCATACAAAAGGCAATGGAAAAGCTTAGTAATATACAGAATAACGATAATGTGATCAGTTCGTGAAATGATACGGTAAATATCACCGAAATGTCAAATGGTTTTAATTTGATGGTCGAACGCGAACAGCTGAGCACTGTATTGTTAATATCTAGTAAAGGCTTGAATACTGATCAATCTAGGAGTAGGAGGCACTAATCAAGATTGCCTGCAGTTAGAAATCGTGATAGAGAACCTTCAAGAATGCCAGTGAGAAATATAATAAGCCTGTTTAAAATAACGTGTTTTCTTTGATCTTCCAGCCAGTTGACCTCCGGGTCATGCACTGTTTATATTTGATAAAACGTTTGCAAGTTACATTTGGCTTGCGTTAGATTCCCAAAAACTCAAATCTGCGCCGATGTGGAACGGATAAAAAGTCGTTTGAACCTCTTTGATATGTGATTTCAAAGTTCAGCGGGGCATTTTGATTTAAAGATCAAGACTGTATGCGTCAACACAATTAGCCATTATCAAGCGAAAGTTCTAGTCATAATCAAGCTATGAATAGGTCGTTTATTCCACACACAATAGTAATTTAACTCGTGGATGCACGCATGTGCAGAACGAGTTATTGGGTTTGGGTGGATACGAGATAATTTATTCGTCGTTCTGTGACTCGATGACTCGCCGCTGACTTTCGAATGACCGTCCAAGGTTTCGAAAAGATTTGGTCATGCTGGAGAAGATGTATTGACGGTGCCCATCTAATGCCATACACTTCAAACCTGGACAAACATGGTAGTGGGTCCCTATCGATCACTTAGTGGTGATGACGTAACGATGACGTCATCGGTCACGCGATTTTAAGCACATGCCCATATCTCCCTCATTTCTAATGCCAGCTGGCTCAAACGTAGACAGACATGGTAGTGGGTTGCTATCAATCAGTTAGTGGCGATGACGTAATCGATTACGTGATTTTAAGTACATGCCAATATCTCCCTCATTTCTAATGCCAGACAGTTCAAACTTGGACAGGTATAGTATTATTTTCCCACGATTCACTTAGTGGTGATGACGTCATTGGTCACGTGATTTTTAGTAAATACCAAAATAGCTCACTGACCATCCACGAGTTGCCCTTAGGGGCCCTATGTTTCTTATAATTACCCTGTCCAGAAAACACTGCAAGGCTTCCATATTTAATGAGCATGTGGATATATGGTGTGATAGGAATGCTGCCAATACATGTATATCCTGTTCCACGCATGTCTAGAAACTGCTGACCTCGTGCCTTTGCCTAGTTAAATGAAACAGAGTCACAAGTGTGAGAAACAAATCATGAATCAGTAAAACAATATTTGAGTAAACAAGTTATTGCTCATTTATAAATACCTTGATCTTAAACTCTTCAACTTGATCAGCTGTATTATCTCTTTTAAGCTATTTAGTTCCAGAAAGTTCTGTAAATAAGATTCCTATTTTTAATTTTTAGTAGGCATCGATTAATTGAAATGTTGGTTGATGGAAACATCTCCAAGGAGAATGTTTCAGTAGCTGCTTGATTTTTAAGAGCGGTCGTCTGTAAATATCGCCTAAAGTGTGTAGGATGAGAAAAAATGAAATTCCTCAAACTTTCTCAGAATAATGGCCTGGGTGAGTGATTCATATAAATATAACTTTTAGTTGAATCTTTTTTTATTTTAGCCAAACGGCGACCAAATCGGTTTTACGGCTCTCAGACCGGTTTTTAGGAGCTCGATACCACACATCGTAAACGGCTCGCCTAAAAATGAAAATAGAAATTTATAGCAATACTGTGCAGCTAAAGACTAAGAAAAGATAATGATTTCTCTTTTCATGGGTTGTTTATTTAATTTGATTAAAAATTAAATATTTTAGCGATTTTTCATTATTTTGTTAATTTTAGACATTTTTGGTACGCAAAATAATGACCAAATCGAGAAGCCAAAATCTCCAATGATACATGACGTGGCTATATTAGAGTATAACCTAGCGAAAGAGCAATGTTTCTTCTTCAAATACATGCAATAAAAATTTTGGGCAATTTAAACTACGAATTTTCAGGGCACCAAACGCAAGTGGCACCGACGTAAGAATACTCTCTTTCCTCACAGCGTTCGAATGCACAGAATCTAAGATGAACAGAGGAAAAAAATGTAATATCAACTTCTTTCGGGTTAAATTTGATACTAAAGAAGCCTGAGTACTTTCAGATAGATTATATTTCGGTTTCTACCAATTATGTACAAAATCAGTGGCTTTTAGCGGTATTTTTGCGATGACATATTGTTGAATCTTTACTCGTGCCGGAGCGCCGACAACTTTCAATTGATAGACTACCTTTATGAGACTTCTAAGTCAATCCGAATGATCTACAGTTGAACTATTCACTGTTAGGAATGTTCAAAGTAATTGTAATGGCTTAATATGTAGGTTTCGTAGAGAATCGGTAGCTTTATAAACAAGTCTGATCTGCCGTAGTTCAACTGTCAACAGCTGAGATTGCGTTACACACAGGAAGCCCGCTTTATCAGGAAATATGAACGCGTAATATAACTTACTAGCAGGGACTAGGCCTGAATAGATTGTGCTAGCAAATCCAGCCAAAGTTGCTCCAAAAAAAGGCTAAAAGTTGCTCAAAAGTTGCCAAAAATTGAAAAAGTTGCTCACTTTGGCGAGCCATTTTATTCTAGTTAACAACTTAAAACATGGATGTTGGATGTGTAATTCAATATAATCTTAAAGTTCAACATAACTACTAATACTAGTACTTTCTAATGAAGTAAAGTAGTTTCTAATGAGTAAATCTCATGATATTGACCATAGACACCACATACGGTGATAAAGTTTACAGCCTCTTTGCGTTGTTGTATCTAATCATGACTGAAACCTCAAGGTAATCCTCAAGGTAATCCTCAAGGTAATCCTCAAGGTAATCCTCAAGGGCAGTGTCTTGCTGGTCATTAAAGGCATTCTTCAGAAGGCTGAAGGCTCTCTCAGCAGATGCTGAACTGGATGACCAACATGTTATTTTTTAGATAGCTGCTGTCCAGTTCGTGGGCGCACGTCAATTCATGCACGGAAAGTAGAAAACAAAGGAATGTTAATCATTTGCAGGGTCAATACTATTCAATACACGTCTACAACATTCTTAGTGTCGACCAGTTTCAATTAACAGAAACATTTGGGATAATTTGGGTGTTTTATCATTATTTGTTGCTCAAAAGTTGCCAAGGAAGGCAAAAGTTGCTCTAGGTTGCTTGCAGTACAAAAAGTTGCTCAAAACTCCAGAAGTTGCTCAAAAGTTGCCGAGCACAATCTATTCAGGCCTAGCAGGGACCCGCGGAACTTACAAGAAATCAACAAATATGATATAGTAACATAGTCTAGCCGGCTGACCGGCTACTGACACAATTACAGTGCCATATATGGCGGGAGGTTTTAGGGTGTTGATGTTTTCGAAGTTGTATTTTGATTTTAAAAAAGGCAATAATATCTTACGGATCTCAGTTAATTTCTCAAACCGATGAACACAATTATACGTATTGTCGAAAAAGTGCCAAAACTTCACCTGAGGCAGCTCGAGTCATGAATTCGTGTGACGAAAACAAATATGGTCGCCAAAATTGCATTGATCGAAGCAGGAAAACGGAATAAAAACAATAACGAAAAGCAAAGTTATTTGAATGTTTGGTTGTAGTGAGTTTCTGGTCTGAAGAGCATACGATAGTTGGGCGAGGAAACATTTTTTTTTTTATATCTAAGAACACAGGAAACTACAGAGAACAGACATGGACAAAATGTATTGCACACCATAGAGTTGTAAGATAAAGAAATTAACAGCCTTTTCCACGGACAACATTTCTAACTGTGTTTGAATAGCCTGGTCTTACCTCATTCGGTCGTTTGACTTCGGCCGCTTCGCCAGGGGATAGCCGGATAGATTCCCTAAAACATTCCTCGTCCAGGTTTTTCCTAAAATAGATTCCCGTAAACTCAATGGCTTGCTCGCCCAACTAAGTGTAGAACTTGAGAAAACTCGTTTCTTTTTAACATTATTTAATATTTCCTCAAATGCAACCAAGAACCAAGACAGAGAGCAACTGATTTGTCGTCTTCGTTGGGATACCTGTGGCCGTCACTTTTTGGCGCCATTTTCGGACGCGCGCGTGCGTTCTCCATATTAGGATATCAATCGAGGGAGCCTGGGAAAGAGCGTTACACACACACACACACACACACTGCACCGCGGCAAAACGGTATGCTCCGCTGGCCAAAAGAACGAAGGCTCTGCTATCAAATACAAATTACCGAGGGTTTGAACTTTTTTAGTAAATAATTTTATAACTTAGTAAACTCACAGTGAATTACAAATTAAGAAAACTTCAACCTGTTAAAGTCTTAGGCTTAGCTTTTAAGTAGTTTTCTTATTTTTTGACAAAACAGTTCACAAATGGATGCTTTTACGCAGAAATGTTACAATCACGGGTATGTGCCTGTTGTTTCATTTCAGTTTTCGCGGGAAACTGGGGGCGGCCGCGCGCCGACAAGAAATAGCAAATACGCATGCGCGTAACGTTTTGCCGCGGTGTGCACACACACACACTTAGCGTATTATTATATAAGATGGACTTCTGGTTAACGGTCCGATCCGGGGAACTAGTTATATTTTATATAGGATCTCAGTATCACTGGATTTGTTTTTAATTTTTGTCTTTGAGTTTGGTCGCCAATTGAAATCAAAGCTATACGTAACCTTATCTCCCTCAGGGGGGAGACGGGGGTACTCATGTTATGCTCTCTTGACTCTTTTGGTATGACCAGTTGGCGAGCCCGACCGATTATTATAATTCGCAACCCGAGTACGGTTCTGAAGCAAAAATACGTTAGACTTTTTTCTCAAAATTCTGGAAAAAGTGTTTTATAGCTACTTTCCGGACTGGTCAGGTTCTGGAGCTGACGCCGGCCACATAATAATCTCTCGGGAGTTCTAAAACGGCAATTACGTATATTCAATATTTTCACCCAGTGGCTATCTTGGATTCAAAGCGAGTTAATCAGTTTTGGTTTTAGCAACGCTATAACCTCGCACTGAGGGATATTAGAACGAGTTTAGCCTCGCATTGGATCCAATATGGCCAACGGGTGAAAAAAAGTGAATCAGTGCAACCCCGTTATTTATGGTGCGGTTTCCGCGAGTTTAGTTTTCGCTTGCCTATCACAAGCGTAATTTTATGATTAATGGTGTTGCGGTGATTATTGGGAGTAGGCAGGTTTGGAATTGCTAGAGACATAACGAAGCATACTTTATAAAGCCCGGTTTTCCATAGGATCGTTACGATCGCAGTGACCGGAGCGATCATAGATAGCGATCGTAACGATCTACACATGGAAACCGGTCTATAGTTCTATCCTGCCGATTGTACAATCCATAGAGCCCGTGGGAGGAGGACTGTGTGGCGGTTATGATTTCCGGGTACGAGTTTTTCACAAAAAGACTGGTTATAGACGACTCGGTATAATAAAACATAAATCCGCGTTCGTTTTCACAATAACTTGGAAAACCGGATTTTGGAACTATATTTTCTCTGAACATATCAAGAAACGAGTGTCGATATAGAGGTCTGGGACCTAGAAACCGCCATTTTGAATGTCCTGGCAGCTCTTCCAAATACGGAATATGTTATTTTCCTAATATGGAAGAGGCCGCGGGAAGTTCAAAACGACACTTTTGCTCGCTATGTTATTGATATGACCGGGTCTGGACCTGCCCCATTGCGGCACATATACGTACGTACCCATATTGTGACGAATATCTTGTTCACATATCACTGATTTATTTAGCATAGTGACCGGATTTCGAATTTACCATGGCCAGTTGAGCCACCGTATTGCATGCATGAAGATCGAAGGTCTAGTCGTTGTCGATTCCATCATACAAAATGTCTCTAAAATTAAACTACATCTGAATGCGGCAATTTCTATTAAATAGAAAATGGGAAGAACTAAATATCCTAAAACAATATATAGATTCGAGAGCACTAAACTGAGCATAAAACAGACTGAATGAATCAAGTTGTGACAACCCCTGAGTTCGTACCCGACTAGTTATTCTTCATCATTACTTTGCTATTTTAAAAAGGGACGCTTATTTCAACCTCGTCCCCAGGGTCTTCTCGGTCAGATCCAAGATGGCGGCTACTCCGAGAGAAGACCCTGGTAAACGCTGAACTGTCAAGTATTCTGATTGGCTCTTCGATTATGATGCAAGGGTTGTTCTAACAATGCTTTTTATTGGCCAAACGGCCTGAGTCTAGAGAGGTGAACTTGTATGTAGATTCGATTGCTCACATTTTATCACTAAAACGATTTTAAATAACCTTAAAACACATTGTGTAGGTAGAGCAATAGATGAAGTGCATTACTGGGTAGTTTCCTGGTAAGTTTCATCAGTGAGAAAGCCAGGAGAAGCTGTTAAATCTGAACATGTGCTATCGATCGCTTCGCTTCAACGCTAACAGAAAATGAACGGCTTTTTAGGATTCTCTTCTAGCTTAGATACATCCTGGTAGGTTTGTGATACCCTTACACTGTTTCTTTATCCAAGTAAACTCCATTTCGAACCGTTTAGCAGACGTGTTTTCACTACGTCGTTCGCCACGTGAAAATACCGTTAATCGCATCTCGCCCACTCCGGATTGGGATACCTATGGTTTGTACACGTCATGGACTATTCCCATATTTAGCTTGGCCACCATCTTATATCGTCAAATCACGTGACAAAATACTCCCAAAATCTGGGAGTATTTGATCACGTGATTCAGCCTTTACCAGGGTCTTCTCTCGGAGTAGCCGCCATCTTGGATCTGACCGAGAAGACCCTGGGGACGAGGTTGCGCTTATTTATGTTTAGACTCTGCCAAAATGGTAAAGATAGCAGCAAAGGCTAAATCGTCCGATGTCTACAGACATTCTTCTGAGCCTTACACGGATTACTATTGTGGTCAACTTCATTCTTATTTTGTCCCCTTAAATTATTTTAATTATAATTCAATAAAAAGGATACAGCCATGACCACATAACGGACTCCCATGCTCTACCAACGCGTATACCGTACAGTTATGGTGTCAGTTATTTCTAGCCAACACAGCTACGTTTTTCACACACCTCTACCATTTAATTAATTTTGCAAGTGCTACCCTTCCCCCATCCGGGATGTTTCCATGCCTGGTATTAAAACAGCTGATTGATAGTAAACTTGCTGAATTTGATAATCTCTCGCGAACCCAAAAGACTCAATATTGATGGCAACTTTCAAGAATGTTGACATACATTGTAGGTAAGGTGCCCTGGGTACCAAAGTCTCCAAGCTCCACTCGTTTACTTGGCTGAGAAGAGAAAGTAAACGAGTGGAGCTTGGAGACTCTGGTACCCAGGGTATAGGTAAGGTACCAAAGAACTACACTTAAACAGATGTCGCATTTATGATTGGTAAATGAGAGATGACATTGGGTTCTCCCTTACTCCTGGATATCACTCAGAAATGAATAGCTAAATACATATTTGAATGTATGCTACGCAGACATGAAAAATTATCGTAGAGATATCATATGAAACCTGTATAGTTCTCTAGTATGTAAGTATAGTTCTCTAGTATGACACTATTATTTTGCACCCCCCTATGAGTCATTTAACTGGCCACCTTTTACAAAATCCTGGATCCGCCCCTCAATGAGTTGTCTTAGCTTCATCAGTAGTGGATGACTCTAGATCGGCTAAAAAAAAGACAAAACGATACCACTAGCGCTTAGATAGAACGAAGAACAGAATACTAAGTCTAAGCGCCTGCGGGTACTTTTTTGCGGTCTTTTTGGGCAGAACTTGAACATAAATCAACATCTCTTTAACATCAAAGTAATATATCCACTGCTGATAAAGACTGAATAGCTACTTCCATAAAAATACTTCTATACTACTACTAGTACTGCTTGGCACATGATACACTTTTCCGCCTACAGTCCGTGCCTGTATTCTCCAGCGTGTTTAGCGAAACAAATCAACCTTTAGACATAAACAGGAGACCATTACCCGGAGCGTTATCGTTTCTCCTTACCAGATTATTTTTAGATTTAATATATAATGCCACACATATTGTTTGCTTTCATCGCGGAATGTAGGCTGGTTTTCATTTGGTCGTTCGCTGCGATCGCTGTAAAGGTGAGTCGGCTTTAGGGACCGGATATTATTTAGCGGTATGGAGGGGGCTACTAGATCTGCATTGTGGCTAGCGCAAAAAATTGTGACCTTGCAGTTCTCTGGCCTCACACAATAATGACCCTCCCCATAGATAAGCCTATAAGTATATTTAACCTATAAAAGAGCAGCATATAAAAAATTGACCCCCCATAATGGGAGCATAAAGAATCGTGACCCCCCCTCCCCCCCCCCTACAAATCCAGTAGCCCCCCTCCCCCACCGCTAAATAATGTCCGGTCCCTTATAGCGATCGTAGTGGTAACTAGAAATGTACTCTCCAGCGGTCATAGCGATTACGATCGCCAGGAGAGAACTATTGTTGTACCCGATAGCTCGGTTCAGTTACATTTGATAGCAATATATAATCGCTACGATTGACAAGTACTTTTTTCAGCGGTCGCTGCGATCGGAGAAACGGGCATATGGGATATAATTTAGCATGGGGAGTGTCATACTTTTTCAAACCCCCCAAAATAGAGGGTCGTAAAAAATGGGCAATTGAAAAAGGGTTGGCTGTAGGGGGAGGGGCAAAATATTTCATACTTATTGTCCGGGTAGGGTTATATATTTTTAGACTTTTTCATTTCATTCAGCCATAACTTATGGTACGGACCTCCTACTCAGATAATGAGAGGTAGATACTTGTGACTTCCGGCACTCTTTTTCTTCGACATTTTGGAAAAAGAGTTCTGACAGTTTTATAGCTACTTTCCGCACACCTGGCCGACGCCACACAAGTACCCTCCATCTCCCAGCCATTGTAACATTTCAATTGCCGGCCAATATACAGTTTGAAACTCAAAGGCAAAAATAAAAGGCAAATCCAGTTACACTGAGATCCTATATCGAATATAACTAGTTCCCCGGATCGGAATTGATGTAAATCAGAAATCCACAGTTCTGCGTAAAAACGTTGTTCATGTGTCCCGAAAAAGCGGGCTTCCTGTGTGTAACGCAATCTCAGCTGTTGACAGTTACGGCAGATCAGACTTGTTTATAAAGCTACCGATTCTCTACGAAACCACATGAAAGGTACATTTTAAGCCATTACAATTACTTTGAACGTTCCTAACAGTGAATAGTTCAACTGTAGATCATTCGGATTGACTTAGAAGTCTCATAAAGGTAGTCTATCAATTGAAAGTTGTCGGCGCTCCGGCACGAGTAAAGATTCAACAATATGTCATCGCAAAAATACCGCTAAAAGCCACTGATTTTGTACATAATTGGTAGAAACCGATATATAATCTATCTGAAAGTACTCAGGCTTCTTTAATATCAAATTTAACCCGATAGAAGTTGATATAATATTTTTTTCCTCTGTTCATCTTAGATTCTTAATATTAAATTGATATTGTTTCAAGATATTACTGTACAAATATTACTGATTAGTGACACTATTCTGTTTCAATCACCTTCCACAGCGATCTTGTTAAAGTTGCAGCTGTCGGATACAGAAACTTCTCATCTCAAAATAGTCTGGTAGTTTCATTAAAGTGCCTATCACCCTTTTGCAATCACCCTTTTGATAGCTTATGAACCTCCAAAAAGTTTTGAGTACTTCTGTGAAGAACGTTTTGGTTTAAAGTGAATACTTTATGTTCTACGCTTGTTTGAAATCGTGTAAATGTGACCTTTCCTGACCCATGACCGCGTAAGTAAAAGCCTGGGTCTAAACCTGGGTAGATGTCATCTTGACGTCATATAATTAATTCGGCTTTGCAATCATTTGAAGAAATACTTAACATGTTGACTAAAATGACTTTTTTCTTTACTAACAACTCAAAAACTGTGTATATTTTCTATGCATCGATGTTGTTGTGATAAAAATGCGCCATGGAGAATAATGCATTAATGAGATGACGTCTACCCAGGTTTCGACCCAGGTTTTTACTTACGCGGTCATGGGTCAGGAAAGGTCACATTTACACGATTTCAAACAAGCATAGAACATAAAGTATTCACTTTAACCCAAAACTTTCTTCACAGAAGTAATCAAAACTTTTCAGAGGTTCATAAGCTATCAAATTGGAAAAAAGGTGATAGGCATTTTAACACTGCCCTCTTATCAGTACCCATCAGAGGTGTCCACTCGTAACTAGTGCGCTCCTTGCCCTTCCACACATTAAAGGTCACGCCGATTGCTCGCATAGAGGAAATGAGCCCTTCAAGGTGAGCTTTGTTTTTTTTTCTTACTGTTAAACAAATAATGTTTGATTTGGAATTTTTAAGGTAAAGTTGTTAAACACACGAATTACACACTAAAGACATTGCACTTCCATTTTTGGTGGTCTGATTTGGTGCAAAGACATTATTTTTATTTCTCAAAGCTATGTGAATCTTGGAAAGTAAGTATATTTAATAGCTCACCTGATCGAAAATTGAGAATGCCATTATCCTTCCCTTCCTCTAGCCTGTCAGTTACACATAGCGTCAAGTGTAGCTCATCAATAAGCACATTGTCAAGGGGTATTTTGAAGAGGGGTTGGATGTGATAGCCTGGCTGTTTGTGCCAATCAGGGCCAAGCTTCCTGATTAGGAGAGGTTACACCTGTGATGATAAGAGAAACATATAAACTTAAGCCAGTACAGGGATTTACCAGACGCGAAATACTGCGTCCTTATAATACAGGTGTTGGAGGGAATGAGCACGTCTATATATAAAGTTGTTCAAGTCGGGCTCCTGTTCAAGTCAATTCAAGCAACACCGACACGAACTGTTCAATTTAAGCTTACATATGGGTAATTGTACGTACCATATTTCGAGTGCTGGTATTTAATACCTTTGTGTAAAACTCCGAAAACATTGTGCGAAACAATACCTGTGCAAATTGTACCAGAGATACGCTAGGAATGTTTACTATGCATCTTATCTATATGCTATTTAAGTCTTTGAGGCTTTTTGAAATACATTCCATGAAATGTAATTGTTTATAATATTATTATCTACAACATTGAGTCTTAAAATATAATAAATATCCCGTATATAATAAATATAATAGATATACTGATATACCTGTCTTTTTTGCAGATGTTGCACAAGATGCATGGGTTGTTGGAAGTGGCGGCTTTCATGCCATGTGCAATCAGCAGGAACTTATAATCTCCTCCAAGGAAAAACTTTCTTTCCATCGATGACCATATGGCCTTGCCTGATCAAGCCATTAACACTGTTGATGACATTCTGAAGATATTCTGCTTTTTTTCAAATAGAGTGTATTATGCCATAATGAAAAATCATCTCTAAATATCAATAGTGTGGTAATACATGTATGTGTTCCCTAGCATTAGTATTGGAAATTGCTTCTCCAGCTGAAACAATACCTGTATTCATAGACCATTAGGGAGTATTGTTTGTCTGGTATTTTACTACATGCAGTTATTGATGATAAGGCTTGTCATTGTTATTTCTTCTGGTTCATTTCAACAAGCATTCCTATACTGTAGTGAGCATGTCAGAGGACTAGAAGTAGAGGGCATTCATGAGGTCGGCGGTTCGAGTCATACTCTGTACGCTGAATTTTATTTCTATCTTTTCCTTTACTTCTCCTTATGTAAAGCTACAGTAGGATGTCATCCAATAGTTAATTCCATGTGTCATATTTAGAGTTATGAATTTGTAGATTACTAAAGTGGTATATACCAGTTACACTGTTGATTGGTATTCATGTTTTCACTGGTGCACGTGGTGTGGTATACATCCAGTGATTGGTGGCCTACCAGCATGAATAATTCATGAGTTTGAGAAGAGTGTGTTAAACATCACGGAACGTGATGAGTGAACTCTGTAAATAAGTCGAATACTAAAAGAGTCACAATCTGCTGCATGTGTTTCACTTGTAACAACAGCTTGGAAAGGCTCCTGGCGTTTAATAAAAGAGATTTGGTAAATTGAGTTTTTATATTAACTCGTACCATGCTTCGCGGGAAATTTAAATTTAGTATTTAGTCGCAAAACCTAAAACCAAGAGTAAAGCATACGCATTATCTATTGCAGCTTACCGGAGTTGGTCTAGTTGGTGGTTTTGTTGTTTAGAAGTGACTTCACAGAAATCTTTTCACCGGTGCTCCATCCTTGAAGTTTTCCTATGAAGCTTTATTTTGACCATGGCATTGTAGAAGTCTGCGGCCTTTGCCTCTGCTTCCAATTCATGTCTCTGAGCATAGACAGCGTGATGGAGCACGCGCTTCTAAAGCCATGCATAGACTCCCTGTCAAACATGCCGAGGTCAGATACATCTTAAGCCTATTCTGAACGGCAGAACCAAGATAGGGTTGGGAGGAAACCAACCCCTTCTTGGAGGAGGTACAAAAAAGATAACCATCCGGAGGAGAGAAAAATGACCATGGCCTTACAAAGGGCCATGTAATAATTTAAGTTAGACTGTGGCTGGCCACCAGAGTCGCACGTGTTTTCCCTCCGGTGGAGTTGCAGACTAATAAAAAACAATCTTCCAAACGTTTGGTATTCACGGGAATCCCTCTTTCACAACTACAAGGTCACTTGATTTATCCTTGTTTATTCAGGTTCGTTGTTTATGTTCCCAAGATAACAATCAGTTCGGGATTTGAAGTTCCCTACAAGACTAAACTAAGGACAATCTCACACAGGGTAAAGAGCTAGAATGCGAAAGGCCAAGCCCGTGGCACTATTGTATACAAGTATTAAAAGAACCCATTTCTAAACCTGAAGTAGAAAAGCAATGTCCATTGCAATGTATGTGGCCGATAAATTGAAGACCTTGGACAGGCGAAGCCGGATAATCGCTGAAAAAAGAATAAGCGACATATTTTTAAACTGGAAAGCGTTAAAATGGATAGCCAGCCAATACCACCATCATCTTTGCATCCAGGTGGATAACAGAATCCTGGGCAATTCATGTCTTTGATAAGAGATATAGATGAAGCTCCCATATTATGGAGGGCATTAGTTAGGCTGATTATGCCAGTTGTTGAAATTATATTGTTGGACTGTTTTCGATAAACTTGCATGGCACAGTTGGCACTAAATACCGTAAATGCTCGAAGGCGCTAATTAATTTTTTCTACTAATAAAATATCGGGTCACGTGATGCATTCAACCAATCACGCACGAGAGAAAATATTTGATGGGTTATAAGGTTAAATATTCTATGACATCAGATAGACATTGCATTTTCTGCTGAGCAGAATGTTTCGGTTTCGGATGTGCTCATATTAGAATAAACACCATCATGGTGGTGAATAGATATGGAGGAAGTCTGTGAGTAATACTTTCCATCTTGGCTCTACAGGTTGCATCGGGTAGGGTTTATTAAAACATTGTCTAGCCGTATTGGATTTATATTTATTTATTTGGTTTCTTATTGAATTGAAAAGTGAAATTTCGAAAGCTTTGTTTAAATACAATCTAAAATTTCTGGAACTACGGAACTACTGAAGTGTTGTGCGCTATGCTGTTAAGTATCCCTATTGTTTTCCCGCTTCGGTTAGTTATTTCAAAGGACTTCCCACTTGCTTCCGCGCCAAATTTACCGGTCAATTTTTTGACCGGTGACGTAGAAGCAGCCTAGCCAATAGAAAGCATGGATTAGGATGTAACGTCGTGAAGCGTGAAATCCTATATTCTAGAAATCGTTTGAGACGTTATTTTATGAAACGTTGTGATTGACTATGAGTGTAGTCGAAGAAGTGATCAGTTTTGGTCAGGAGTTAGGATATAAGACTTTTAGTGGAACATTAAGTGTAGTTTACGACTGCAATCGAAAATTTCTTATTGATTTTGACAAAACTCCACATGATCTTACCATCCCCTGTCAATATTTGGGGATTTTTTTGTTCTAAAGTGTTTGATTTTCAAGTGATTCTCAATAAGAAAATATTGATAGGAATCGTAAACTACACTTCAGAAGGCCAAAGAAAAGTTGTGGAAGCGTACCTCAGTGGCAAAGATTAGTTCTTCTGTTCGCCGACGGGATCAGGGAAGAATTGAAATTTGCTTTGAAATCGCCTCTTAATAAGCTTTCGACTGTTCTGAGTTCAGATACCGTTCGTAATCAAGGATATACAAAGTCAATATGTATTATCGTGGCGCCTTTAGAATCTTCAATGAAAGATCAAGTCGCTTCGCTACAGAAAACATTGAACGCAGCAGTAGGTATTGGGCCAGAATTAACTCGTAAAATAATGAATCAAAATGGCATCAAAATGGCAGACTTGTGTTTTATATAAAACATCGAGACTTCGCTACTCTCTCCAAGTTCTCACAAGCTTGGGTCTTTCTCGTACCGTTCAATAATTTCCGTCGCCTATCAGCGTTCCTAACATCTTTTCCACACAGACTGCAAATATAATCTTTAGAGTTAGTGTAGAACCCGTACCATTTATTTTGGCCATGGCGGTTGAGATCGGCACGTGAAATGAAAATTGACACCTTTCTCTGAACCACACGTCAATCAATTTTCGCGCCAGAATAATTAATTAGCTTCGAAACTCAACAAGTGAAACAGGTCGACCTCTCGCTCGATTCCGCTCGCGCTTCGCGCTCGTTCTAAGTTAGGCAAAGAGGTCGACTTGTAGCAAGTCTAGGTCGTGCCTACCCTGGTTACCAGACGTTCTGCTGCCTCCCTTCGCGAAAGTTAGGCGCGAAGCACCTCCATCGAGGAGCAAACGACGACAGTCGAGGAGCGAAGCAACGAGAACCTCTGGTGGCATGGCTTGCCAATCTCACTTCCATGTTCGAACTGGTATCAAATTTCTCGAATAGCCGGTTTTGCAGTCATGACGTCTGTTAGCTGTTAAATACATATTTACACTTTTCCGCACCACTGATTTGCGCTACACGTGCCGACTACTTGTGTGTTCGAAATTCAGATAAATATGCAAAAGACTCCACGGAAACCTGCTTTGCGAACATGCCTTGATTCCTCGACTCTCCAGCTCTCTAATGTGTGCTTCCACAAGTGAATTAAAGGACACGCAATAGTCCAGTTTCGCATTCAAGAATTACCGCTGGATGTGTTACAGGTCCCAACCGGCTCAATAAATAACAACACATGCACCAAGGTTTTCCAAGTGGTTTCCAATATATTCTGATGTGTTCGATGTATTATCACTTGTATATAACTCTCTCAGTATCTGACTCCAACTAACTTAATTCTAATTCTCAAGCCCTATTCATACGCATACCAGAGCGTTAACGCCCCCTATCACATTACAATTGCTATTGTGTGCAACTTGAGCCCCTCACACTCTCCCCTGCTTTAAAGTCTGCCCTACGTGTGAGCTGCCTAAAACTTCCACTAGAAATAGTATAACATGTCCATACTGGTTGAACTACTACTAAGCGAGTCGATAAGGTGGGGTGATCAATCCCAGCCAGAACAAACCTACTAAGTTCCATTGCTATGACATGTTATCTTGATGGCTAATTTAACATCACATTTCCATCATCTCTGTGGTTCTACAGGTCAATTACTAACCTGACTCTTACCTAAGACTAGGTAGTTCTAGAATATATTTCAAAACCACGTACGGATGATCTATTCTAACAATTAATATGAAGAATGAAAAATTGTCTATTAAAAATGTTCATCAAATCAATGACTTTAATCAGCAAAACAGTGAATCATTCCCGGCTTCAGCATGCGACTTGTTAGGTACTGCGTAGAATGGCTGGGCCTGCGCACCATAGTTCCACGTTTGCACCGGGTTGTTCCACGTTTGGACAGGACCGTACGGGTAGAAATACTGCTGCGCTACTGGATGTACCAACTGCTGCGCAACTGGACGCACCGCTTGAACAAGTATCTGATTCCCGTACTGATCATAGGCTAACCGCATCGGTGGTTCCCGCGCACGCTGAGGGCGGCCAGTCTGCTCCTTGGGCCCGTCAGGTGGGACAGTCAACAGTTCGTCGCCTTCTGCCGTCCCTGGTCCGTTCCCATCCAACTCTTCTCGTACGACCTCTGGTACCTGTAGTGCAACGTCAGTCGCCCCACCGTCTACTCCGTCTACATCTTAGAAGTGTTCTCCCTCGCTCCCGGTCGCTTCACTATTGTCCGTATCTGCGTTGTTCTCTTCTCCTCCCCCTGTTTCTTGACGTGGTGTCGGCATCAACTCGAAGTCGCTTTCACTTGCCGAGCTGTCTGTAGTCACAGCAGGATTTACCAGTTGGCGTCGCAGTTGTCCCCGCCGTTGCCTCGCTGGTGCGGCTGGTCTTTGGTTAGCAGGTTGGAGAAACTCGCACAGGTAAAGAAGATTCCTATGCAACACACGTGTATTTCCCTCACCGTCCTCACGTCGAATTTCGTAGATCGGGCCTGTACCTTTACGGGAGACCACAACATGTACCGCATCTTCCCAGTATGATCTAAGTTTTCCCGGTCCTCCACGAGGCGTTAAGTTTCTGCTAGTACCCGATCACCTGCTAGCAGTTAGTGTAGTTAAGTAGGCGGTTGTAGTTATCCGCACCCCTGGAGTTACTTTGCTGCGATTTCTCCAGAGCCAACCTGTACGCCTCCTGCATAGAAGCTTTCCATTGCTTAACGTATTCTCGGTGATTTACTGGGGTATCCTCTCGGTTCTCTGTACCCAGTATCAGATCAACAGGAAGTCTCGGAGAGCGACCATACAGCAAGTAGAATGGTGAGAAGCCTGTACTGTCGTTAGGGGTACAATTGTACGCATGTACAACCTTGTTCACGTGATCTTTCCAGTTGCGCTTCTTATCCTCGGGTAGCGTTCGCAGCATCGCTAGCAGCGTTTGATTGAACCTTTCAGTCTTCCCGTTACCTTGGGGGTGATATGGCGTTGTTCTCGTATGATGGATACCGCTCAGTCTTTCCAGTTGCATGAATAAGTGGTTTTCGAATTCTTTGCCTTGATCGTGCAAGATACGGGCTGGAAATCCGAAACGCGGGATAAGTTCGTTGAATATCTTGTCTGCAACTGTCTTAGCCGAACCTCGTAAAGTGATCAACCACTACTAGCATGTACTCATATCCACCTGAGCTGCGCTCCAAATGGACAAAGTCAATAGATATTAGTTCAAACGGTGTAGTTGACGTAACACTTTGCATCGGAGCGCGAGTAGGTATGTGTGGCCTGCGTTGTTTTAAACAAGGACATACCTTGGTAGCAAAGTGTACAATGTCTTGCTGCATCTTCGACCAATAGAAACGTTCTCGTGCTAATTGGATCACTCGATCGGCACCCAAATGGCCCATTTCTTGATGTAACTCGCGATAAACAAGTGCTCGCTGACTGGCTGGTAGGACTAGTTGTAGGCAATCTGCACTCCGTCTTCGTAAAAGTCCGTCCTTCCCTATCTCCAGTTTGTCCCATTCCCGCAATAATGATCTCGTGGTCCGCGTTTCGTGATGAAGTCTTCTACGTGAGGGACGCTGTCCGGCTCGCTTGAAGTCTAGTATCCTACCGATGTTTCGGTCCACTTGTTGTGCTATCCGTAAGTCGTTAGTATTCACACGCTTGCCCTCCATATCCTGCAACGAGGGTTGATCCGCGTCCAAAATATCCGCGTTGTCGCTGATCGCAGTGACCCATGCGGTTTCTCGCGAGTTCAGAACGGTTACGCCGGCAAAGGTGGCGCTGATCTCATCCTGACACGTCGTCTGTGTGTAATACTCGTAAAGTCTGCCTTGATCCGTTGGCATGCGGCTAAGCGTATCTGCTACGGTGTTCAAACGACCTGGGTGATACTTGATCGTGAAGTTAAAGTCTGCAAGTTCCGCAACCCACCGGTGTCCTGTTGCATTCAGTTTCGCCGTTGACTGTACATGCGTAAGCGGGTTATTGTCCGTATATACCGTAAAATGGGACGAATAGTACACGTAATCACGAAAGTGTTCGCACACAGCCCACCTGAGCGCCAAGAATTCTAACTTTCCTGAGTGCATGTGATAATTGCGCTCTGCAGGCGATAACGTACGGGAAGCAAATGCAATTGGTTTAAGTTGGTTATCCTGTTCCTGATAAAGCGCGGCGCCTAAACCATCTTTCGACGCATCAGTGAACAGAACGAATGGTTTGTCCCAATCCGGATAGCTTAGTACTGGTGGAGATACCACAGAGTCGATGAGGCTGTTCAAAGCCTGTTGGTGTTTGTCATTCCACGTGATCTTGGTTGCCGAAGTAACACCTGACTTACTTGTCCCAGAAGAACTCGATTGCAGGAGCTCGAAGAGACAGTTCGCGGTTTTCGAGAAATTAGGGATATACTTCCGATGGTAGCCTAGCAGTCCCAATAGCTTCCGCGCCTCCCCTACTGTCGACGGCTTGCTGTCTTTTAACGCTAGTACTGCCTGTGTGTTCATGGGATCTGGGCGATGACCGTTTGACGACACAATACGTCCTAAACATGTAACCTCGTGTTTAAATAACCGACATTTTCTTGGTTTAAGTTTAACACCGCGTTCCCGTAGCTGAAGTAAAACTGATCGGATGTGTTCTAAATGTTCCTTGAATGTTTTACTAAAAACGTTGACGTCATCCAGATATGGTACGCAGATTTCGTCCCTAAGACCTGTAAGACAGTTTTCCATAAAACGCTGATATTCTGGGACGGCATTTTTTAAGCCAAATGGGATTCGAACCCATTCATGTAGTCCCCATGGGCTTATGAAGGCTGTGAGGTGCCTCGAGTCCGGCGCAATATAGCCCTGGTGATACGCTTTACTCTGGTCAAGCATGCTGAACCATTTGTTTCCGCCTAAATTATCCAGTATATCTTGCACACGCGGTATGGGGTGTCGATCCGCAATCGTTTTCTTGTTTATTTCACGAAAGTCAATACATAGTCTCAAGTCTCCATCCTTTTTACGCACACATACGATAGGTGAAGAATAGGCGGAACGTGAGGGTTGAATCCAACCCCTGTTCAATAGATCCTCAATATAGTGTTTAACCTCGGCATACAGTGGTCGCGGTACTCTGGAATAGTTCCTTTGTACGGGTTCGTTATCAGTTAGTTTTATATTCATTTGAAAGTCCGGAATATATCCAATGTCGGAATCATCTTTACAGAATGATTCCGCTTCCTCGACGAGCATTTGCGTGGCTAAAACGCGTTGTGTTTCCGTCAAATCGCCAAGGTCTATTCCTGACAATGAGCCCGTTAATAGGAGATATTGTAGTTGAGTCTACGAATAGCAGTTTCAGCGGTATTGACCCGAACGCCTCACTTCAATGTAATGAAGCGCCATTGAAACCATCATTCTTACACGACACCAACACCCTCCTAAACAAGCACGACTAATTTAGATACACAGTTTGAATAGCGCTTCATTACATTGAAGTGAGGCGTTTGGGTCAATACCGCTGAAACTGCTATTCGTAGACTCAACTACAATATCTCCTATTCTGTTGGTAGTGTTTGCCTGTCCACTTTAACAAGATTAACACTTTGTGCTCCTGAATTACTTTGTTGTTCTCCGAGACTGACCTCCAAAGGCGTCACAGACCGTATGATATATAATTTCCCGAGAATAGTTCTTCCCTTTAGTACAATGTCTGCTTTGAGTTGTTAGTCACTTCCACACTGACTCTACTCGCCGTCCCCTTCTGTAACTTTATCAGCGTCTCACTAATCTCTAACCCAGATTAATTCATTGCATTAATTCCCGGTTCAAATAAAGCTGGTGTATCAACATCTAAAGTTCCGGTATTAGCCCGACACGTCACTAGTACTGTATCCGATTTGGGAATCAAAACGTCCTTCTTGATCGTTTTCAAACAACACAATTCCTCTCATTCGCTCACCGATTGTATCAAATTAACTAACGCCATAGCATTCTGACTAGCTTCCCCTCTAAAACTAGTAGTTAAAACAGAGTTCAAAGCGCCCATAAGCCTGTCATTGTCTGTGCAACCTTTCACGATCTCCTCAATAACATTATATCCAATTATAGGCAGTTCAAGCGATTGTGAAGAAACCAGAAACGGAACAACAATTTGGTTAATGTTCATAGAGTCAATCAATTTGAATTCGACTTCAATCCAGCCCTCATAGGGAAGTTTAGTCCCGTTCGCTGCTTTCAAATCCAACGATGACTCTCCGATTAACTCGGCAATGCTCCTGATTTCAGCTGAGGGAAAGTGTTTATTTACATAATTCTTTGACACCAAAGAAACTTGAGCGCCCGTATCCCACAGCGCCTCTCCCTGTACGTCATTCAAAGAGCATAGTATTGTGCATTTATTCCCTATTAGTTTTCCCAGCGCCGTCCGTTGTTTCGGTGTGAGATGACTCACAAAAACTCCATCGTCTATGTTTCCTGTTTCTTCGCTCTTTGTTGTCAAATGGTGTATGGCGTGACAAAGCAATTGATGAGTATGGTGGTCCATTAACGGCATAGCAATTTTCCAAAAATAGTTAATGGATATAATAAATAAATAATTAAACTTTTTTTTTTAACATTTTTATTTATTTTTAAATATTTATCTTTATTTTTAAATATTTTTATTTATTTATATTTATTTTTACTTATTTTATTTATTTTAAAATATACTAAACAGCTTAGCATTAGCAAGTTCTGGTAGTATGTCTTCTATTGTAGGAAGAGGATATCTCTCACGTTGGAGAGCTTCGTTCAAAGTCTTAGGATCAATACAGATTCTGAGATTGCCGTTTTTCTTTGTCTCAAGTTCAAGTTCGTTTTATTTTGCACTATTTCTTTTAAAGATAATTACACAAGAAAATAATTGTAGAAAGAAAAAGAGAGATACGGTAATAATAAAATAGTTTTGAATTTCAAGAATATGCATAGAGGTCAAAGGAGCCATAGGCTTTCTAGTTGACCTCTATCACAAGAAAAATAAATGAGGATATTTGGAGCACAGAAAATACATAAATATCTATTGTACAAATTTTCTTGAGTGGTAAGCGGCTAGAATTAATACTAATAGGAAGAAGAATTTATTTACAATATTGATACATAATTATATGGAGACGTTGACAATATATTTTTATATATGCAAAGAATAAAGATGGTATGAATATATTAATTAGTTATTGTTCTATATTTACAATTTTATACAATAACTTAGGCCTGGTTTTCAAGTAAAAATAATTTGTATTGTTTTTTAAAACTATTGTGTGGGAGGGATTTTATTTCTAACGGTATTTTTCCCCATAATCGTGATGCAAGAGATTTAAATCTCGATAGACCATAATTAGTTCTGGAAGCTGGTCTGTATAAGTTTTGGTTGGTAGCATATCTAGTATTATAATGATGAATATCAGTTGCAGAGGGGACTAAGTCGAAAAAATCAGGTGGTACACCTATTTTAACATATTTAATTTTGTGAACAAGAGTGGAGATTTTCAGATTAAAGGCATTGTCAAGTTTTAGAATTTGCAAAATTCTATAATATGGGGTGGCATTTTCAAATTTGCTAGCAAAGAAAATGCAGCGAACACATTTATATTGCTTTGTTTTAATTTTACTTAGTCTAGTCTTAACAGCAGTACCCCAGGTCATTAGGCCATAACTCAAATACGAATAGATAAGAGTATAATAAAGTTGCTTTAGAATAGTAATGGAAATATGGTATCTTAGCTTACAAATAATTCCAATATTTTGGCAATTTTATTATTAACATGTGTAATTTGAGTGTCCCATCGTAAGTGTTCGTCAATAAAAAACCCAAGATATTTAATATACGTTTTTTGCTCAATATTGCAAGCAGTTATTCTTATATTAGGGTTCTTCTTAGGGGAGGTTATCAACATATAATTAGTTTTTTTGAAATTAATCGATAATTTGTTTGCTGCACAATATTTTAAAACATTAGCAAGCCCATCATTAATAACTCTTTCTAGTTCTTCAGAGTTGTTTGAAGAATATAAAATATTTGTATCATCGGCGAATATTCTGAAAAGGAGTTTTTGAGAGGAGTTCGGAAGATCATTTATGTACAATAAAAAAAGTAAAGGGCCTAAAGTTGATCCTTGTGGAATGCCACAGGTTATGTTTCTTAGACTAGATTCTGTATTATCAATTTTAACATATTGTTTACGATCTGTTAAATAGCTTGAGAACCAATTATGTGGTAAGCCACGAATGCCATATTTATACATTTTTGCCAATAAAATATCATGGTTAATCGTATCAAATGCCTTTGAAAAATCTAGGAATATACCACAAGTTATTTTGTTTTCATCTATAGCCGTCTTCAGGTTTTCTATAGTTTCAAGTATTGCATATTCTGTAGAGTAGCCTTTCCTAAAGCCAAACTGATAGTTAAATAGTATAGTATATTTTTCAAGGAAGGACATCAGTTGATCATTTACCATCTTTCCAGAACTTTACTGAATGATGAAATAATTGCTATAGGTCTATAATTACCTAATTCTGTTGCACAGCCACTTTTGAATATAGGGGTTACTCTCGAGATTTTAAAAATATTTGGTACAGTCCCTGTTAGAATTGATTCATTGAAGATTTTTGTAAAAGGAACAGATAATGGTTCACTTGCCAGTTTAATAAATTTATTTGGAATATTTATATATGCTTTATTTTCATTTAGTGTAGCAAATTGTGTTAAGACTTCGGCTTCAGACACAGGCGATAGAGTAAAACTAGAGGATGGATAATTGTTTATATATTGTGTGGGATTTACAAAATCGTTATTTCTAATCTTGCTTGCTAAAGTTGGACCAATATTAACAAAGTAGTGATTGAAATGTTCTGCAATATCAGCTTGTTGGGTCACAGTTTTATTATTATGAACAATTCTAATGGGTAAGGACTGTCCTTTTGTTTTACGTTTAATAAGAGTACCAATTAGTTTCCAAGTATGTTTTAGATTATCTTTATGTTTAAAAAATTGGTTGGAATAGTAGTCTTTTTTGCTTTTATCTTTCAAATGTGTAAGTATATTTGCATATTGCTTATATTCCCTAGTTTTCTGTGGGTCTTTGCTATTAAAATGTGTACGATACATTTTTTGCTTCCTTTTTATTGATTTAAGTATGCCAGCTGTAAGCCAAGGTTTATTGAGTTCTTTTTGTTTTGAATTAGAGGCCTGTTTCATTGGGGCATGTTTGTTAACAGTAGTCATTATGGCATTGATTGCATCATGTGTTTTTTCATTTAAATTCTTTCTTACATCTAAGACTTCTTCCCAATTTATTAATTTTATATCAGCCAAGTATTGATCCTTATTAAATTTAGAATAATCTCGATAATATTGTTTGCGACTAATTTTTTCCACTTGAGTTCGAACTATGCAGAATATTGGCAGGTGATCAGATATGTCAACAGTAGCAATTCCTGAAGTAATCTGGGATAAAGGTGTGTTGGTATAGATATGGTCAATAAGTGTTGAAGTGTGATCCGTTATTCTAGTAGGTTTGGTAATAACAGGGAGAAGGCTATTAGTAAATAGCATATCTAAATATTCTTCAGTCAGTGAATGTATATTACATTTAAAAAAGTCAACATTTATGTCACCAAATATGTAAATTTGATGTTTATTGGGGTTCAGTGTTTTAATAATGTTGTTTAGTTGAGTAGTAAATTCTGCAAGATCATTAGTAGGGTGTCTGTATATACAACCAACAATTATAGGTTTTGCATTCTTTCCTGGATCAATTTGGGACCAACAGGATTCCACTAATTCCAATTCGAATTTGATATCTGGTCTAGGTACAGCTTTAATATTTTTAGCTATGTAGAGGCCTGCACCACCAGCATTAGTTAATGAATCAATGTGAAGGAAATTATAAGAGCGGATGTCAATATTTGTAACAGAATATTCGTTAAGTTTTGTTTCAGTAACTCCTATTATATCCGGTTTAAAGTCTAGAGAGCAAATTATTTCTTCCAGTAGATCTTAATTTTTGGGAAGGCTTCTAACATTACAGTGAAAAATTGAGAGGGCTTTTGGGCCAGACTCATTCATAGCTTTGTTTAATTGTGAAACTGAAAAGTAATTAGAGTTAGGCGCGGCAAGCATCAAATCAGAGTCGCATTCGTCATGTTTATCTGGATTAGAAAACAAATCATAAAGGTCAAAATCGTCGTTTAGAAAACCAGACCAGCTTCCAAACATAGCATGAAATTCTCTATCAGATAGTGAAAAAAAAGAGAGAGTACTTACAATTTCTTGAAGACCAGCCATTAGTTAATGAAGACAAGCTTATTAAGTTTACAAGGCTTCAGTAACCTATTGAACTATCTGGTCAAGATATTCGTCGAACTGTTCATACGTGCCAAAGGTTAATGGCGGCGAAGTGTCAGACTCTCTTAGCAAAATCCTTCCATTAACGGTCCAAAGATACTTGTAATGATAATTACGCTTGAATTCTAAAATACGCCCAAAAAGCCGCTTTCTATAGGAGGTGAGGCTTTCGTTAATATGGATAGCAGCGTTATGCTTGATAGCAACTGATTCTGGTTGGGCTCGAACTGTCGGCAGATCTTTGGTCTTCTTTGTCCTTAATTGGCCTCGCTTCTTGTATAATTCTTCGCGTTTTGATCTCCTAGTGAATTTCACGATGATCCGATCTTGGACCTTCTTTGTAGGCAAGAGTCGATGGGCTATAGAAATATCCTGATCGTCTAGTTCCACCCCAATTACGGTAGCCATTTCTTTGATGAGCTTAGCGGGATCGTCGTTCGGGACAATTGGGATTCCTGTAATTTCAAGCGAATCCCTTCTCGTATATTGTTCCAGTTCATCGAGGCGGCTCTCGAGTCTGTAATTGCCATCTTGCAAGAAGTTAGCGTCTTTCTCGATTTGTTGTATCCGGCCTTCGGTTCCTTGAGCTTGCTTCTTAATGTCTTGGACTAGAGCCACAAGAGTATCGTATTGGTTAGAGATGAATTTTTGCGAAGCTTCTATCTCGTCGAACTTTCGGTTTAAAGCAACATTTTTTTCGTTCAATGGCTTCGCTTCCCGTTGTATTTCTTGGCGGATATTTGGGAGAAATTCATCCCTCCAAGTAGATCGTAGGTTGTCCAATGTTAAAGACATAGATTCAAGTTATCTACTGAGCACGCTTTCTGAGCTCCTTCCTCTTCGATAGTCACCAGTCACTTGGTATTAAGGAGCACCAGTCAGTAGGCTCTGTCACTGGTACTATAACTCGTAGCTCAACTAAGTTTGACAGTTCCTTTTCCAGACTAGGCTTTACAGAAATAGGTATTCTGCGTGGAGGACACTGAACTGGCTTGGCTTCTTTGTCAATCTTTAGACTAACTTTGCCTGTGAGGCACCTATGCTCTTGTCATCAAAGACTAGTATATTCATTCATGATGTCCTGAGCCACTGTAGCTACAGTGTTAACTTGCTTAAAGTTATCATAATTGACTGTTATGAGATGCATCTGCTCTGCTGTTTTTCGACTTAGAAGTGGAGTGAGGTCTTCCTTTACTACTTCAAACTCTACACTGTACTTCTTTTCTGTTGCTGGATTTTTCAAAACCAGTCTGCACTTTCCAAGGGGTTTTAGAGAGGTCTTGTTATACATGGTCAGTTGAGTGTCTGATTTCTCAAGGCTTTTGGTTACATACTTTACAGGTATGACATTCACAGTCGCACCACAGTCAACTTGAAATTGTACATTTGTGCCACTCTTCAGAGTCATCTCAGCATATATAGCACCTGCAGACACTGAGTTCACTGATTTAGTGGTGACAGTCAAGCACATTTCAACATCTGAGTCAGAATCAGTGGTATCTTCAGTTGACTTTGCTGCTACTACATGTAATTTATTTCTTACATCAGGGGGACATTGCTTTTCAAAGTGATTAAGCTTTTTTGCACTTGTTGCACTTCTTGCCCCATGCAGGACAGAGTTCTTTCTTGCGTTCATGTGTACGGCCATAGAATTTGCAATCAACCATAGGGCGATTTGTGACTGATTTTTCATCAATTTGTTTAGGTGGCCTACCTTTGTCGGCAGTTGTATACCTTGGCTTTTCCCGTCGTGTGGTTTTCCTTTGCATCACCCGGTGAACTTCGGATTCAGTTCCAGAAATAACTTTCAGTTGGACGGCTGTTTTCTCGAAACTGCGACAGATATCCAGACATTTAGGGAGAGTTAGCTTGCGCTCTTGTAGCAGTCTTTTCCTGATGTTTTCATCTTTGACACCCAGCACTATTCGATCCTTCAGTAGACTATCCTTTAAAGAGTCGAAGTTGCAGGATATGACCAGTGTTTGCAGACTGGCCACGTAGTCGTCTATGGTCTCGTCACTTTTTTGTGATCTAGTGTTGAACTTGTAGCGTTCAAATGTCTCGTTCGTTTCCCCAAGAATATGAGCGTCGAGTTTACTTAGGATATCAGCAGTAGTATCTGTATCCAGAGGATCACATCCGTTGTATAGTTGTAGAGCTTCGATACCCATGGTTGAGATTAGAAGGGATTTCTTGAATTCTGCTGTTCTCGACTCGAGATTCGAAACAACACAGTAGTGTTTCCATAGTTGCTTCCATAATTTCCAGTTACTTGGAGCATCTTTGCTTAATTTCACCGGTTCAGGCGGTTTAGCAGTAAACATGGGCAGTGGAGGTTCACCATCGCGCACAATGCCGCGACACATCCGGGACATTTCTCAGAACAAGTAGCGCTAAATTCAAAAGCTACGCAATGAATAGTAAGCCAAACAATAGAGAAAATGTACTCAAACGCACGAAGTAGGTTATGATTTTACTCATTTATTGAAAAACTATCTATTTTAAAGTTTAGGTTTCCACTGGCTTTTGTAGAAGAGATATCAATAAATAGTTTCCACCCTCAATCAACTTATTCGAGTGAGTGGAAGTATTATCGGTTTTGACTTTAATTTGGGATATTTTTGAAGTTTTTACAGTGGAAAATGACGCTTGATTCACTTTGGAGTCAATTTTCACGTTCAATAATACTTCTTTTTATTAGGTTTCGTATGGAAAAGTTAGTTTGATATATTACTAACTCGCAGCCGTTTTCTTGTACGAATCCGACGGCTATTAGTATTATCGAAATCAACATTTCTAGGAGATATGTTGGCAACTCAGATTCGCTTGCTAAATTTGGATTTTGAACATTCCTGCGGGGCCTCACTGGACTTCTAAGCTCCTCCCCCATGAACAATAGCACATACGCCACCTAATTAACCATTGAATTGACACAATACAGCTCTGAAATCCTAAAAAAATCTCCCAGGTAGAGTTGGCGGCAAAGTCCATTCAATCCAAAGCTGAGTAAAGTCAAACGCGACAAAACAAATCTTAGAGAACATTAAATAGAAACTATAAACTTAGCTCGTCAAAAGCAAATCATAACGTTGTATTCAGAATAATTCAAGCTTCAAATTGAGAAGTTGCCCATGTTCGTACGTGCTCTAGAAGTATTTAAAAGCTAAAAACATCGCACCGGCGATCTCAAAGTTATAACTTTCTCCGTTTTATACGATTCATAGGAAAAAAGTAAACCAACACGATTCTTTAATTTCTCAGAGATAAACTAAGCGGCGATTCGAATCATGGATTTAACCCAAAATTTACAAAGACAAGGTATCTTAAACTTCGAATCGATAAGTTTTAAGTCTGAATCTGTGTAATTGGCCCACCAAGGAAATAACAAGATCGAACAGACGAAAGGCTTTGCTTTTGAACTTCAGGGGCGGTAATGACAAATGGGCTTCTGATATAACAACATTAGTTAGTGTGATGACCTTCTTTAACGAGCTTTGGGAGTCCAGTATTCCCATGAAGCGAGCAGTTGACAGTGATTGACATGTGCTTCATGTGATGTGGGAGTAGAGTATTCCCAAACCGATTTGTCAAAAGCCAATAACAATCGCTCTCCCGCAGAATTAATTAGCAATGTTATAATTATTCCGTCCTCACTTTAACCTCTCGGCCGTAAGTACATGTCGCCGAGAACAATAGAATTCTGCGCGATGTGCCCAACGGCGATTTGTTCACCGAGATTCGGCGGAGCTGGTTGCACGTGCTCGTCTTCGTGATCCGACATCTTGTCGCCCGATTCGCACTTTCTGGTTTTCGACTCGAAAATCCGCACGAGTTCGGCACTTTCAACGGATTTTACACATCCAAGATGTTAAAATCCCGTAGCTGCCACCATGTTTCAATAGAGATTGATAGATAGATTCGGAGAATCCCCAGCGAGATCAACTACAAGTCACAACTCAAGGTTTCACACTGGCCGACTACATCCGGGGCTTTATTACCGTAACACAGGTAGCCCATATTGTAACAATGCTAATACTGAATAGTAGGTCAGTTAATTAGTAACTTTGCTACCTGTGTGTATTTTGCTACCTGTGTCTGGTTATGTTTATGCTTGAAAGCAAATCTTTTTCTAAAAAATTACTTGCATACATTTACATCCCTGTCATACAGAAAGAACTTGATGTATTCAGAGTCTCTGTATGGAATAATCATCGGATTCGTAGGCAAAAGAATAAAGAACTTCCCACCGGAGTGCCTGAGTACATTTACAACTGTCCAGAACAGCATGGTGATGAAAAGTGTGGTCTCCCTGTCACGGAGGAACAACTTGGGGAAGTGGCAGAACTTTCAAACATACTAGATGGCACTGACGATTATTTAGATCCAGGATTTCGTCAAGAATGTGAAAGACATATTCCAAATACTGATGATGTCGAGGCTGCTTAGGCTGCTAATGCTTACTTGTACTTGCGAGCTAATTTTGATCCAAATAGGGTCTGAATTGTGTTGCATAGTCATGAAATATGAAATGTAGGGGGTGGAATACATACAATAAACAAAGGTGTACACAACTTAAAAGCAAAATAATTTCTCATACCAGTATACTATTATTGTAATACATAATCAATGTAAATTCTATTTACAAAATTATCAATATTAAATTTATTGTTCTAAAATTAATATAATTTGTATTTATTGTAGTATATAGTAAAATTATATCAGTTGTAATCACATTTGTCCATAACTGGAATTTCTTTAGTTGCAGAGTTTCAATAACTGGAACTATAAAACTTTGACTATCTTATTATCATTTAAAATACCCCCAAAATAGTTATATTATATTATTCCTACATGTACAGCAGCAACTAAAAATACCTTCTTTAGTACTGGTATCATAACCATTGTAATTCTGAAAAATATTAAATTAGGACAATGTTTCAAATGACAACTAAAATAATATTGGACTACACTAAGATACAAAATTGTAACTTTAATTATAGACAATGTTGTGGCCACCTTGTTTTGATTCCCAATATACACATAATTGCAAAAAGGCTGTGGTTCATGAATGTACTAATGTAGAAATACCAAATTTATGCAAAATAGAAAAATAAATTTGCTTGACAAGCTTAAACCCAGCAACATATTTCCCAATTTTATATTTTTACATGACAGCAAATTAAATCATATTTCTGATATTAAACAATAATCAGGGCTGGGTTGTTCAAAGCCCTATTAGTACTAATCCAGGGTTAATTTTCATAACAACCAATAGGTTCTGTGCAGAGTTAATCCAGGATTAACACTAATCAGGCTTTGAACAACCCGGCCCAGGTGTTTAGAGGATATTTTAAAGATTTTGCATAAATTAGGTATTTGTATGTGTAATTTTGTACAACAACCTCTGCAATCAAGTGTATCAACAATCATAAACAGGCAGAATGTCATTTAAAGCCTAGCGAGCTTAAAAACTATTTGAGACTTGATGCATAGTACTGACTGTGTAATGCACCCATCAATGTTAAGCCAGCATGGGAAGACAAGGCAGGGGTGAGGATTTGACATCTTCAAAATTCCCCACTCGGGCAAAAAATTGTCAAATTCCCCACCCCTTTCAGCAAGCAACCCTCATGTTTCTTAGTAAATGTTAAATTTCCTCACCCCAGGGACATAAAGGTCATGCAAATGACCTAACCACGGGTCAACAAAGATTATCAAATACCAGCCCTGCCTCCCCAGCCCTGCCTCTCCACCTCCTCAACATTGATAGGTGCATAAATACGATTCACCATTCAGCCTGCTCTCTATTCCCTAGTACATAGAGATGCCTAATAAATGTGCTCAAGACGAGAAGAGTCAAATTTCCTGATTTCCTTCACTTCGACTTCTCCAGTTTTAACAGGCGACAGAACTTGTTACAGCTGTGTCCTCTAAAGAAATTGTCAATTGCAGTCTCTGACAGGTTCCCAGAACAGAATAGGATCGAATTGTCATCCATTAATTTGGCGCTTGCAATTTCAGGGTCGCATAGTGAATAATTAACACCCTGAATGTCTGACACCATGAGTTGGTGGTCAGATTTGACATAAGTAAAGTGTACAAACGATTCAGCTTTTAAGGTGATCTCACTGATATCATCGCCACAGATTTCACCTGTGTTGTTTATGAACTTCTGGAAGGTGCCTTCAAGAAAGTTATCTAAAGTCACAAATTCTCCGTTCAATGATGAGTAGTATACCTTTGTATACGTAAAAGTCTTTCCATATTCAAAGATTGGCCTCACCAATTCCAAATTCTGCGCGAAGTTACGGGCCAAGGCATTCATTTGCACCGCTTTCCTTGTATGCACTTCGGTCGTTCCAAATAGATTTTCGATTTCCTCGACTTTCTCTTTTCTGTATCTCTTGAGGACATATTTCCCCTTAGTGATCCCACTGATGGCCTTTGCCAGGTAGGCCTCGCGGAATCCTCCACTGGCAAAGCAGCTCCGTTGAAGCGAAAATGTGGCTTCGACAGGTTCGAACCAACTCATTTCCGTTACACAAAATTCTTCTAGCCGAAGAGTAACAATGTCCACTTCCGGTAAAATTACCTTCCCGAGTTTTAGCATCTGGCTAAGCGGAACAGACGCTGCAATTGAGGATTTGGCAATTCTAGGCCTACTTTCTTCTTTTCGTGGGCTTTCCTTTGTCGGTTCACTCTGTTGATGAAGGGGCTGGCTTGACTTCTCAACGAATCTAACATGTATCAGTTTCCAGTTTTGAATTTGACTGGCATCTGTGAAGGATGGTCCTCGTTCTCCAGCCAGAACGTCGCATTCCAGATTGGTTCCAAAATGTGCTTTGCATGCGGCTTTGATGTTTGGTAAAGTGGCCTCTTCTTCTATAGGTACCAGTGTTAAAGCACCGATTCTGGAATACTTTTGGCACTTCCCTTCAACGTTCGGAGATAGCCTTTGGATGGTAATACTGCCGCACAGCCCACTCGGACCCGCTTCGTCATTCTTTCCTGTTCTTTTCTTTGACATTTTGTCTTTGTAGTCGACCCATTCTCGTTTTCTTTTTCCAGACATTCTCGAATAACGGGAGTCTTTCGAAGCAAGCTAACTAACTGTGTTGTCAAAAGTAGACTAGTCGAGCACGTGCGTGTGACATGTGAGCTTAGTAACCTCGCTTTCTCTAGAATTGCACAATGCATTATGGACTATGGCGCTGCTGAGCCTTGGCGTGGATTTTTTTTTTTATGAAGGCTGAAATTTTTTTGGGTAGAAAATATTAAATATATATATTTTTTTATTTACAAAATTTGTTTTTAATAAACTAAAACAAAATTTCTTAAGTAAATCTTTAAAAAAATATTTCACTATAAAGCAAATTTTGCTATGGCGTTAATGGGCCACCATAGATGAGACTCCCTGTCTAACATTTGACATTTATCCGAACTATAGGAAACACACGCAACACACACTATATTAGAATAATTATCCTGAGAAATTTCAGGTACGGTAGCTTTCTAGTGGAATATTGCACCTATGATTATGGGATGTATTTTTCAGATGCCGCTTAAGTCAGCACAATTGAAAAATATACTTTCGAAGACATCCCATAATTGTAAGAGCATTATTCAACACAAAAGCTACTTACAGTATCTAGTCTACTGTCACAACTATGTTGTCAGTTGCTCTGATGAAAACTTTTTAATAAAGTCAAAATATCGGCAAATACCGGTACATAAAATTATAGAAATTCTGATTTGACCAACTATATCCATGTATATTAGAAATGCATATAAAATGATGGTATATCACTAGAAAACTCGAAAAACTGTGAAACATTTATATATGCATATACATGTACCAGAACAAACGTTTTTGCAAACGGGTGTCTATAAAATTAATATACATGTACATAATGTTAAAATTAGGATTGTGCCATGCATGGAGATACTCAGGTCTCCAAACAAGACTTCACAGGGTCTTAAATTTACAATAACTTGATTATTTGTTGTTTTCTTTCGTGGAGGTCCGTGGACACGAACAGTGACAGTTTCAGCTGATGTATCTTCTTCATCATTACTCGAAGCACTATCTGGATCACTTTCATTAGGAGTTACACCTCCATCTTTGGATCTTTGGGGGGCCTGTTCTTCTCCTGCTCTGGCTCTTTTCCTTGCCTCTCCTCGTACTTGAACTGGTCTTCTTTCCTTTTCCACTGCTTCCTCTCTGTAACCTTCACCCTGCTGTACATGTACGTCTGTGTTGTCTCTAATAACATTTGCCTCAATTTCAGCTGCCTTTACATCAGTCCAATTACTTGTATCAAAGGCTATCAGGGTAAGATGGAAATACAATAAATACACTGAATTGTAAATATAATATTGCATGCATGCATTATGAGCTATATTTTCTTTCAGGGAGTGTTCATTCTATGTTTTTTTTTTTCCCAGGGTTTTTGTTTTATGGGGGATGGGAGAGGCATTAAATCTTTTACCATCTCCTTTAAAGTGCCTCTAACCCTTATGTGATAGATCAACAACGATTTCGAGTTTTTGATCGTGTATCAAAACACAAGAAAGAATGAATCTTTCGAGAGATTTTATTGCTTTCGAGCATTTTGTTACATGATAAAACACGAAGAAAGAGTTGTTGATCTGACTTCTCAAACAATACCTCTATTCAGAAATCATTAGGATGTATTGTTTGCTTGGTGTTTTGCTGAATAAATTATTAAGCACAAGGGTTATCATTGTACTTTTGTCCTGGTCATTTCAACAAATCACCTGATAGTGTAGTGGACAAGACAGAGGACTAGGAGTCAGAAGCGTTCCGTCAGTAAATGGTTCGAGTCATACTCAGTCCATATGCTGATTTTTATTTAGATATTTTCCTTCAGTTCCTTTAATGTATAAAGTGATACCTATTAATCCTTTTAACTTAATTAAAATGAAAGTGTTTGATCGGAGATCAAAACCCTTAAGATCTTGATCTGACATCTCATTGGACATCAAGGTTCATCCAGTGAGTTGGAACCAGTGTTTCATTGGGTATCAAGATCCATGCATGTGACAATTAGCATTTTGGAGATATAAACCTCTACAACTCAGATGCGAAATATTCCACCATTCAATTATTCACTTGATGTAGAATCGATATTTGTGATAAACATATACACAAATACAGAACATATCTCAACATTTTTGGTGTACAAAATCCGATTACTTTTGTCCAATAAAATCACATACCTTGACCAATAGCTTGTAAGTCAGTAGTATTGAACGCTGTTCGTTTGATCAACACAGCCCAACGCAATGTTGCATTCTTGCCCAGGCCTTTAACTTTGAGAGTTATAGCACTGTTTTGGGGTAGGTTTGCTCCATGTTGTAGAAAGCTGGCTTGATGCTTCTTCTTGCAGCCAGACTGGCAGCAGTCTTTCTTTTGTCACTTTCTCGGACACCACCAAGTTCGTCAATTTGACAAATTCTGACACTACCATGGCAATGCATTTTTGTTTGGTTTCGTTGCATATCACCATTGGATTGATAGAAGTGATAACCTTAAAAAAAAGATGATTGAAAATATTGGAATCAAATAAATGTCAGGATTGCCATTAATAAAATATGTTTTAAACAAAATAAACTATGCCTGACTTCGACACGGAATAAAAAATCTCTGCATTCTCCAAACAGATTTGTAATTGCACACATTAACTAAGGGAAGGCCAAATTTAAAGGAAATAAAATAAAAAGCTTTTTTTTTGGTCATTTGTTTTTACTTCATAGGCACTTTAAAAACTTTAAGCATTATATCCATGCCAAAACACAGGGTTAAATAACAATGTATCCCTGATAAAACATACCTTTCTTGGCTCCTCCTTACAAAGTCTCACTATCTCCTTCTGAATATCTAGAACTTCTACATATTGCGACACTAATTGTGGCATGGAATTTGCCTGATCAATTTGCACAACTGTTGCTGTAAAATATGCCTTCAACTCTTCTAATGTTCGCCCTCCAATCTCAATCGAAAGCTATAAACAAAATGCACACAATGTAAGACAAAAGTACAAGATGAATTTGTAAGAGATTGTAATTATATCTTCGTAAGATCCTCTCTATATGACAGATCTCCCCGTGTTTTGCCTCACGGCAACACTGAGTCACGGGTACTAGCAACAACATAACAATATAGCGCCCGAGTTCAACCTGCCGGCAGGTTCTTGTTCATTTTAAGATACCCCTTGGGAAAGACCAATTGAAAAATATATTTTCAAATGCATCCCATAATTGGAAGTGTGATTCTTTGCATGATTTATGCTAAAGTACTTAGAGTATATATTTATTTTTATAAGACAAACTTTTCTGGATTGACTGTATATATATATATATACACAGCGCTTTGCAAAACTTATGTCACATCCAGGAATATCAATATATCGGGTGCATTGTGGGAACGATGATCCCGTAGAGACCAACGCAGCAATGGCGACGTTTCGTCTGTATCGGCGGGTACTCGATGCAGCAACTAAAACGAAAATGGCTACTTCAGTAGCAACAGGATTCCTAATTTTACATTCCTGGGACCTCTTATGTTTCAATGCTCTGCAAGTTTCTCCCAAGAAGAAGGCTTATCCCTCAAAAGAAAATAATATGAGATTCGGGGAAATAATTCAGCGTGTATCGGCGCCCGATAAAAATGCAGCAACTGAAACGATATTTTAACTTTAGTATCAGCTAGGTTCCTTAAACAGCTAATTGTATTTTAATTCTCTACAGTCTCAAACGAAAACAAAATATTTTTTAAAGTAATACGCTGAACTCCAGGCCATTCTTTCTTTAACTTTGCTTTTTTATCCGTTTCTGAAGAAATATTTTTGCTTCATTTATTTTCATTGTAGACGGCAGTAAAGTAACAAATAATGATATCATTACACAAGGTAGTGATAGTGCTGTTTACCTAGTGGCAGCACCGCAACATAAAACAGTTTGACTGTACAGCGCGATGCCTACACAGAACCAGAGTTACTAGACGAAATATATTCATCTTCAGTTGTGATTATTTTTTTGCCAAATTTTAGTGTTTACCGAAACACAATACATTTGTAACAATTGTTTATATTTATAAAACTTTAAAAAAGGTATATTAAACATGGTACTTGTCTTCCGCAAAATATTAATTACATATAAAAACACATTTCCGCTTACAACTGTTTATTTTTATTGCTCACGTTTATCAAAAATATCGTTCACTTCAAATATTGCTCTCTCGATCTCATAGTGTATCGGCGCCCGATAAAAATGCACAGACACAATGTCTGGAGTTCAGCTGGCTTGCCGTATGCTAATTTAGATAGCGCGCTTCTGTAGGCCATGTTATGTGTATTAAAATCATTTTGAAATTGTTTTCATTTGAGAGATTAAATAGCCTTCTTCTTTGGAGCCGAAATTGCAGAGAATTAAGACACAACCATATTGATGCTAAAGTGAAAATTTCGATTATCGGGCGCCCATACAAGCTGAATTATATTTTCACAATGATTGTTTTCTTTTGAGGGACAAGCCTTCTTCTTGGGAGGAACTTGCGGAGCATTGAAACATAAGATGTCCCAGGAATGAAAAATTAGGAATCCTGTTGCTATTGAATTGAACATTTTCGTTTTAGTTGCTGCATCGAGTACACGCCGATACAGACGAAACGTCGTCATTGCTGCGTTGGTCTCTGTGCGGGTCTACGGGATCATCGTTCCCACAATGCACCCGATACGTTGATATATTGATATTCCTGGATGTGACATATTTTTTGCAAAGCGCTGTACACTTTGTATATATATATATACCCTCATCTTATTAGCCATGCAAATATATTAATATTACCTGATTGTAAGTATCAATCACAATTTCTTCAAGGGTTTTGTCATCTTTGACATCATCCAAACAGTATCCCATGGTACTTCCATTGGCTTGCTCCATTCCTGCTGGGACAGAAAAACCTGGAAAAAAGTATATTAAAAAAGTGAATGAAGTCAAACTATACAAACAACAATAATATTATTATGTATATGTTGTAGGTTAAATCGGTATCCAGGTGAATTCCGTATTGAATCTAGGTTAAATCGGTATCCAGGTGAATTCCGTATTGAATCTAGGTTAAATCGGTATCCAGGTGAAATCCGTATTCAACCAAGGTCAAATCTGTAGTCAGGTCAAATCCGTACTCAACCTGTTTAATTCCTACATGTACTCAAATCAACTTATAAATCATTAGAAACTGATAAATCATTTGAAACTGGGTGAAAAAAATACGTTTTGGCAAGTACTGGCAGATGGTCGGTTCCGACTCGGGGGCCATCGGAGGTGTCCAGTGACTGGGTTAATTGAATTTGCTGAAGAAAAATGATTGACATAGGTAAAATATTAAGAAAAAAATACATTTTGGCAAGCACTGGCACATGGTCGGTTCCTCCGACTGCTGCGCACACTCTGTCAGTGACTCAGTTGATTTGAGTAGGAATTAAACAGGTTGAGTATGGATTTGACCTGTAGGTAAGTCCAAATATCCTGTATGCAGAGAAATTTAATATTATATGTATTACAACTAGTTAAATAATTTAAACTCTAACCTCATCAGAAAGGACCACGTCAGAATTAGTATAATATTAAAGAATACCAAATTTGCGCATGATTTAGTGAATATAGACTGAAAATTTAACATGTTTTATAAATTGGATACATATTGGTGGTAAAGTGTGATGTCACAAATTTGCAAAATTTTGATTTCAATTTTGTGGGCCACTGATTTGGAAAGAGCTATATCTCCGTAGATAAGTGCATCCGTCGATAAGTGAATAGACCAGTTTCGTATTTGAAAATTACCGCTGAATGCGATTACTACAGACGCATGTACTCAGGGTTAGCCTCATTCTGAAGTTAAACATTAATAAATAAGTGAGAAGGTGTAAACTCGAAACTACAACAATACACTGAGCTGTGAATAGCCCACCTTCATGCCGGTATTTATGAATGTTTAACTTCAGAATGAGGCTAACACTGTAGTCATGCGTTGTAGTCATCGCATTCAGTGGTAATTTTCGAATACGAAACTGGAATATTGGATCCATTGAAACATCACAAACATTCTTAATTAGATTAAAGTCCCTTAACCCCTTAGTAGCTAGCTATCATTTCTTCTTAAAGTAGAAAGGTTGAAACTATCATTTTCAAAAGTAAAAATATGATTCAACATGATTTCTTAGATTGCTACAAATTTATGTAATACCTTACTAAAATGAACTAAAGAAATATTATTCTTTTTTCTGCTACCAATAGCCTCGAGCACCGCACTATTATAAAATTACATTTGTATTTCAAAAAAACATAATTATTAATAATTAACAGAATAACTTACTGGTGCCAGTTCCCCAAATTCTTGAGCCAATAATGACTGCAGCACAATTTAGAGCTGTAGTTTTCCCACATTTTGTGGGCCCCACTGCCATGACCATTGGACATGCTTTGCGCTGTTTTAAGATCAGTTCAGTGTGAACTGACATCACCATGCCACCAAGGACAAACAGGGAAGATATATAATTTTCTCCAAGGAGGCCACCCATAGCACTGGTCAGGGTTTTCAGTGATGTTGTGCTCTCCTCACAAGATGGAATACCAATAGGCATGTCCACCTTACTAAGGAGTGACTCCTCAAACACGTATTGTTGGTCTTCTACACTGATTTTCTGGCCCTCTTTATTTATTTGAAGGTTCCTGCCAAGGACCCAAACATCGGAATTGGGCTGTCTACCAATCACCTGTACAAAATTATGTTGAAATATATTATCATTTAAGAATTTACAATTATTTATGTAAAGAGGCAACACTACATGTTTTTTTTCTTGAATGGGTTTATAGGCCGGGTTTAATAATAGGGGAACTAATATTTGATTGATCAGAAATACAATTTTGTGGACTGTGAACGTTTTCCTTTATTTTTCTTGGTCTCTTTTATTGTCATGAAAAAAATCTGATTGCCAAAAACTTTTTGACTGAGCAAGGCGATGAAAAAGAGAGGGGGACAAAAGAAATATAGAAGGCTGTACTCTTTGCCTTCTGAAGTGTGTTCAGCAATTCCAGTCACTGGTCAATAGGGACACAATAGGGGTAATGATATAAACAAGAGCATAATGCAAGTACAAGGGCAAGGAAAATTCTAGAAGCTTACCGTAACAGGGTAGTATTCCCGGACTTCAGTATCACAGATCAGCCGCTGAATGTAGATAGGCAAATCAATGTCTAGTCTATGATCTTTGGTGGGGATCCACAATCCTCTGTTGTTAAAACACTTGTTAAGCACTTTTAAAATTGTTCCAGATGAGGAACACTCTGTGTTGCAAAGAAAAGCTCGTCTACAAAGGAAAGGCACAGATAATAAATGAGATAAGTTTATACGACTCATGACATGAGACAATTGAACCATGCTGTAGGTTGAACCATGCTGTAGGTTGAAAAGTAGACCTTTGTACAAAAGACCATTGATCACCAAATAGTCTAAATGGCACTAGCCCGGCAGCCGGGAACAGTTTTGAAAATACTACATACCCAGCAGCACTCGTTGGAATCGCTTTCTACTTCTAAACGACAATAGTGTATGACCACGTAAATGGCGGTCCCGTCTCCAAATATTGGGGACGTAAAAGAACCACTGTGGACGCAATAAACCCTGGCCGTGACCACCCACAGTGGCAGCAAGAGGTCGGATTGCTGGATTAGTGCCGGGCTACTGGTGAATGAGACCTCTAACATGTATAACAGCCAGTAGTCCAATGGAACTAATAGCGAGCGCTGGAACAACAAACACTGAAGTGACCCATCTAAATTGAGTATTCATTGAACACGCTTTTCGTCATAAGATTCTTGTATTCATATAAATCTCTTCTAAACATAAAGAACTGTACTTATCATTTCCTTCGGTATCCATATCTTTGAGTCTTCGAACGAAAAAAAAAACATTTTTATCCGTTTTCTCTGACAAAGCTATAAAGACCCACTGATAGTGGCCATGTTTGTTCAAACCACAGGGTACCCAAGACCCAAGACTAGGGTAGGTAGTGCTGGCCTAAATTGTGCGGGCATGTCTGTTTCAGTTAGCATCCCGGACTAAATGACAAAAATGCCGAAAACACACTGATAAATCACGAAAAATCTTGTTCATAACTTTATGGCTAGATAGAAAATCAAAACGCGTAACAAGATTGTTCGAATTTGTTGAAGGCTTTGGAAAGTTGACGTCAACAGCGCTAAAAACGCATAAATTTCCATTGAAGATGCCTATATCGAAAACGAACAGCCGAATCTCGGAAAATCTCGCGGCCAAACTCTACGAAATCCGGAAACTTGAAGGGGAGGATGACTTCCACACTTCGGACCGAAAAACCTTTTCGAAATCCCTCTAGAGATTTCAACTCGGAAGATAGGTAACATAATGAATGTGTAACATACCCGAGCGCCGGAGGAGTGAGCTAGGTGTGAGATGGCAATTTCTTTTTAGAGGAGGCGCTTGCTTACTTGCCAACAAAAAGCAAAACAATTAACCAAACCTTTGAATCCGCACAGGTTTACGTTTACTAATTGAACTATTCTTTATATGTTTGTGAGTTTTCTGGTGTATAGCTAAAGAAACCCCGGCCTTAAAACTATCACCTTGGAACCACGACTTCCATGCATAACGTTTCCTGCTACTTTTTCTAAAGCGCGGCAATGATAATGGTTATATAGCACGGTAATTAACTATATCCTAGCAGCACTTAAATAGGATCCTTTGTCCTTAAGTATTATAAACATATGGTCTTATTTAAAGAAACATACACGATGGGACTGTCTAAATCATACCTTTCATCCGCGTCGTCTACTCTTTTGACTTTGAAGAGATAGCCAACTGTCGATCCTTCCATCTTGAGGTTTCCAACCACTTCGATATCGAAATTTGTGCGTGGCTGGAACACCTCGCCTCGTTTGGAATAGCCAATAACCCCATTTTGTGAAGTTAAATAGGCTTTCTTGCCCGAGCCAGTCTCTGTGCTTGCGGCGATCTCAGAATCATCGAGGATTTCTTGGATTGATTCGTCAGCCATATAATTTCAATCGCGGGTTCACATTAAAGACGAGACTACCTTTCAATTCATTTTCATAACCATACATATACCCTTGGGTATTGTAGCATGTTTCATCATAATTTTTGTCACCTTATGATTCGTCGAGAATCTTGACCAACTGATTGGCTAAAATTTTGTCGGATATTCCTTTCCGAGATTCTGGTGGTATAGTCGGCTAGATTAAAAACATTTTTTTTACACTTACATATAGAATTTAGCGGAAATAGAAGGGAGTATTTTTTCGTTTTCGTCGGACCGTGACCACTCCATTCAAAATACTGCTATAGCAGTCCGCAGTAACAAACTCGAACCGGTCATTTTGTCTTATAACTTGAACTTACTGATGCGACTTGTTTTATTAAATTTTCCAGCACGCAAGTTCCCGAAAACTTTACGTTAAGCCGATATACTGAATTAAACGGACGCCATTCTAACTACTTTACAAAGCTTAATTTAACTCAACAGGAATTTTATAGGATATCTTGCCCTGTACAGTCTTTGTAAAGTGCTCTCTACACGATCTATGCTCTCTACACGATCTATGCTCTCTATGCTCTCTATGCTCTCTACACGATCTATGCTCTCTACACGATCTATGCTCTCTATGCTCTCTACACGATCTATGCTATCTACACGATCTATGCTCTCTACACGATCTACGCTCTCTACACGATCTACGCTCTCTACACGATCTATGCTCTCTATGCTCTGTACACGATCTACGCTCTCTACACGATCTACGCTCTCTATGCTCTCTACACGATCTATGCTCTCTATGCTCTCTACACGATCTATGCTCTATGCTCTTTACACGATCTATGCTCTCTACACGATCTATGCTCTCTATGCTCTTTACACGATCTATGCTCTCTACACGATCTATGCTCTCTACACGATCTATCCTCTCTATGCTCTCTACACGATCTACGCTCTCTACACGATCTATGCTCTCTACACGATCTATGCTCTCTATGCTCTCTACACGATCTATGCTCTCTATGCTCTCTACACGATCTATGCTCTCTATGCTCTCTACACGATCTATGCTCTCTACACGATCTATGCTCTATGCTCTCTACACGATCTATGCTCTCTACACGATCTATGCTCTCTATGCTCTTTACACGATCTATGCTCTCTACACGATCTATGCTCTCTACACGATCTACGCTCTCTATGCTCTCTACACGATCTATGCTCTCTACACGATCTATGCTCTCTATGCTCTCTACACGATATATGCTCTCTATGCTCTCTACACGATATATGCTCTCTATGCTCTCTACACGATATATGCTCTCTACACGATCTACGCTCCGTATCACAGAAATAACCTTGTGAAGCGCATTTGGATATATTCATATAGAATTTGCGCTATATAAATGAATACCTTTGGTGAAGAATTTCAAATTTGTCTACAAAAGCAGAAATACGGTTATGCATAATCTTTTCAAAGAATTTTGAAACGTTTGGGAGAAGAGAAATCGGTCTGTAGTTACTAAATAAATTGGGGTCTTCCCTCTTGAAGATTGGGATAACTTTGGTAATTTTAGCTTTGGGGAAAGACTCCTTGGGCTAAGGAGAGGTTGATAATGGTCATCAATGGTTCAGAAATTAAATTAAATGATGCTTTGATTATCTTCATTGAAACATTATCATAGCCAGGGGCTTTGTTGGTTTTAAAAGAATTGGAGATGGTCTCCAGTTCTTGTCTAGTGGTTGGTTGAATAATAATAAGTTCTTCTTGGTAGGACGACAAGAAGTTAAGAAAAGGAGCGTTAGTAGCCGGTATTTTGTTGGCAATGTTTGGCCCTATGCAAGAAAAGTGTTTACAAAATCTATTTGCAATTTCATTTGGATCTAAAATAATCGTATCATCACATATGAAGTAAGAGGGAAGGAGAGTTTTTCCCTTTTTGTTAATTAATTTCGCTAATTTCGCTAATTCGGCTTGGGGTTCAGGAGCTAGGGTTTTGCCCGCCGTCTTGATACCAATTTTTCTATTTTTAATTTTTTCTTCTCTTTTTTGTATATCGATGTGTTATGGTTGTGGTGTTGTAGCCAGCCTCCAACACGGAAAACATGCGGCTGGGCCCTGGAGCTCCCTGGATGTTCCTTGCAACACCCACCCTGCAGACGAACTCCAGGGAAGCTTCGGTGTTTTCTTTTGCTTTTCCCCGCTGTTTTCACAATATCCAGAGTATCCTCTTTGTCGTCCAGGCTTAATATATACTCGTATTATAGGAAGTGCACGAGCAATAAACATTTCTTCGATCTGTGTTAGGTCTTCTAATGCAGAAGGAACGGGACAGGGAATCATAAATAAATTTGCTTACGATATAGACTCTTTATCGAGTCTATATCGTACGCAAATATAACTGTCAGGAACCACCTTTAGTTTTAGTTTGGTTGGCCATGCTTCCATACATACTGTACATTGGTTAACAGAAAAAAATTTGATTCAGGAAAGTTGTTTGTTTTCTTTAGCCCATTGTTGTTCATGAATTTGTCCCAATTTTGGAACATTGGATTTACTGAGATATACAAGATTTCAGCTAGAATTTTGGACTTTGGTTCACCAGTTATGTTGACTATGCCCATCTTACGTTTAATGTTGTTGTCCACATGCCTTGCACATGCCACAAAATGGGCAATTAAAAGCTGTGGATAGAGGCCATTCTACTTCTATGTCACGATTAAGTTCCTTAAGGCTGCTGCCAAAGTAATGAAATGTATTTGATGTTTCATCCGTGTGAATCATAAAGGGGCCAGAAAAAGTTGGATATGACCCTGTTTCCCTGTCTGCAAGCATCAAATGCCTGTAGGTCGTAGTTGTTACAAAGAAATTTCCAATGTCATAATTTACATCTAACCCAAATATAAAGAAACGTTCAGGATTACAGCAGAACTTGGCCAAGTCATCCAACTGAGATTTTGTGGCAATGACCTCTCTCACGTTAGGGCTGACTTGTAAAGCATTAACAAAGTTTCCTTTAGACTGCTTGCATTTCTCTATAGGTTCTGCTAACTCAGCTTTGCTGTGCTGCTTACGAAGTTTAGATCTTTCATACTTGACTTGGACAATTCCTCTTGGGACTGTAAAGAGAAGCAGTTTTCTCCATAATCCCGCCTCCATCTTCGTATAGTTCATCATAAATTGACGAAGGGCCTAAAGCTGTTTTAGCTTTGGAATTTTTTCCCTTGTGCTTGTCGCAGTTACATATAATGGCTTGGCCGTTTTCTTGGCATTCTTGTGTGGTTCAACTTTTATATGTTCTGGATCTCCAGTGTTCTGATACTGAAGTATTACAATATGATATCTGTCACCATTGCAGTTGTCTAGTTCAGTTAACCGTCGCTTAAATTCGGAGTTACTGCAATGTACTCAGAATGTTCTATACAGAGTGTACTACCCAGGTTTAAACGTTCCTGGATTCTCTCCAAGCTGCAATAATCCCTTGCGAAAAAAGCCTTGGATATCTTAAGATTCAAATCCTAGAACCCCTTAGGATTGTTCTAGGATTTGAGGTGTGAATTTTCACGTTAAATTTGGATGGACACTTGGACGTTCTAGGATTTCTATGATTTCTCAAAATATTCATGGCAAAGCATTTACGATGCATGGTTCTTGGATATTGTGGGAAATCCTAGGATTTACAGTTTACATTTTCCTTCGGTTTTGTAGGAAATGCTGGAACTATTTAGGAATAGACTTTTAGGAATTTCTAGAATGTTCTGGGATTGCCCATGTTATATTAACAGCTTTTTAGGGCATTTTCCGGGGTTTTAGTGACGACCAATCCACGTAGAACCTTGCATTGACAATTATATACGCAATATCTCAATCTTTCCGTAAATTCTAAGTGAGGCAATTACAAACGCCTGCATTTACTTTTCAAGATTATTACTTTAATATTCCTTTGAAGTACATTTTCAGGGTGTTTTAACATCATCTCATCATAATTTTGTATCTTTAAAAGGCAAACCTCGTAAGGGACTTCGAGTCCTATTGTTTCTTAATTTGTTTAAATTATAATTTCATAACACATAAAAAACGCATGTTTAATTCTATACATGTATACAGTATTAAATTATCTTATACTATAAACACAAAGATGCATCTACATTGTAAAATATTTTTGTTTTGTTTTGCCCTTTCAAATACGTTTCAAATACGTTTCTATACGTTTTCGCTTCTCAATAATCATCTCCCCATATATGTTTTTTTTAATAGACCATCTCTCTTCATATGTTTGTCTTTTTAGCCTGAATAAGATGTAATATGGTTTGCAATAATGTCCTGTCCAAGCTTCTGGACAACTGCTTTTCAGATTATACTTGCCTAGGGGCAAGTATTCTTAAACAAAATTGTTTAACCCTGTATATAAACAGTATTTTGGGACCCTGATGGTTACATTAGTATAATTATATTATAATATATATTATGGTATGATTCCAGATAATATCCATACCCCCACCACGGAGGGAATTTGCCTCGTGTCCCAACTACCACTCCACCCCTCCGAAATTTCCATTTTTCCTCCTTACATTTGATTTCCTATTATTCTACGGACCCCCTGGCCAATAAATTGGTGTATGACTACTTAATAGAGGTTTGACTGTAGTTCAAATTCTGACTAAAAGGGCCATGGGCACTTTTTGAGAGGGGACTTATTTGAGGAAATACAGTACATATTTAAGTTAACAGGTCTTTAGTGTGAAAAAAATTACTATAATGCATTTGGTATAATTTAGTTGCAAAATGCAATCTTGTACATGTACATGTATATGCCACAGTCTTACTTATAGAAGTCGTTGTGTTGGCAGCTGTTTTCCTCCCCTTTTTGTTTTGTGGCTGAGATGGTTCAAACTCAGTGACATCTGTGAATTAATTAAGTAATAAAGATCAACAAGTTACATGTATATGTCAAATTTATTTTTTTATTCACATGCACCTTGAGGTTATTTCCTTTAATACATTTTGCACATGTGTATGACTCAGTTTGTTACTGCTAGAAATGCTTGCGTTGGCAGTTGTCTTCTTTCCCTTTTTGTTTGGGAGATGGGACATTTCAGGCTAAGTGACATCTACATATATGTATGAAATAAAATGAACAAAGATTAAGAAATTTACTTCACAAAACCAAACCCACAAAGTTTTGGAATAAGCCCCCCTCCCTTGCCTTAGTTTTATAAGCCTTACTGGAAATCAAATGTTAAGAGGCAAACATGACGTGCCACATTGTTACTTGAATTTGTATTTCCATGCTTACGAGAAATGGGAGGCTCCTAAATGTGATCACATCTAGGTAGAAAAATGATGTTTTTTTTACGGTATCATAATTAACTTTTTGGGAATACGTTTCCCTCTCTATTATGATAACAGTCAAATGCCCATCGTTTTTCTATGAAACCCATTGGCAAAAGTTATGTGAAATCAACTGCAAGGCCCCCCCCCCCTTTCCAAGGCGAATTTTGAAATAAGCCCCCCAGAGGCTACATAAGTAATTAGAGCATTTACTTTAATGTTGAATGTTGCGTTTTGTATTTAGTTAGAAAAATTAATGCAACCTAGCTGGTTGCAGTCATTAAAGAGAAAAAATAAGTTGTGTTCCTAGAATTGTACTCAGTTTTTGCTTCAGCAGCTGCTATAGCCTTTTCCGTAAGATATAAATTACTACCAGCAAGCGGACTCTGAACTCTGAATTTCTAAGGACACCTGAAACAACCATAGGGGCTGATCAAAGCCAGGTCCCGGCTAATCCACAGATCGAATTGGAAAAAAAAAATTATTGGAATTTAGCGTGTTGGTTTTTGCAGAGGGAGGAAAACTGGAGAACCCGTAGAAAAACCCTTGGAGCAAGGGCGAGATACCAACAAACTGAACTCGCATATGGCGCTGCGTCCGGAATCGAACCTGTGCCACAGAGGTGAGAGGTGAAGCACTTAAACCACTGCGCCACCCCAGCTCCCCGCGCCAGCCCAGCTGGTTAAAACAAATAACTGCTGTACAGTATAACTTTAAGAACTAATATGTTTACCTCCCTAAGCTTAACTGTTTAACTTAACTTAACTGTTTTTTGTCATGCTTGTTCTTCAATGTTTCTGAGGATTTGACCAACTAATTTGAGCCAATTAAAGCTTTAGCTTACTTTAAAAATATCATGTTACCATTTGTAAACCGGCACTGGTCCTCTGAATGTGTGATTCCATAACATTTCCATACCCCACCACGGGTCTGTAATATAACAGGAGATCAAATGTATGGGGGAAATGGAAATTCCAGAGGGGTGGGGGTGGGTGGAACAAAGGTTTGTGATGAGTTGATTATTGGAAAATGCCCACATTTTTCACTTGACTGTCGAAAGTATATAAATCGACAATAGTCAGTGAATTACCGCCTCTATCATCGATTCCCAATTGATTTCCTATGAAAAATCCACTCAATCCGTTTATTAAAGGGCCTGTAGTTTGTATATGGTTTAAAATCGAGCTGGAAATCGTCCCAGCATTTAAAAAGCGGGCCAGCCCGCCTTCACATATAAACGAAACAAATCACTAATCATGATACTGAAGATGAATATTGATTACAGCTGATGAATATTGATTGTTGCCTCCTGAGTGAGTCAGACTTTATAATAAGGGCCTTTATAATAAGAGCACCTCTTTATAGAGAACTGGTAGTGACCCACCACACAATGCTTTTCAATGAATTCCTTCAGCTTCTCGGATGCCTTGCATGGCTTGGATGAGCACAGTATTTCAGGATCAAAATTGGGATCAATTTTTTTCAACTGAATCACTAGCTCCACTATTTCCTCCTTAGATGCTGCATTAAAAACTTGAAAGTTTTTGCCTTTCAGTTGTAATCGTTGGAAAACACTACTGATTAGTGTTTTGGTAGGTTGGATGCTGTCATTCACCTCTTCTTTTAAGATCGGATTCTTCTTCGCTGCTTCTCTGATTGCCTTTAGACTTTGTGCAGACCTTAGCTGCAGTTCCATTGTTGCTGTTGGCGCTCTCATGACACCTATTCCTTGCAGAGCCAGATTAAGATTGGACATGATCCTTTCCGCTGGATTCTTCCAACTGTGGTGAGGTGGAGTTTGAACAAGGATCAGGAGATCTAAATTTCGTTCAATGAAGTATGCAATCTGTGTAAGCTGTGTTCGAGGGAAACGTAAATTGTGGTCGGGTTCCCCATCGTGATAGTGGCATTCCACTGGATTGTTCTTACCATCTGCATTCAATGATTTATTCAGTTCACATGCATGCCACAGCTGTGGATGGCTCAAAGGCATTTTCCTTAAGGCCATCATGAACCTGACCATCGTAAAAACTGCCCTCCACTTCTTCTGGAATAGTTACATCCAAGCACACTGATGGCGACAATGAAAATCTGGTGAAGTCATGGTCACCAACTGCCATTGTTTGGTTGATTCCCACTAGACCCTGTTTTCCTCGCTCAACTGCTGCTACAGGGTATCCTGGCTCCCCAACTTTAACTGTATGCTTCTTATCCTCGCATATCAAGGTTGTTGCATCTCTAAACTTGACGCATAATTCCTTCTGATATCTGAAAATAGCTGAAGCATAATAGCTAAAGCATAATAGCTATCAACATGCTGTTTCCTGAATTGCCTGAATTGCCTGGCAGCTACCATCAGTTTGATTTTGATTCTACCAGTGTTCCTGTGTACTGCCGCAGATGCTCGTCTTGGCCAAAACTGTAGGCGTAGCCACTGGACAGAGGGAATTGCAGTTCCTTCTGGGCATTCTTTTACCATTTGCTCATGTAAGTCACGGGCACTTATGGCCATTGCTAAATGTGTGATTGCTTGACCATCCTTATCAATTGGGTCATGCCGCCGATCGTCGATAGCAGTTTCTACTTTTCCCTTTACGAAATTCTGACATCTGCTCAGAAAATCTAAATACTCTTCTGGTCTCCCACTTTGTTTCGTACGTAAGTCCCATATTAAGGTTGTATCCTCATCATCCAGAACTTGACGAATTCTTTCATCTACCTGTTCCTCGGAAAGAGTGTTTGCTGCAAACTGATCTCCAGTCAGGGTCCTGTAAGCTTCACGCAAAATGCCACTCTGTACTCCAGTAGCGCTCCCAAAATGCTGAACGAATTGTCTCCTCATGGAGCGGGAATGGTAGAGTGGAAACTCTTTCTTCAATATCTCCTTGATATTGCTATTCTTTTGCTGAAACTGTGTTTCAGAGTCATCTAAATTAGTCTTCCAAACGAAGTGAAGATGAGACTTCGTTCCTGTGTGGGAGTACCTTACTGATTTACATGGGGATACAAATTCATCTAAATACTGATGTCTTCGCTTTCTGTCTGTTGGTGCATATTCATTTATGAATAGTGGCTCATAAGGTTGTGCTTGCAGTAAGGCGTCATGTAGGTGCTTGTATCGTGCTGCCTTAGTTGGTTTCATATTCGATTGGGCTGGATAGACTTCCCACTCATCCACGTCTGTGCGTGCAACCTTCCTGGCATGGACAGATTGACTGGCATTTACTCGTTGGTCCAAATATGAGCCATATTTTCAGCTAAACGTAGGAGACTCTCATACACACCTTTCCATGCATTTCTCCTTAGGTAAGAAGAACCACACAGCTGAAATAACTTGTGTGATAAAGCCAATAACTTATCGTGTTGAAGATTTTGATGAGCTCGTTTTCTGTGTTTGTTATAACCTTGAAAATTTTCAAACATGCTCGGAATAGCACAAGACCGATCTTGTAGTGTTTTTGCATGACCATCGATCTCCCACAGAGCATCTGCTAAGGTTCCAACAAAAGTATCCCCTTGTGATTTTATACATTCATCAGTGGTCCATCCTAACTCGTTCTTTTCCAACCATGTTAAGATGTCATTCTTGAGTGCTATTTTCTTGTTGGGTTTTGCATGTTCTTGATATCGAGCTGGAAGACTTCTGCTGTTCCTCTGTGTGGCCATCATTAGTTGGAAGATATTTGTAGCGTCTGGTGTATCTTCAGAATCTTCATTTAATGTGTCTGCATCTTTTTCTTCAGAGATAACGAATTCTATATAATTTCCTAAACATGGAACAATGGTAGATACGAATTCTTCAGAATTTGCCATTACATCAACATGTTTCTTGTTTTCACCAATGTAGACCTTAACCTGGGAAAATAAATAAATGAGCAATAGCATAAATTAAAATACAGCCAAACCTGGTGTAAGCGGTCATCCTCGGGGAATGGTTTACTCAACGCTTATTAAAATACAGGTTGACCGCTAAATACAGGTGAGGCGAAAATTACAAATAATTATTCTGTACAATAAAAAAAAACATTTCCCATACTGTGTGCTCTGTTCATTAACGAATTCAACATGGGACATGGGCGCCCTAGTTTGCTGTAGCTTGGGTCAGGGTCAAGCAAGCACAAAGAAGCCCAGAACAAACTTGGGCAAACACAGAGCAAACTTCAAGCAAACCTGATGTTTGGTTTTGCTTGCTTTCAAAGCACAGCAAACCAGACATCATTTGGGGGTTTAATAGTTTTGAGCTACACTGTATATTAATCAATTAATGTCAAAAGGCTTTTATTGTCTACGAATGTTTACACCAATTTCTTATATAATTATTTTTAACTGTATTATTGTCTTATATTTGATATTAACATGTTCAAGCTGATTGTCTAAACTGCAACAAAAGACACTTTAATATTATACGTGCCATGTAAGTATTAAAGATATGAATGATTATATAGAGAGAGCTTTCTCTTCTGAATCAAAATAAAACTTTATCCAGTCTCCATCCAATTCTGTATCTCCATTCAATGCAAGGGCAATGTTTTTTATATGTTGTCCTAAGTGTTTTATATGTTCACTGTGATTCATCATCTGAGTTACTCAGTATAAGAGTATCATCATCACTAGGTGGTTCTGGTTCAGGTTCCCAGTCTTCAAACTTGACAAAAATATCTTCCTCTCCTTGCAATTGTGTCACTGGATCCAATAATTCTTGACCGTTACTAAGTGTAATATGCATATTATCGTATAGCATAACTCCAATCTGTTCTGGCATTTCCAGAAATGGCCTAATTCGAGGATGGACCATAAATGAAATGTGTTGTTCTTCCACGAAGTGCTTTACAACTGTTTCTGTGATTGCATATCTCAGCTCGTGTATATATGCCTCATGCAGTGCATTTTGGCAGGCAAATTTCATAATACATGCTTCAAAATGCTGGCGACGGATTTGTCTAATGTCCACAAAGAGAGCCATGTTTTCAAGGGAAGGATTTTTTGAAGAAACCGCTGACTAGTAGAATTTTACACTCGCACGTGGTTGGCCCCATGCCCCAGCACACTCCATTGTGGGTCAATCAACCATAAAACTATCTAATATAAATATAAAATATATATGTACTATACAGTCAAACGAGAATTGTAATATATTAAATATATAAAGTGGATCTTTGGAACATAATATTGTACCTACCTGGGTAGTTTGATATCCATTTTCTTGGATATCGTCTCCTCCGTCGAACTCTCCACTAGCGAACTGGGCAAAAAGATCTCTAAGAGTTAGATGACTGTCCACTACTGATCGAGCATACCATGGTTTCAAAACCTTTTGGGCCGTACGTATTGAAACATACAAAAACCATGTTTATAACAAAGATATATAAGATTCAGTTTACAACAAAGAAAAATGCCCGCAATGTTGTGAACGAACTCGGAAGAAAAGCCTGGAAAGGACTTTGACAGGAACGCCTGCCTGATTTTGGTGTCCAGGCTACGTTTGCGTGCGAAATTGGAACTGCTTGGAACCGAGTTTTGAGGAAACGAACAACAAAATGGCGGAGGTTATACTTGCTCGAAATTAATCCGGCAATTTTTTATAATTTTAACAAATAAAATAAAAATGGATGCGGCCTCGAAAGAGGAAGCGGGCGGGGACGATGACATGTTTTTTTTTTACTTGGCATAATGATGACTTTAGGAATCCGACTTTACGGCCAATAACATGTAATCACTACAAGAAAGACAATTGTATTTCAGCGACACTTACCACAGACTATATGCTTCATATATCATAGGATTCTTTTTAGGACCTCTCATCGTAATCACACAAACGATTACGCCCTTCATGGTTTCATCAAGGCTTCAGTCCCCAATAATTTAATTGCCATTTCTTTGTCGCTTACTACGCTAATCTTGGTGTTATCATCTTCGGATCTTTGATCCATTGAACAACGGCCCATGGGCATGTTTGTTGTTGAAAACTAGGGAGCAAGCCAATGGGTGAATCAATCACAGTGATCGTAACACTCTGCCGAACCGTAGCCGTACATGAGAAAGTTTTCGATCAAACGATTTCGCCCTCCATATGGTTTCATCAAGACTTCGGTCCCCAATAATTTGCCATTTCTTTGTCGCTCTCTATGCTAATCTCGGTGTTATCATCTTCGGATTTTCGATCCATTGAACAACGGCCCATGGGCATGTTTGTTGTTGAAAACTAGGGAGCAAGCCAGTGGGTGAATCAATCGCAGTGATCGTAACACTCTGCCGAATTAGCCAAACATGAGAGTTTTTGATCGAACAACGTGATCAAATTCAAGCGCGGAGAAACGGTTTTCAATGTTCAGGCGTTCTGATTGGCCAACGAAAACAATCCGGCCTGGAACTGGTCAAAGTCCATTGCGTGATCCTTCATGGACTACCCAAAATACCATTCTAGGCAAGTAACAGCTGTAAGAAGCTTGTATCGTACCTTCTTTATGTTGTAGCCCCATATAATATTCAGGATTTTCCAAATATTGGTATTGGCCGCCGCGTATTGGCCGCGATTTTGTTGGGTTAGGCAAGACCTGAGAGAGAGTCAGATTCCGATGTCAAATAATTCCCGTAAAATCCCAATTCTGAAACAAATATGATTTGAAAACTTGGGATACTAGGTAAAATATTTTATTGGCCAAGTCTGAGGGCTGTAGTTGTTCTGGAGAGCGAGCAGTTCTCCATACATTTGTCTGTATTTTTCGCGCGCCGATGAACACGACTTTTACCGCAGCATTTTAATGATCAAGCTGAGACATGAACTGAGAAAGGCTAGAAAAGCAATACCAGGTAAACCTAGAACTTCCTAGGATTTCCAAGCCTGTATATGGTTTCAAAAGAAACCTTACGATTTTCTAGGATACCGCGATCAACTTCAAATGTGTGAATTCACACCTTTTTGTATCAATGGGACTTTTTGGGATTTTCTAGGATTTTGTAGGAAATCTTAGGATATCAAAAAGTCTGGGATTTCAGTTCACAAGAGATTATTGCCTCCCCTTCATCATCCATTTCAAGGAACTCTAGTTTTCTTCCGTAGTGACGGAATTTACCATAATTGTCATCTGCTTTGACATCCTGGGCATTTTGCAGACAAGAAGTGTCCAACAGAAATGTTGAACTGGTCCTACAGCCTATGGGCATTTCTGTGCATACAATCTCCTTGCTAGGATTTAGGATTAAGTTACACGCTGTACACGCCACTTCAGTTGATAAAAAGGGGGAAGAGGATTTGAATATTGGACATCGCTTGTTTAAATTGTAAAACTGATATACCTCTTCTTCACTATGGAAAAATATAAAGCATTTCATTTATTAATCAGACTGATAGATGATCACCTACATTGTTTGTTTTTTTTCACTACGAATGAGAAAAATTGACAGTCGAAATTTAAAAGTCATTTCAGATATTTATACATTTTCTTTAAAAAATTATTGTGCAACACCTAAGAGATAAACAAATACCCAGAACTATGGTCGACAAAAAAAAAACATTAAAATACCAGGGTTGCATATATTTAACCAGATAGGGGTGTGCCATATTTACCCTTTAAGGAGTTGTATTACATTTTGTTTGCATTTTAGTTTAAGTGAAATAAAACCTCCAATTTAGCTGTCCTTTCGCCATGCTTTTATAAATTATGACTGGTGAGTTGAGGCATCAAATCAGGGAGATAACAGAAAAAGAGGGAGGTGGTGTTAGTATAGTATAGTATAGAACTTTATTTTGATAGGGTAACTCCTTCAGCTAATTACAACTTAACTGTTATCAACGGAGGCCCTATACACAACTACTACATCAATGATCAATATTCAAATAAACAAAATATACAAAAATCAAATTATACAGTTTACAATTATACAAATTTAAAACGAAAAAGGAGATATGAATAATCAAAATAATAATAAAAAAGAAACTAATTAATTTACAGACTTTGATTGTATACGATACAGTCATGATAATAAAACGACTTGATGCTGCATTCTAATTTAACAGTAGGGACATGTAGGTGATTGCTTCGCCTTGTCAACCTAGCCACAATATCTCTATTAAAGGTAAAATAGTTGTTAAAAAATTGAGGAACACGCCCCTGAAGGCAACGCTTTACTAACTTCAAGACATGCTTCTCACGCCGTAACTCGAGAGTGTCGTATCGAAGATATTCAATTGCTTCATCACTACTTGAAGTTCTCATAATTATACGGGCAGCACGCCTCTGAAGCCTCTCTATACTATCTGCATTAACCCTGCCACAACAGCACCAGACTTGATCACAATAGTCAAGGACTGGTACAATGAAAGACTTATATATAACATTTGCAGTATGCATGCTGACGTTGTTCCTCACCCGACTTAGCATGCCTAATCGTTTCCCTGCCTTACTGACTAGGTACTTTACATGGGCACTAAAGGTCAAGGCCTCGTCAAGTACGATGCCAAGATACCGAAACTCCGAAACACGCTTAATGATGTGCCCTTGTACACTTACGGAAAAATTACAAACAGTAGATAAACGAGCGCTGGTTCCAAAAAGTACACATTCTGTCTTTCCCTTATGCAAAAACATGTTATTATCAAGAATCCAGTCATTAACTAAATTCAGGTCCTTGGTAAGTGTCTTTCCAATTTCATCGGCATCTCTTGCTGAGTAGTAGAGAACGGTATCATCAGCATACATTAATATGTTACAGCTATCGAGGACAGAGGGGAGATCGTTAACGAATAGTACAAATAACAACGGTCCAAGTATGGAGCCCTGAGGAACTCCGGAAGAGATATCGCATGGATCCGATAACTCTGTTCCATAACCCACAACCCACAAGGTGTTGCCCCTAACCCCCTGTCCAGAGGGAGGCTTTGAGAAAAAAAAGTTATACCAGCCACAGACAGTGCAGTCACATTTGCTTAGCTGTACAATCACGCATGTACAAACTAATTTTATGCTAATCATTTATTCTTCAGTAAGATGAAGAAAAAACTAATCTATGCTTTACCTTGAATCTTGAAACAACAACCTGGAACATGCTTCCTTGTGTGCAAGCTATAAAGAAATATCTTCAGATTTGTGTCAGAAAGGAAGGAGAGCCATGCAGGTCTCTAAGTATCCATATATATATATATTTCCGAATAGAATCCCATAGCACGACTCGAACTCGCGCGCTGATTGGCTAACGAAGTGTTTAATATTTTGTGGAATTCAATGGTTTGAAAGCTGTATTCAACGATGTACAGGAAGCCCGCGCGTAAATATTTTTATTTATTATCGCGAACAGAGACAAATCGTGTTAAAATTACAAACCAGGATATTCACAAAGTTAACAGTAGTCAAAGAACGTGAAAATTATATCTTTTATTCCGTTTTTCACGAGAAATTATATGTTTTGGCGCTCAACTGAACAAGAAGAAACCGACTCTAATCATCCCAAAAATGTGTGATTTTGAACGGAAAAGCTGGGGCTTCGTGGATTTGCTGATTTAAATCATGTAATATTCACACACAGAAGCTAAATGACTGAAAACAGTAAAAGCAGGACGAAAATCACAGCTACAGAACGGTACTAAAATGGTGGTACAAAGAAAATTTTGGAAACGAGTGTACTGAACACAAGTAACATTCAACAGTTTAAAAACAGGCTTATTTATTGTGAGACAGAAATTGAGCATTAACATTTGGTAATTTGCTAAAAAAGTAAGGAACAATTAATACTTACAAGTTTGTGCGTATACTTGTGCAGCAGCTCTTCGGTTTGTCAGGTTTTAGATTTTCACTTATCGTCCAACTGGTTTCAACAGGCCCCCGGTTTTCTAAATCGTTCACAAACATTCGCAATGTTGTCTCCAGTTAATGCACTTTCGCTTTCTTGATAAAGATTAGATCGAAATTAAGTGCACCCAAATAAAATACAGGTATTTTCATGCATAAAAATGCAGTTTTGATGTCGGAAAACCAAATGTTGTGAGCAACGACTGCACTTGTAGTTGAACATCGTGTGAGTTTCAGTCTAATTTTAGCTTGATTCCTATTCGCTCGTTAGTTTACCACGCAATGGTTCCTGGCGCGTGGCGGGAATTTCAGCAACATTTATTATTATTGGGCCGCGTCAAGCAAAAAGGGCCCGGATGACATTCAAGTTAAATAATTCTTACAATGGTGTTTCTAATCACAGGTTGAAGAACGAGAAGCGCTACATTTCATTCCTAACAAAAATTGTCAGTTTCAAGAAATTGACAACAAAAATCGATTACAAATATGACCACAAAAATTAGGAATCCTGTCAGAAGGGATGATTTTGATGGATGACATTCATTTATACCTGCTGGCATTAGAGTAAAAAATAAATAAGATGAAAGAGATGATAACTTTTTGGCCAACAAAATGTCTTCTGCAGTAATTCTGCTCCCCGTAGCTCGTAATAGTTACACCTTGAAACAATCGTCTGATGATAGGGAATGATTTGCGCCTGCTAAAATTATAAAGTGTAAAAATATCGTAAGTTTCGTCTTCAATTTCACTTGTCGATTTCATGAAATCAACACTTCTTGTTAGTAGCACAATGTGGCGCCCGCGATGCATATTGTAATCGCACCACAAGTACAAAAAACATGGTACAATTTCAAAATACATTTACATGTTATGTCGTCCCTTTTTGCCTGACGCGGCCCATTATTAATTTCTATTGCGCCCTTTCTCATAAAATGATGAAAAGCGCATTACATTATAATTACTACAAAAGGTATAATAATAATAAATAAATTACAACAAGTTAATTAAATACATTAAAATATCTCAATTAAAATTATTATGAAAAGACTAAATTAAAAGCTAATTTAAAAAGAGACGTTTTAAGTGAAGATTTAAAAAGACTAAGCGACTGAATATTGCGCAGATATTCTGGTAGAGCGTTCCATTCACCGATATCACACGGCGGCCATCTTGTTTCTACGTCACGTTTTTTTACACGGGAACGAGGCCACACGTGTCACTTTTCCCGCGGTTATTAAAATGCCAAACAGAGATTACTGTTGTGTTCCAAAGTGGACTAACAATCGCAGGAAAAACTATCCTGGAATTAGTTTCCACCAGTTTCCTACAGAAAAGGTAATTAAAAAGCAATGGATTCTAAAAGTTCGAAGAGATGTCGGGAAATATTTCAATGTAAATCTCGTATTTTGCTTCTTAGAATCTTTGCAAGTCAGACATTTTCTCACCTTAAATATAAATACGCCGTTTCAGATTTGAAGCAGCACCAATGTTTGCTCGCATCATTTTCGCCCTCAGACCTCAAGAAAACTGTTGCAGGAAAGACAGTATTATCAAAATATGCAGTGCCAAGCTTTTCCGCCTGGACCACGTCTCATTACCCTGGGTGCCAGAGGTTTTGAGAAGTTTCACGATTAAGAGAGTAATTTTTCGTTCTAAATGTATATCGTTGTCTCATAAGCAGAGAAAACTACCTACAAGGATCACTACTCATTGTAAACAATGAGCTAGACATAGTAGTCATAGTAGTTGCAACCTATAGCTAGTAGAAATGTAGATTAATTTACACAAATATAATATGACAAATCTTTGAGTTTGTGACTCAGTTCGTTGTATTTTCTTTGATTTTAATATCAGAAACTGTCGACGAGGTTGAGCCAATCATTGTAAACAAAAATGACCCAGTCATAGTTACAGGTAATTGAAATAATCAGTGTAATAAAAATATAATTTGACAAATCTTTGGGAAATTATTCTTTCACACATGCACCGTTGGCAATAACCAATACTTCACAATTCAAAGGATTACGATGAGACATATGCTTATTTTATAGTTATGAGCTTATTTAAGACATCGACAAACCGCTTAGAACAGTTGAAGACGCGTACCTTCGATGTTATGAATGTAAGATTCATGAAACAAATAATAGATAGGTAGGTAATCTATCTGCGGCAAAATTTTCGATAAGGCTGCCAGTAATAGGAGGTGATTTGTTGATATTCTTGTGATATAATTCCTTCGCTTTCGCCGCCGCCATGTTCAAAAACTCACATCTGACACGTGTGGCCTCGTTCCCGTGTAAAAAAACCGTGACGTCAAAACAAGATGGCCGCCGTGTGATATCGGTGAATAGAGTGGGAGCCGCCACACTAAAAGATATATCACTGAATGAACTTCCCACTAGGGATCTTAGTAAAACACCATTATTTGAGCGTAGTTGATAGCACGGCTGCGTCTTAATTGTAATAAGGTCTTGGTCTGGCCAGCTAATGTTTAAAAGTAGTTAAAATGATCTTAAACTGTATACGGAATCTAACGGGTAACCAGTGAAGTTCATATAGAACAGGTGTAATATGATCATATCGAGAATTAGAAGTGATAAGCCTGGCAGTAGCGTTGTGTACCCTTTGTAGTTTAGACAGTTCAGTGTTCGGTAAACCATATAGTAAACTATTACAATAGTCCAGCCTACTTGTAATAAAAGCATGAACTAATGTAGTAAGACTATCCTGACTGAGGTACTTGCAAATACGTCTAATATTATGAAGGTAAAAGAATGAGGCACTACAAGACTTAGTGATTTGGGTGGCCAAGGTATTTTATGTAGTTCTTTTGTTCAAGGGGTATAGGATGGCCAGATTTATGATCAAAGACTTTAATGTTAGGTTTATGTTAACTTGTTTGCAAGTAAACAGTCAGAAACATGCGTCAGTTCTTTATTAACAACGTCCTCAAGAGATTTCAAGTTTTTGTCAGCATAAAGTAGGTTGGTATCGTCGGCAAAAAGAAAAAAATTGAACTTATCAGAGGAGTTGTGGATATCGTTAATAAAAATAAGGAACAACAAAGGACCTTATACGGAATTTGTGGAACACCACATAATGTGTGTTGTTTAGTTGATATATTAGGGTTTATCTGAGTAGTTTGTGATCGTCCTATGAGATATGAACGAAACCACGAATGCGAATCGAACCACGACCCTAGGTTTCTGACAACAGACGAAGGGAAGACATCAGTACTGCCAACCCGTATATGACAACCATCATCGAGTTTAGCGAGGATTTTTTTCGAACCTATTATCAAACATTCAGTCTTATCATCATCGATTTTAAGTTTTTTCTGGAACATCCACTTCCTGAGATCACCAATGCAGTTCTCCATAGCAGACACAGCCTCCTCTTGTGCAGTAGTGCCATCGGGTTTGAATGACAGCTGTGAATCGTCGGCATAACAGTGAACTTCCGGTAAGTGAGACTCGATGACATCAAACAATTTAGACGCGTACACAACGAAAAGAAGCGGGCCAAGGCAACTCCCCCCATATACACATGAAGTAAGGGTTTTATAGCAGGAAAGCCCCTGTCACCATAGTTCCCTTCCGTCTTATTTGTTGGGCTGCCTGTGGTGGGCGCCGGAAAGGCCACCACAGGTAGCCCAACCAGGAAGTCGGTAGGAGTGTCACCTGATAATTCTTAACGATAATCATAGAAATAATACAATAATTAATTAATTAATTAATGTTCGGTATCTAGCGCATAGTTAATGGCATAAAGACCAGCCTATCTTATATCTGCGTTACGCAGTTTAGCAGGTATTTGTTTTCTACACGGTTCCGTCAATGGAATGTTCATTGTATACAATGCGTTGTTCAACAGTTACGCAATAATGCAATATACTTAACGAGTATGTTCTTCCTTCGGTCTGTGAAAGCAACTGACTCCACATTGCAGTATTTAATTTAATTTATGGTAATCTGTTATATATTTGTTCTTTATAGTGCGGCGGGTGCCACATGTCAAAAAAAAAAAAAAAAAAAAAAATACCGCTGCAAAGAGCGATGGCCACCGCAATTGACCAGAAGCTGAGCCGTCGACCGACCACAAAGTCAAGGTGAGTGTGACTTAGACTATTTACATTCTTGTGATTGTGATGAATTATGTGCAGATAACACTAGTAAAGTTTGATGGCTTCCGTTAATTTTTTTAGTTGAGATTTTGTAAGCCAGGTGGCTCTTGCTTTAGACATTTTTTTCATATTTGCTTAGCGAAAGGCATTGTAGCTCAATGGATCCCCAATACGTGCAATGAAAAAGCCGATTTTCTCAGTAGATTCATTGATAAGCACGACTGGTCCGTCAACCCATCTGTGTTTCGAGAAGTAGATGGGGTCTCCACAGTATCGACCGGTTTGCGGCGTATCACAACACCGCAATTCACCAGGTTCAATTCTAAATTTAACACGTTAGCTCTTCGGCTAGGCTTTAGATAAGCCTGTTAATCCGGCTTATTTGCGCGGTATCGTGCTTTACGCAATTTAGTTACCTACTTTAGCTGTGAGTTTTACCATTTTGGTGCTTTGAGTCACGCTAGCTATTTGCTACGGTCTTTGTCTGACACTACTTAGGTGTGTAGATTATGCTCTTGCCTACGGCCACATCACTTAGGTGTGTAGTATCGGCCATTGTTTAGGATTTAGCTGTGTAAATTGTTATTGCCTATGTTATTAAATCATGCCTAAATTATGTTATTGCCTACACTACTTAGGTGCGTAGTATCGGCATTATTTATGATGCACTAAATTGGTGTGTAAATTGTTATTGCCTACAGCCACATCACTTAGGTGCGTAATATCGGCCATTGTTGATGCATCACCATTTAGGTGTGTACATTATGTTATTGCTTACGGCCGCACCACATACGTGCGTAGTACCAGGCATTAATAATGTTTTACCATTTAGCTGTGTAAATTCAATGTTATTATCTACGGCCACATCACTTAAGTGCGTAGTATTGAGCATTATTCATGATTCGTTTAGGTGTTTAAATATTATGTTATTGCCTATGTTATTAAATTATGCCTAAATTATGTTATTGCAAAATTGCCTACACTATTTAGGTGAGTAGTATCGAGCATTGTTGATGCATCACCATTTAGGTGTGTAAATTATGTTATTGTCTATGTTATTAAATTATGCCTAAATTATGTTATTGCCTAAATTAAGTTATTGCAATATTGCCTACACTACTTAGGTGCGTAGTTCGGCCATTGTTTATAATGTCACCATTTAGGTGTGCAACTTATGTTATTGCTTTCGGCCACACCACATAGGGCTTAGTATCGGCAATTGTTTATGTGATTCACCATCCTGAAGTGTGTGAACTTTAACTTTGTAAGTTACGCTATTGCCTATGGTCACGTTACTTAGGTGCTAGTATCGGCCATTGTTTATGATTTCACCACTTAGGGTGTAAAATACGCTACTGCCTACGAAAACACAATACACATTTTAATTATCCTATGACATGCCTTACGATGCAGAGTAGTCTATACATATATTCGTCATATCTACATAAATATACAATGTATCTTATCAGTATCATCGATATACGACATTAAGACAACATAGCAATAGGCAAGTTTTATTAGCGCATAGTCCGCTGTCATCACACAGCTACGTTCATATTTAGTTCTTTTCTATTTTGCAGATATGTTACAATCAGGAATTGGGAAGGAAACGATGGCCTTAATAGATCTATTATTACAGAACAAGCACAACTCAGATTCCATTAATCATATGACATGCCTTACGATTCAGAGTAGTGTATTCATACAGTACCGCCTGGAATTATTGAAGCATTTACCGCGGTTTTACCTCAGAATGACCGCAGTATTACCGCGGTAATACCTCGGTAAAACCGCGGTCAACTGCGGTAATTAGTTGGCCGCGGTCACGGCCGCTGAGATTTGTATCACGCCGAAATCATTGACTTTAGTGTGAAGATGTAGCAGTCATGATCACAAACGTGCGAGTTTGGTGCGATGACTCGGCGTTCTTTTCATTCTTTATTCAACACCGCTGTTAACATTAGAATCTTTTATTTTCGTTTCATTCAAAACTCTAACGGCGGGTAGAGAAGCACTCATCGGTGAAACTAAGACTTTAGAATCTTTTATTTTCGCTTCATTCAGAACTCAAACGGCGGGTAGAGAAGCACTCATCGGTGAAACTAAGACTTTAGAATATTTTCTTTTCGCTTCATTTAGAACTTTAACGGCGGGTAGAGAAGCACTCATCGGTGAAACTAAAACTTTAGAATCTTTTCTTTTCGCTTCATTTAGAACTTTAACGGCGGGTAGAGAAGCACTCATCGGTGAAACTAATAAGACTTTAGAATCTTTTATTTTCGCTTCATTCAGAATTGATCAGATCTATATCAGTGTATTATTTCCAAAACGAAAGCTAGTTTTTCATCAGGGGTTCCAAATATCGAGAACAATGAAAGCAGGAGGCCGCTTCGGCCGAGTGCTTTTATTGTTTCGAGGTGTTTGGAACCCCTGTTGAAAAACGAAGCTCGAGTTTTGGAAATTGCTTCTCCAACTGAAACAATACCTGTATTCATAGATCATTAGGGAGTATTGATCATAAGGCTTGTCATTGTTATTTGCTCTGGTTCATTTCAAGAAGCATTCCTATAGTGTAGTAGGCATGTCAGAGGACTAGAAGTAGAGGGCATTCATTAGGTCGGCGGTTCGAGTCATACTCTGTACGCTGAATTATATTGCTATCTTTTCCTTTACTTCTCCTTATGTAAAGCTACAGTAGGATATCATCCAATAGTTAATTCCATGTGTCATATTTAGAGTTATATGTAGATGAGTAAAGTGGTATATACCAGTTACACTGTTATACATGTTTTCACTGGGTATCCAACTGCATGCACGTGGTGTGGTATACGTCCAGTGATTGGTGGCCTACCAGCATGAATAATTCATGAGTTTGAGAATGATATATCTTATCAGTATCATTGGTATACGTCGTCATAGGCAACATAGCAGTAGACTAGTATTAGCGAATTGATTCCACTGTTAGCGCATAGCTACGTTCATAGTTCTTTTCTACTTTGCAGATGCGTTACATTCCAAAATTCGGAAGGAAGCGACGTGCTTCCCAGATCCATCAATACAGAGCAAGGTTCAAGGTTTCTTTGAATTGCAGTAAGATTCCAAAGCTCCATCCACGGTTCGGAAAGACAGGATTGGCTGGTCTAGACGGCGCACACGAGGGCTACATCCAATTTGGATGTTCCAGTTAATTCCTGCAAAGCCTCTTCATGTTGAACGTTTTTATCACCGAACTTTCTCAAATTGTAGTACAGAACGCGATAGGGATACTTATTAGCTAGTCTGGGAAGGTTAAGTGTCCCGTATCTCTTACGGAGAGGTTAATCAAGCTTTTACCTCGATCTAGTTCAACATGTTCGCCACTTGTTCGGCACAACATTAGTTGCATCGTTAAAAAGTATTTTCACTACAGCAAGTGTATCTCTTATGCTACCCTCAGAGACTAATTTAAGAAACCCGTTGAGCCTTTCGTAAACGATATTACTAGTTACGACACCATAGCATTAAATCAGGCCCTGCCTTAAAACCTGCATGTAGGAATATAAGCTGAGGTGTATTGGATACGCACACTGGCTGGAGGTGTGCCTCCAATAAATACAGGATACATGTAAACATCAAAGATATCGATAATGATCGTTTAGCAGTTTCCAAGGCAATCGCCCTAAAATATCGATTGTATGCATGTTTGCTATTTATCCAGAACAGATACATGTAATTTAAAGAGTCCTGTCAGGGGACTACAGCTGTGTCTTGGCCCCGACCCAGATTTCCTTTCTATTACCTTCATATTTTTTTCCCAAGTGGTTTTTACAAGGTTGGAGGTTTTTTTTCTGGCCTCCCTGGCACAGCTGGAAATATTTAAAAGTCAATCGAAATAATTGTAATATGTCAATACAATAATTGTATTTGTTTAAATTTAATTTAAGTAATTCCTGTAAATAAAGGCATGATGGAGTTGTTGACAGACCATAATCCAATATTCTCAATGAATATGTCTCTTGTAGTAGTTATTCCTATAGGTTAGTGCAGATCTGCGAACCTTGCAAAACGGGGGGGAGGGGTGGACAGCAACATAATCTGTGCTAAAATCTGTGCCGATGAAATAGCAGTCCGAAAAATTCACAGACGGGATATGTCAGTAATATGTAAAGCGCCACGAGACTGTGGTATATAGAGCTATATAAATATGGCCTATTATTATTACTATTATTACCCGATGATCGGATACCTAATTTTGGGCGAAATAAAGATGGCATACATGTGCAACGTTATCATTTGCCAATGTACAGTTTGTGTTCATCTACATTACCTGTTTCTGGATCGGGGGTCTTACTAACTTTAACTTCAGACATTGTTCTTTCAAAAACCCAATTAAAAATTTCTCGTTACTCATTTAAAATATCTTAATGGTTGAAGCCCTAATAAAAAAAATTACATGTCAAAGCTGGAAAATGTTTTGATTGCAAATGTTTTTGAAATAATTAGAGTGAAAAACAACTAGTCACAAGAGCACGATCACTTAAAAATGATTTCCAATCAAAAGAAAAGAAAAATGTGTGAATAACGACAACTGAGGGGGGAGGGAAGGAAGGGGGAGTTGGGAAAATACCAAAACAAAATTCGTGCAGAGCATTGAAAGAGAAAACATGTATCCTGCATAACAAACTGTAGAAAAAAAAGAAAAGAAAACAGTGACCCCCCCCAACTCAAAATATAAACCGAGTTAGGTTGTACATTTGTTGTCCCAATTCAGGTCACCTGACATTTCCCTTGAGCAGTGTTATATTGTTTTTCTCTATCCCAAGAGGAAATGTACAAATTTCTCTAATTGGAAAACAAAGCACTGAATCCTCTGGAGAGCTGTCATATGATCTGAATTGGGACAACAAATGTACAAGCTAAATCAATAATTGATAATTGATGTCCATGGATTGTACCGCGGCCGAGTAAACGCCGATGGGATTGATATTTTGTGGAAAATTCGTCCTCGAGCGAAGGCCGTGGTTGTATCGAGTGGTTCAGCCTTCCCCTCTGGTTAGAGGGGTGAAGCGTATGACTCAAGAATTCCATAAAACACCGTTCTAGCGACCTGAAACACACATAGGACGACAAAACAACTTCAAGTAAGTCTTCTTCCTTTATTTACCTTGTATTACAGAAGATTTATGTTATTATTCTGAGTTATCGGAAGAACTCCCATACAAACCTTGTTATACAGTCAGAACTTGGGCGGCCTGTGCTGATACAAACACGTCTGTTGACAAAGGAAATCAGCGAAATATGCGCTATTGACTGAAACCGTATATCACAACACCGGGAGAACACCTGGAATAATAACGAACACAAGTCGTGTAAATCGTCCCTATCAGAAATAAGGTTTGTTTAATAAACGAGAAGCAGTGTTTTGTCAGGTTTAAAACTCGAGGTCGCAGCCCGAGAGTTTTAGACCTGATAAAACACGTGTTGGGAGTTTATTAAGCGGCTCCAAAAACTTATAATGTTACTTAATGAACCATTGAACCTTTGTATTCACAACGCCATCCAAAACGCCATCCAAAATATTCGAGTAATCGCCGCCTGCGATTGCGAACATCTCAAGGGAATGACATGAAGAAATTACCATACTATGTTGTTTGAAGCGGCGTTTCGCAATGCTGAAAGCATTGTGTGGCAAAGAACAAGCTTGGGCAAGAAGCTGCACTTGAAGGATTTGGTGTCGTGGTTGACATCGATAAAGTTCAAGACTAGTACTTGGAAAGCGATGTGACTGACATGACGGCAGACTCCGGCACAAAATATGAAGAGGATGTTTGTAAGTTTAATGCACGTTTTTATTATTTTACGGCTTTGAGTTTGATATAATACTTGGAACTGAACAGTGGCTCGGTAAACAAGTAATGGTAGTTGGATAACTTCATTTTAAAAATATTATCTGTGTATCTCGGTAGTCTGCTGATATCAGTAAATTTAGTGCAAAATGTATTATCTAGGTACCTTATGTTCCGTGTACTTTTTGCTATCTTTGGGTCTTTATCAGTGAATTCTTAATTAGGATGAAACTTTATATAAAATGTTTATTAGTATTCTTTATAAAACGTTCATCCTAATTAGCAATTCAAGGAGAAAGCTGAAACATCGATAGAAATTCCAAGAGTTGCAAGGTGCTTATCCATTGTCTCAATCATTAACCCCGTTTCCCCCTGTGACAGAATTCAAATCCCTCCGTGGGCTTTTTGGAATGATGAGATTTTATCAGGTATAAAGGAGCATACACGTGACTGATTTGGTTTATCTGATTGGACAAACTGCTCATTAATTATTCATGAGTTTTTGAAGCTTAGTGGAAACATAAAATTGTTATTGTTTTGTAACATTGGCATGTTAAAGTGCCTATGAACAATAAATTGTTATTATAGATATCAATTCTAAATCAAGTGAATAGTAGAATGTTAAAATATATTTTTCTTTGAATCTTAAGGAGGTTTTAATATCCAAAATGCTAATTACATGACGTCAGGGGAGGCAATTAAGACAAAATTTGTTGTTACAATTAAACAACTTTTTCCAATTATCAGTGTTACACCCATGGTTGAAATAAAATGATGTTAGAAATTTGTTTTCCTATATCAGTAGAAACGCCCATTCACAACCACTAAGACGGTGATTGCAGATACCTTCCATGACGTCATTTAATTAGCATTTTGGATATTAAAACCTCCTTAAGGTTACTGGGGACCTTCAGGGTACGTTTCGGGAGAAAAAACATTGCGCGATATCTACAAGGCGGACATACCTAAACCTGTATATCATTGGAAAGGTTATATAACTGGCTACAACGCTGAAGTATTTTTGTATCGGTTTGATTTTTTAATTTAAAGATAGAACTCCGTAAACTTTGACTTAGTGTTTTTGTTCTTAAAGTTTAAACTCCGCAGAAATACACAAAACTGCTGTCATTTGCACATTATTTAAACAAGGTTTTTATCTCAAAAAGGGTGACTGGGTTTTTCCATTGGGCGAATTGTTTTTAAGTTATATATTTTTTTACTTTTCATATCAAAACTAAAGCTGATCATTCTTACAAAACACCCTATCAAACAGAAACCAAAAAGAAATTTTAAATGCCTAGACACCCTTTTTCAAAATAGATATTATTCTATCTGAGGTTCAAATTTCAGGCAGTTTGGATAAATCCTCGTCGACTTGGAGCTTTTTTAAATTCTTTCTGTAGCTCAAAAAAGTTTGCCGAGAAAAAGCCGAATGAAAGAAAACCACGTTTCACGGATCTTGACTAAAACTACACACGAGTGAACACGAGCGAACACGAGCGAACACGAGCGAACACGGGTGAACACGAGTGAAAAAGATGGTAAAACAGGTGAACACGAGTGAAAATTTATTATAACTAGGAGTAATCATAGATTAGGAAGTGCGTTCTTCCTTGCTTTTGTAACTTATGGCACATCATAGTGAAACGGGTACAGAGACGGTATGTAAGAAAGGAGGGAGAAAAAAGTAGGATAGGGAAACCTGAGAGAAAGGGAGAGGGGAATCAGTGTCTTTTTCGTGTCGTACTCCCTTTCCAACTTTTTTCTCGTCTTCCCCAACAACACTTTTCTTGTAAAATATATTATGTCTGTAATTCTATTTAATAACAACAACAACTTGTGAATGAACTCAGTGTTCAATAACAATGTAACAAATGTTTAATAACGGTATGACAACTGTTTAATAATGGTATGACAACTGTTTAATAACAGTGTAACTACTATAACCACAGCTTTGGTGCCATTTTGCCACGCCCAAGATATTTTTAAAGTTGTAGGATTCGTTATAATTAGTGTTAAACCATAAAAACCTTCGATTCGTATCCCTCGACCCCCCCAAAAATAACCCGAGAAATACGAATATACTTTACTAAAGTTACTAAACTTTTGAGAATGTAGTAAGGTATGACACACTCATAGGTACGGCGACCTGTGAAATACGAATAGAAGTTACTAAAGTTACTAAAGTTTTGGTAGTAAAGTAAGGTACAACAACCTGAGAAATACGAATAGAAGTTACTAAAGTTTTGGTAGTAAAGTAATGTACGACTCACTCGCTTTGATGAGAAGGAAAGACTTGGAGGAAAAAACAATTAGGCGGGAAAAAGATTTAGGCGGGAAGAAACTTGTTTGATTGGGACAACGAGCCAACCCAAATCATTACCCTGAGCTAGGAATACGGATACTTTAGTAAAAAGAAAACTTAGACGGGTAAAAAAAAATTAATTAACACAGCGAACCACTATTGCTAGATCCTAATAGGCAAAACACGAAGTTGAAAAAACCCAGTCAGAGGTTGATAACGGGGACAACTATTGCGAAGGGAAAGCGAATTAAGTCTAAGTCTACGATAAAATACACGAAGTCATGTAAACAGTTACTTTCATTTATTTTATTTTAAAAATCAATGGTCGAGTCCTGCAAAGAATGGAGAAAACGATGATTAGATGGATAAAGTAGAATCTGTTTAGTATAGAGGGGATCAAAATGGCTCTGTGGTTTCTCTACGCGTGTTTCTCTGATGAAATGTTCTTACGCTTTTAACGTCCTTAAACGGTAAGCAAGGGGTAACGATCTAAGAAGGGTACTTATGGCTACGGTTAAGTCGGTAATATCTGCTGAATCACTCCTAACTATGTAAACCAAACATGCATCACGCTATTTCTTTATCCTGACTAAAGTGAAAGAGATACGTTTTTTTACTCTAAGATTAAGAACAAGACTTACCGGTTGTTTTGTGGTGCAACATAATTCACTGAAAAAGAAGAAGAACGACGGATTAGGAATTTATAACAGGTATGGTGTTAATGTATTTTGCGCTTACTGTGACCATTGCATTGATTTTATCTTACCTTCTTGTTAAACACCATATCGGCAGCTCGGTGGACCGCCGCCAGAACGCAGGCGTCCATGCTGTTTGCATGGACTATTATGCACCCATCCCCTGCCTTCCTGCAAGAATGATTTATACGATTGATAAGTTATTGGGAACATCGCTAAGGGTTACGGTTGTATGGTATTGCGTTTAAGCATTGTAGCGAAATGAAGTAGAAAACTTACCAGCAACCCCCCACAGGGCAAAGCCCTGTGGCGAAGGCCAAGCGGACACACCTCTCGCAGAATTTATGGCCACACGTACTTAAAGTAAAGGCTGGTTCAGGTACAGCATTGCACAATACGCAAGTGTTATAGGCTGTATAGATAGGGTACAAGAAGAGAATATCTATGAGGATACCGCACACGATCTTATAGTGTATTATTAAACAGTTTGGATCTTACCTTGGTTCGACATGATGACGAATGAAGAAGGGTTTCACGTCCCTTCGTTTTATACTGAATTCTTTGCATTGAATGCTCTTTTGTTCGGTTACTTTGAAGTAATTACGGTGAGTTATCACGATCACTCGAGATTCAGTTCAACAATGGTTTCTGTGTTTCGAACTACCAAGTAATGGTAAATAACTCACACGAATGTTTAACTTACTTGATCTGTATGTAACTAGGTTAACGTTAAACGGTTTAGAGAAAATTAAGAGAAAGGCAACGTACATAGGGTTGATGTAAACGATAACTCATAGGATGATTAGAAAGTTGTACTTATTGCAAGATTAGCGTGAGTCATATTCTTTCCCTATATCGTAGGCATTTACGCTTGAAAACATGTTTTTACCACACACAGATACATTTGCATTTCAATAGAACCCTATTTAAGTTAACATATTGAGTACATGTGTACGACCGATGGTCGGTCACGAAATGATGTACTTTCTGTGTGTAAAGACAGCTAACTTTTTTTTTCTTTTTTTTTCCGAGGCTCATTTTGGCCTTGTACATGTATGTACATACTTTTCTTACAGGTGGTTGTTGGATCGGTCATTACACTTATTAAGTTTAGGAATGTGGCAATCGATGTTATTAAATTTAGGTATGAACATCCTTTGTATTCCACCGACGGCTCACTGACATTTTCGCACGACAACACCTTTGTATTTTTTCAAAAGAAAGAAAAGAAGGACACAATTGTTTGCTATATGTATCAGTTAAATTAAACGTTCGAAATTTCTAAAGATTGTTTGCAAAGGGTGTATTTCGTTTTTTTCATGGCCATGCGCAAATGGTAGTACGTCTGTTTGTTAAAGGTGGATTCGTGAAGGCGTAGGGAATCATGTCACGTGGTTACCAAAATCGTATAAGTTCCCGCGCTTCTCGTGAAACCTATGACAACCTCGTTACTTCTCTTCGCACGAACTACGAAAAAAGACTAAGAATAAACCTCCACTTAAAATGGTGTCTTTGGAGAAGTATCCCTGCTTTTGCACAGAGAGTGAAGGACTGATAATGTGGCTAAGTAAGAAAAACGACAAACAATTTATTAAGTGTAAGAAGGGTTGTTGTGGATTTTTCACATCGACAGACGACTTTTCCAAATACATGGAAGTGTTTCACGACAAGGTACTAAGCGAGTACAGAGAAGTGAGGTCCCCGCTGTGTGTCCATCTAAAACCAACCACCATGAGTATTTCCAGGAGTGAGGCTAATCCAGGGAGACCTTATTTCAGATGCGGCGGTCAAGAGAGGTGCAAGTTCTTCCAGTGGGGCGATGAGGAGCCTAATCAGTTTACTATTGAAAACTGGGTGAAGAGCGAGAGAGTGGTAGAAGTGAAAGACAAGGCCACTATGACCGAACCCGAACTTCCTAAGGCGAAAAGACCGAAGCACTGTGCCCCCAAAGATGGTAACAAGAAGAAAAAAGTTGAAGAGAAATGTTAAACTTGAACGTTATTCACCTTTTTTGATTAAAGACAGTGAACAGAGATTGCCACATACACTTTTTGTTTTTTATTTTTTGAAGATGTAAAAGGCATCGAGTATTTTAATTAAAAAAATGTAACCTGAATATGTACTGTGTGGACTTGACCTTGACTTAATAGGGTTTAGGGCTTGGAAGGGTGTGGTAGGGTAACGCTTGATTTATTGACCGTATTTCGTAATAGTTTTCTATACCGTTTAATAATACCCTCTACATGCACGGATGTACGCCAGATGAACGAGATGTCGAGGAAAGTGGGAACGAAAAAAAACAGGGTACCCTTACAAAGAAAATATAGACAAAGACAGAGAAAGGCTAAAAAGTATTTGAAGAGAGCGGGTAAGGAACTAAACAAGGGCGTTCCAAACTTAAAGAAGATTATCAAATGGCAGACCAAAGCTACGAATTTGCTAAAAGACATTGTCCATGATCTTTCAAGTACCGGTAACCCAGAACATGACCAGTCCCAAGATACACAAGATAATGGTTCAGAGAGTTCAGAACAAGTACTTCTACAAGAGTCGAACCAACCTGAAGAGATGGATAAGACTACGAACTCTTTCTCGTTTAGCTTAGATAAGGTTTCTGAGCGTCACGTTAGGAAGTATGGTACGTATTCTTGTGCTTTTAGAGCGAAGGTTACTGAAATTAGGGAGTCAGATAATCTTTTGAAAGATGCTATGAACGGTTTAGAAAACGTGTTTCGTGATGTTATTTCTGAAGTTAAGACCATGTGTAAGCTTGATTCTCCCGACCGGGATAAAATACGTATCATGGTAACATCCGATCAGCTCAAAAAACCTCTTAGTACGCGCCTTGTGTCTGTCAAGGAGCAGAATCCTACACTTATCCTTTCTGAAATTAGCAAGGTCCTTCAGTCCAATGAAGAAATTTCTTTAGACGAGAGTTTTACCATTGACGTAGTTGCTCTTAAAGCCCCAGTGGGTCGAGGCAAATCCTATAAGGTTTTAGATTACGCTCGTCACACGAAATTAAAGAAAAGCATTATTACGGTGAAAAACCATGATAATCTATGCTGTGCGCGTGCAATTGTTACGGGTAGAGAAATGGCCTCAAAAGGTCCAAAATCAAGGCAATTAAATCGTGGTCGGCCCATTCAGAAACGGCTGGCTTTAGATCTTCATCGAAAAGCCGGGGTACCGGTGGGTCCGTGCAGTCTAGAAGAGATTGATCTTTTTCAAAATGTTCTCTCGGACTTTCAAATTATTGTCATCAGTTTTCCAAACAAAAACAACGTCATCTACGAAGGTCCGAAACGAGACAAGAAAATTATCTTGTACTACAACGACGGTCATTTCGACGTTATCAATCCAAACAAATTACCATCATTCTTCGGGAAACGCTTTTTCTGTTCAAAGTGCCAAATGTATTGCACAGACCAGCGTACGCACCCGTGCATCGATTTGTGTCGTGTTTGCGATCGTAAATCGTGTGTAAAGTCTTCGACTTTTTTGGAATGCCCCGATTGCCACAAGTTCTGTAGATCTCAAGACTGTCTTAATGCGCACAAGAAAGACAGAACGAAAAACGGGAAAAAATTCAGGTCAAAGTGTCAACAATCTTTTCGATGCACTCAGTGTGACGATATAGTACCATCAAAAAGAAAAACCTTGCATGCGTGTGGTGAATACGACTGTTGGATATGTAAGAGTATAGTGCTACCAGGTCATTTGTGTCATATGCAAAACGAACCGGTCAAAACTCCATCGGAAAATTTAATCTTTTTTGATTTTGAAACTGATCAGTCTAGCGGTGAACATATCGTGAATTTTGGCGTATCCCAAGATTATCACGGTAACACTTCCATATTTCGTGGATACGATGCATTGGATGATTTTTGTTCGCATCTTTTTCAGGAGAAACATAAAGGTTTTACAGCTTTGGCTCACAACGCAAAAGGGTTTGATAGTTTATTTTTACTTCAATGGCTTCTCCAGAAAAGGGCTACAGCAGATATTAGAATTATTCGTACAGGACAGAAGATAATGCAGCTGTACGTAAAGGACTACGATATTCGTGTGGTCGACTCGATCAACTGGTTTCAAATGCCATTGTCTAAACTACCGAAGACGTTCGGTCTTGATCAGACTCGGTTAAAGAAGGGAACGTTTCCTCATTTGTTCAACAAGAAGGAGTACTTAGATTATGTGGGTCCACTACCCGATACTGATTACTATAATCCAGATGCCATGAGTACTGAAAATCGGACTGAATTTCTCGCATGGCACGAAGAACAGCGACAAAACAATTATGTCTTTGATTTTGCAAAAGAGATGGAACTCTACTGTATTCAGGACGTGAGGATTTTGAGAGAAAGTTGCCTTCGTTTTCGCGAGGTATTCATGTCAGAAATGAATATTGACCCGTTTAGATATGTCACTATAGCCTCAACATGCATGGCGGTGTACAGAAGTAGTTTTCTGAAACCTCAAACAATAGCTATCGTACCACAGCATTTGTACAGAGGTGTACAGAAAATGTACTCTCAAGTATCTATTCAGTGGCTTGAATTTATTCGTTTTGCCGAGAAAAAAAGAATCAAACATGCTGAGAATGACGGAGAGCATAAAATTGTGGACCACGAATTTGGTAAATCTTACTTTGTGGATGGTTTTTGCGAAGAAACGAATGAAGTTTTCGAATTTTTCGGATGCGTGTTTCATGGCTGCAATAAGTGCTATGACAGTGAGTCAACAAATCCGATCAGAAAAAACATTAAAAACAAACAAATTTATGACGAAACACTCAAACGAGAACGGCGTCTTCGCGAACTTGGATACGATGTTAAGTTTATATGGGAATGCGATTTCACGAAACTTAGTCAAAAACCCGAGTTTAAAACGTTTATTACTAACCATGAATTGGTCGGTAACTTGTACCCTAGAGATGCCTTTTTCGGAGGAAGGACAAACGCTATAAAACTGTATTATTCGTGCCGTCCCGGTGACAAAATCAAGTATGTAGATTTTACGAGTCTCTATCCGTTCGTCAACAAGACCAAACTTTATCCAGTGGGGCATCCTACCATTATAACAGAGAATTTCGGTAACATCAGTCAGTATTTTGGTTTGATCAAATGTAAGATACTACCTCCAGCGACTTTATTTTTTCCATTGTTACCTGTCAGAATAGGAGGAAAGCTTGTATTTCCACTTTGCAAACGGTGCGCTGTTGAAAACTCCGGTTCAAATTGCTCTCATTCAGTTTCTGACAGGAGTTTCTGGGGTACCTGGACTACTTGTGAAGTTCAAAAGGCAATAGAAATAGGTTATGAGATCATTGAGATCAAAGAAATTTGGCATTTTAATGAAAGCTCCGATGATCTTTTCAAAGATTACGTCAACACCTTTCTAAGATCAAAACAAGAAAGTTCAGACTACCCTGACTGGGTTCGAACACAAGATGACAAAGACAACTACATTCGTGACTATTTTGTTCATGAAGGGATTCACCTTCGACCTGAGAAAATAGAAAAAAACTCTGGTTTAAGGGCAATTTCGAAACTTTGTTTAAACTCTCTGTGGGGTCGTTTTGGTATGAATACGGATCGCGATGAATCTGAACTCGTATTTGAGCCTAAGAGGTTTTATGAGGTTGTCAATGGTGATGAGTATAATTTGCTGGATTTATTTCTAATCAATGATGATGTAGTAGAATTAGTTTATAAGAGAAAGAAAGAGTATGTGAAAGAAAGCAATGTAACAAACATATTCATAGCTATATTTACAACAGCCTGGGCTAGACTAGAGCTATTTGACCTCATTCAGAAGTTAGGCAGAGCAGTCCTCTATTATGACACTGACTCAGTTATGTATGTAACACACGAGAACACTGATTACGAACCTGAACTTTCTGACTACTTGGGAGGTCTTACAGATGAAATTGCAAAATATCATGGTGGTGATCACTACATTACAGAGTTTGTCTCTTGTGGACCCAAGAACTATGGTTACCGTGTATCCGATGGAAGTTGCAAAGTAAAGATAAAGGGATTCACGACAAATTTTAAAGTCAGCAAGACACTGAACATGGAAAGCATGAAGTCTTTGGTTCGAGAGATGGACCTGAATAGGGTACTTACAGTAGTCAATGAAAGCAAAATTACAAGAGAGCCTGTCACTAGGAAAGTAATAAACAAAAGAGAGGAGAAAAGATATAAACTGGTTTATGACAAAAGAATAATCATCAACGAGGGTGCAGACACCCTGCCCTTTGGATACCATTGGTCACCAGATTGTCATACACAGAACGGTGATGTCATTCATTCTGTTGACACTTCGAAATTGAAACTATATTCTGAACACTTCACACCAAGTGAGGGTGAAGACAACCTAGGTGAACTTTTTCCCTATGAAAATGATCCTGAACAATGTGTCACAGCTGAACATATTGAAGAGAGAGAGATTAATCTTATGGCAACTTCTGAATCGGAAAGTGAGGATGATTTACCTACTGCAGAGGACCTAGAATTTCTCCATGAAAATGATGGGGACGATCAGGATCTGTCATTCTATAGAGCAATGGATAACGAACATTACTAGACAGTTACTAGATATGTTTAATAATTAGTTAATACATGGTATATGCAACATAATTTACAAATTATAATATTTGTTTCTCTATTTTCTAAAATGTATCCTCCAAAAATGTAACAAATAAACAGGTGAATCGACTTAACGTAATAATACCCATGGGAAAAAAACAGGTTAGTTTACAATGTCTAAAAAATTTATGTATATTGACTGTGTATACGACTGTGTAACATGAACAGTAACAAGAACATAGATATAGTGAATAAATATATATATATATATATATATATATATATTCGTCAATGTGTTCTCTCAGTTATTCATGCAGTGTAAACAGTTATTTCGTCAACCTCATCTTCGTTATCATTGTTTAGTACGTATGTCCATTTTCTCGGATGATTGTAGTTAAATTGATTGTAATAATGCCGTTATTCCGGAGACTGATAATGATGTGCAGTTAAAGTCAAACTGTTGTTAGTGCAAAGTTCTAGCAGTCAATGAAGTTTGTTTTCGGATGGTAAACACAAGGTCGAAGATGAATACATGATGTGTACATAAACGAAGAAGCTATTGATATAATTAGCAACGAAGCACATAATGAATTCGGGTAATGAAAGATGCATGCATATTACCTCCAGTACATAAAACTGAACCAGGGTTAGAGCAAAGTTTGGTACTAGAGTAGGTGTAATGCTCAGAAGAGAAAGCCCGAAAGTTGAGGTGTTAAAACAAGACTTCGTTAAAACTTTAATAAATATTACGTACCTGGTTTATATGTGACATCATCATTACCATATGTGATCGGCCTTGAAGCATTTGCTTCGTAACAGAATCTTGGAAGCAAAAAATTGAGTGGGTTGAATACACGTAAAGCCTAAGAATTTGTTAGGTTTCTTTTAACCTTTACGAGAAACAGTCAAAAAAATGTTCGCGATCAAACATCATCAATGATCCAAAAATCAGACGGCATGAACGACTCAATTAAACGCTAAATCTAATTGCGTTCGGCAAACTTTTACTGAAACGCTAATAAAAAGTTACTTATCTTATCATTTCCTTCTCAGAACGGACTCCAACAACCTTACGCAACCAAACGAACATAAAATCCCTGGGTTTCGTCGATAAAATATTGTTGTAATTGAGAAATGCTTTACTCGCTAGTTGAATGTCTTCTCACAAATTGTAGCCAAGAATAATGGTTCATAATCACCATGGTAACTGTGAGACTTAACACAGGGATACCGCATAATTACTAGCGTTTTTTTTTTTGTTTGACGGTGGTAGTTTTTCTTCCCCGGATATATGGGAATAAATTCGCGTACAAACAATATGCGAAACTCACTTCAAATCTTGATACCACAGAGGAAGACATGGGTTGTTTTTCATCTCTGCCGACGTTGAAACTAGACAACATCCTGAGACAAATACGTTGTGTTCTTGCTTGTTGTGGAAGTAAAGTCGTCGTACATTCGATCGATGGGCAAGCCAAAACTAAGCCACTACCTAGCGAATCTATATTACGACCCCAAAGGAGAAGGAAGTTTTTCAGGTCCCGAAGCATTATGGCGTGTTGTAAAACAGGACAAGAAGAAAAAAATTACAAGGAAACAAGTGTATGAATGGCTCTCTTCTCAACTGACTTACACACTTCATAAACCTGCTCGCAGAAAATTTCATCGTAATCGTATCATCGTAACAAATATGGACAACCAGTGGAGCGGCGATCTCATAGACATACAAACTCTCAGCAAGTATAATAATGGCACTAAATATATCTTAGTGTGCATTGATATTTTGTCAAAATATGTTTGGTGTGAACCAATGAAATCAAAAACGGGAGATAATACTACCAAAGCTTTTCAGAAAATTTTGAACAAGGGAAGACAACCTGAAAACCTTCAAACAGATCACGGTAAAGAGTTTTTGAACAGAACCTTTCAGAACTTGCTAAAAGAGCAGGATATTCACTTCTTTACCACAGGTAATGAAACAAAGGCAGCCATTGTGGAGCGGGTGATTCGTACTCTTAAATCAAAGATATATAGATACCTCACTTACAAAAATACACTGAAGTACGTAGATGTATTGCAAGACATCACCGACAGTTACAACAATACGTACCACAGCAGCATCAAAACCAAACCTCGGTTTGTCAACCAGGAGAACGAGAACCACATCTGGCATATACTGTATGATCACGATTTAATTGATGGAAAAACTAATTTTTCATTCCATATCGGTGATCACGTTAGAATTTCCGAAGCACGAAGGGTATTTAAAAAAGGATACCTACCACAGTACTCGCGAGAAATATTTACGATTTCGAAACGTATTGCTCGCCACCCACCTGTGTACAAGATCAAAGAGTACAATGGAGAGGAAATAGACGGTGTATTTTACGAACCAGAGTTGCAAAAGATTATCGTCAATATGGATGACGTCTATCGGATAGAAACAATTCTAAAGAGGCGTGGTCGCGGTAAAATGGCTGAAGTACTCGTACACTGGTTAGGGTATGATAAAAGCTACGATTCATGGATTCCTGCTTCTCAACTTCAGGATGTAGTGTAACTATATATCTAGTCACATCTGGTTCAAATGTTTCACTTTGAATGAATGGTCCATCATGGATGAACAACAATTTTACGTCTTGTTACCGTCAAATGCTTCGCTTGACATATTTCAAGACAACACACTGACAAGTTATAAAGTCCATCTACCTGAGACTATTCGATTACAAGGACAGTATGAAGTGGGCCTTCAAAGCATCATATGGCCTCGAACGTTTTATAACATAACAGAAAACGTTAGTAGGATCGAATATGACCCTGACAGCGGTTTGTTTGACTCCATAAAAATTCGTGCTGGATTTTACACCTCCATACAACATCTTATACAGATGATCAATGAAAAAATCAGGAGTAGGGTACGTGACAACATCGAATTCACCTTCGATACCGTATCAGAAAAAATCTACGTCTCTCTGAAAAATGGCCATCGCTTAAATTTAAACGGAACCTTGAGCATGATACTGGGTTTTGGGGGAGAAGACGTATTAATAAACAAGTCACAACACAGTCCCTACGTTTGTGATTTAAATGCCGGAGTACAATGTCTGTACATCTATGCGGATGTTGTAGGCTATCAATTCGTAGGGGATACCAAGTCGAGGTTAATCAAAGTCGTTCCCGTAGAGGGAAAACATGGGGACATAATATACAAGTCATTCGACAATCCGACCTATGTTCCGGTAGAAACAAAGGAGTTCGACCAAATACAGATAGATATACTAGATGCTGGAGGAAGAAAGATTCAGTTTGAACGAGGTCGTGTTGTGGTAAACCTACATTTCAGAGTTCGTCATTTACCTTACCTCACGTAAAAAAAAACGATGAATCGTAAGCACATTTCTTCACCAGAGCATTACAGATCGTACTACTTGAATCAAGCTCAACAGAAGGGAGGTGGAGGGTCCTATTTTAGCGGTAGATTATTCCAAAGAGGCCATGGTCAAACGGGTGGTGGACTAGGAAACTTTTTTGGCAGCCTATTTCGAAGAGCTCTACCTTTTCTAAGAGACACCACGAAACACGTTGGAGCAGTAGCCTTGAAAACTGGAGCTAATATTCTCAATGATACGCTTTCTGGGAATGACTTGAAAAGATCGTTACAACACCGTATGAAAGAGTCAGGTTCAGAGTTGAGAAACGTCGCCGTAAACAAGCTATCCAATGCTCTAAAGAATTCAGCACAAACAGGTTCTGGTCGAAAACGGAAGCGGATGACTGGTAAACAAAAAAATACAAAGAAACAAAGACAAAATAATTCACAGAGGAAAATAAAACGATCCGCAAAAGTTAAAAGCATCAGATCGAAGAAGAACAGCGAACTGAAAACATTTCACGACATCTTTGGATAAAGAAGTTGAAAATGGCTCTCGTACACCCCAAGTCACAAGAATGTACGATCGATGAGCTTGACCTCTTTGTGGTAAATCCAACACAGAACAGTGTACTCAAGAAGTTTGATGTTGAATATCGACCTATTTCCTCCCTGAACAGTAATACTCCGATTGAGTTTAACATTCCAGGAACAGAAGACTACGTTCACCTTCCTTATACGCAGCTCTATGTCGCCGGATCAGTCAAACATAAAAATGGAACTGCCTTAACCGCTGACGAAAAAATTTCAACGGTGAACAACTTTCTCCACTCTCTTTGGAGACAGTTGGATGTTTCCCTTGGATCAACTCAGGTCTCAAGTTCAACGAACACCTATTCCCACAGTACTTACATTGAAACAGTCTTGAATTTCGGAGTAGGTGCTAAAGACTCCCAGTTACAAACGGCTATGTGGTATGGAGATACGGCGGGAAAATTTGAAGATATGAAAGTAGACGAGACAGGTAAGAACGAAGGCTTCAAGAAAAGACATGCTCTCATCAAAGAATCTACCGAGTTTGAAGTAACTGGTCCTCTATTCTGTGACGTATTTACAATTCAAAAATACCTCCTGAGCTTTGTGGACATGAAGGTGAAGTTTATTCCAAACTCTCCAGAATTTTGCCTCATGTCCGGGGAAGTTGCACCAGATTACATAATCAATCTGACCTCGGTCTCTCTCAAAGTCAGAAAAGTCAAGGTTGCACCTCACGTAATCGTAGGACATGAAGCAGGTCTAATGAAGTCACCGGCTTATTATCCCATCCGCAGAACGGACTGTAAATCTTTCACAATTCCTGGTACCACACCCTCCCTCGTAAAGGATAACATTTTCAATGGCCAAATACCTAAACGAGTGGTCATTGGAATGGTAAAAGCAGCAGCTGTCAACGGGAGCTATGCAACCAACCCTTTTTATTTTGATTTGTTCTCAATATCATCCATTGGTGTCTGTGTAGACGGTGAACAAGCTCCAGGAAAACCTATCAAGTTCAACTTGAACGCAAACGGGGGAAAGTTTCTAGAAGCATACAACACCCTGTTTACAGGCACGGGAAAATTCCACCACGATCGTGGAAACGATATCACAAGAGAGGACTATTATCAAGGGTATGGTTTGCTGGTATTCGATCTTACCCCTGACGGTTGTGAGGCTAGTGATTACATGGGTCTGAAGCAACGAGGAAACCTTTCTATAGAAATCGTGTTTAACACAGCACTGACGGAGGCTATAAATCTGTTCTGCTACGGTGAGTTTGACAACATTATAGAAATCGATCGTCAGCGAAACATCCTGTATGACTTCACAAGTTGAACATGAACACCTTCGAACTCATCAGTGTTATGAAACAAGACCGAAAAAGCAGAGCTAAGTTTTGTGGAGTTTTCTCAGCAGATACACTTCCTACCACGATAGAACACTACCCCTGTGGTTTGATAACGAATACAGACCCAAGCACAGAGAGAGGAAGTCATTGGGTTGGATTTTACTTTCCCAACATCAGCGAAGGAGAATTTTTTGATTCTTACGGTCATCCGCCAGACTTTTACCACAAATACTTTAAAATATTTCTCGATAGTCATAGTAGAACATGGAAGTTTAACTCTCGTACCTTGCAAAGTACCTTCTCAAGTACATGTGGTCAATTTTCTCTCTATTTTATAATGCAGAGAAACCGAGGAAAGTCTTTGGAAGTGATTGTTAATTCGTTTAGTAAGAATACGGCTGTTAATGACCATCGTGTCAGTGTTTTTATTCGTAGGTATTTATCTGCAGTAGAGCAAGAGCAAAATAAATATTTAGAAAATACCCATCAAGTATCAGTAACCCACATGAAAAATGTAATCAAACATAGACAGTAAATAGTTTTATGTACTCGATCTTTACTTTATTTGATTCACAATAAAGAATACAAAAGGAATTATAACTGGTTTGTCTTTCTTTTAGTACGTAACCCAGTTGTCTGATAGTCTTTTGATCTTGTACCTTTTGGATCTTGAACTATCTTTCTGAATGGTCCTAGGTGTCGTGGGTGGGGTCGGAGGTAGAATACGCGGTGGTCGTGCAACGGTTGGAGTTTTTAGGAGTGGTGTAGTAGCTTTCTCTTGTTGATCGATATAGCTACGTCTTTGTTCGTTTCGCATGAGATAACGTGGCATGTTGATTTCGGCTAGAGAATCAGAGAAATTCCTCCACCCAGAAGGGTTGAAATTTCGCCTTGAACGTAGCTGGTCATTTATCAAATCGATAATGTTGGACCCTCCAATCACCTGGTTATCGATAGTTACTTGTCCTTTACCATCCCACTTCACTTTGTCAGGGTTAGCTTTGAGGCGAGTGATCATGGCCTTGGCTAAATTTCGAGAACTTTTTGGGACTGATTCAAGAATTTCACCTTCAGTCATGATGGGGTCTGAATCATGGATAGTTTCCCGATTAGAAACCACCGGCAAGGGTTCGGGTTTTTTCTCCTTCGAAGAATCCTCCTTATGGATTTTTACCGTAGGGATATATTGTTGCTGTTGCTCTTGAACATCAAGATAACGCTGTAGATTTTGATTGTATTCGTGCACGGTGCTGTCTGCACTTTCATTAGGGTTGTGCAAAATTCCCTCCATTTTCTTTTCCAGACGAAGCAGGGATTTCGTTTCCGGTGATGTTCGTTGTTCGTTTTTGCGTTCGATCATGTCCATAAAATCCTCCGGAACCAATACCATGCGTTTTGCAAACTTCATTTTGCAGTAAATAAATTGGTTAGAGCCGCTACCACAGGTGGAAGAAGAGAAAGTAAAAGTGATCCTCCACGTTGGATGACGAAGCGCTTCTTTTGACTCAGTGGTACACTTTTATCAGCCAATGTTCGCAGCTGTTTTCTGAATCGATGTAGACGAGCTTTCTGTGCTGCAGTCAGGTTTACCACACCTTTTAAGACATTCACGGCTAGTTCACAAATAGTGATGATAAGGTCTTTGTTACAGTGTTCAAGTAACGCCTTTCTTTGTTTTGTGTTACACTTGGTTAACACTGATAGGAAATCAAGGTTGCGCCTTACACGTTGAGACATGATGATTAAAATGGAAATCGGTACAAATGAACCTGACTTATGTACGTTTTACATAAGCAATATGACGTTCTCCCTGAAAAATATTAGTTCGCAATCTAAATTCAACCGGTGTTCTTGGGTGCATATCAAACAAAAGGTATCCATACGGTCGAATTGCTGCATCATCAAAGCTCTCCATTGCATAACGTCGTTCTGCCCTCTGCCGAAAAGCTTGCTGAATCAGATTTGAAATTCCCAGAGAATCACGTGCATTTTCAAATGCGAATATGTAGTGACAATTCAACGAGATGGTCCGGGAAAACTTTCCTGGGGGAAACAGATTTTGGACGATATATATTACCGTTATGTTTCGATGGTGCGAAAACTTTGTCATGATATCAGCCATGCGTTCGTCATTCGAACATGACCCCATCAAATCATCAATAACCAATACCCCAGGATTACCGCCAAACAGTTCCAATACATTGTCTGGGAATCCTTCAACGAATACGATGTTGGGAATCTCTCGTTGGAAGTCTAAAAACACCGGTTGATATGCCCCATAGCAGTAGACAATTTTACATATCTCTTCGCTAAATAACTCATGCGATTGAGTCAATAGTTTTCGAGTCAGTACCGTTTTACCACATTGAGTTGGTCCTGAAATCATAATGCTAGTAGGACATTTAAAACGAACATCCGTCATGGTGAAAGGTATCGTGAAAATAACAAAACAACAACACAGACACACAGTTCTATCCTCTTCCTTCGTGCTTTTATTTTAAAAAAAATCACATCAAAAGAAAAACAAATGCCGTCAACAGTAACTAATACATATCACAATCAAGTTTTTGAATCAACACATCTTCAAGATCCTCTCTCTTCCTGGCTAGGATTTCCTGTCTGCAATCTTTACATTGATATTTTAAAAGTTCAAGTCCGTTCAGAGGAGGCGACATGGATTCTGTGCTCTTCGTGAAGACGTTCATCACATTGTCTTCATTAACCTTGGGCATGGCGTCTGTGAGGTAACGATATACTCTGATATCATTATCCAACATCAGGCAGTCATGGCGGGTTTGAGAGGGGTGATCAACGCGGCAGCCTTCACAGTCATCCCTCACCACAACCGATATAATGTCAACGAGAACTTGAGCATAGGATTGGATGAGAATGTTCTCAATCTCTTCTTGTCTGGGCGTACGTTGAGGTTCGTCCTCCGTTGCGCTGGAACAGGGTTCAGGTATCTGCAAATTCATGCGATGATTGTTCAAAGACTCGGAACTTCCAAAAGTGGCAAGTACATCTTCTTCTACCTCTTTCTCTCGCACGTAGTTTGCAAAGGCTGATGAAATATCTCCATTAAGGCTTGCAAATGTTTCTCCAGTTTCCAGAACCTCAAATTCCCAAAGTGGAATTTGATCTACGGGAGTTGAATGGAACTTCCTAATGATCGTAAGACGGTTCATATTTTCCAGCGATGTTAACGATAGTGCGCGAAAAATGATAAAATGTAAACGCCCTAGTCATTTATATCAGCTCAAGGAGGAGACTGAGAACGAGAACGTAGTGCCAAACAATAGAACGGGTAACAAAGAAACAACAATGGAACGTGTTTGACATGCGCAACCAGCCTTGTTATACCAAAATGTGTTTCAACGAGGGAATGACTACAGTCGAGCCAAACACGTTGAAGTAATAACAGATACACCAAAATGTTGAGAAGCGGTCGAATCCTGGAACCTTTGAATCCCCAAGAAAACGAGCCATCCGTAAAGAAAATGAAGCTCGATCCGAGTACGGGTACAAAAGTCGAAGAAGAAGAAACAACCGAAGTTAGAGATCTGAAAACATTGTTTCGATTTCTGTTTTACCACACCTGTGAACGCATAGGAAATATTCAAAGGGTCGAAGAGCTCGAAGCTGAGACAGGACGACAAGCTACTCTGAATGAACTGCTTGATTGGGAACCTGATGAACAGTTTTGGAAAAATGTGTTCAACATCGTACACCTCCGTTTGATGAAAAAACTCCCACTGAAAAAACTGTTCCAACTGTTTTCCCACGTTATGGACCAAGAATACCATACCAAGCCTGAGGACCAAGAGTACGAGAAGACTAAACAGATCGTGAAAAAGTACGTTGAAGACCTTTACGAAACCAATAACTACTCAAAGATGATCGAACTCATGCATGACCAAAACCAAGGACAGGTTGAAGGACCAAGGATCCAAACCACAAAGCTCTATCTCAAACACATAGCAATGGACTTGGTGTGTCAATTGTTCAACGACACCACAAGCCATTACAACAGCCACACCCTGCCATGGAAAAAGATGCTGAAGAACTCAAAGAGGCGTTGTTGCTTCGTACCCAAACTTGATGGTGGGTTTACAGTAATAAAACTACCATTCGTGTATTTTTGTTTACCTACTTTGTACGAGTACCTTGTTTTGGAGACGGGAGAAAAATTCAAAAGTCCAGAACCTGATGCTCAAAAAGCTATATTGCTCCATAACAGGTGTACACTAAAGACCGTTTGAAACCTAAGAATAAGAACATTGAGAACTGTATTTTACTTATCACGTTGTATCCTGTTGCATACGAAAAAATAAAATGATCTTCACAAAAACCAAAGTGAGCGTGTTGTACCTTACTGCATTCTCGAAAGTCTAGTAACCTTAGTAAAGTATATTCGTATTTCTCGGGGGGGGGCGAGGGATACAAATCCAAACGCACATCGAAGGTTTTTATGGTTTACCACTAATTATGCAGAATCCTACAACTTTAAAAATATCTTGGGCGTGGCAAAATGGCACCAAAGCTGTGGTTATAGTAGTAGTGTAACAACCGTTTAAAACGACAACTTGTGGATAAGAGTGATTTCATTTAGAGTGATTACAATTATCATGTGAAATAGACAGCAGACTAATAGCAACTATTAGACTCAAATTCAATTGTTTTCTATTTGACTATTACATGGTGACTATTAGTTTTTGTTTCACGGGTTAAATGTAATAAATCTAACCCACAAAACTAATAGCAAGTATTGTCGAATAAAAACGAGAAAACAATAGAATGAGGGTCTAATAGTGGATATTATTCTACTATCTATTTTACGGGTTAAGTGTGACGACTTTTAACTGTATAAATTGTCTGTAATTCTTGTTTAATAACAATAAAACAACTTTTTAACAACAACAACTTGTGGATTGTCTGTAATTATTGTTTGATAACAATGACTTGTGGACATGGTAATTTAAATGGTAACAATGTCAATATCTATGACCTTATTGCTCTGTGTGTCATATGATAACATGACAAGTTCCAAATCGAGAATGCTCTCAACAATCTGGTCATCTGGTGTAGATTCGTTGAGGCCACAGATTCCAATTAGTTTGTTGAAGACATCATTGTAAACACACAGCTTTATTTTGTGGTCAGATTTCTTTGCATCTTGCACATATAGCTTGAGGTACCGTTGTAAGCCACACTGGGTCATTTTCATCGTCATACTGCAGTTATTACATGATGCAATCTTCCCTTTGACAGTAACCTTCTTGTAACATGAGCAACAGCAGTAGTACTTGTTCATGTTTGTTATGCCAAGTATCTTAGCTGCGAGTTCATTGACAGGAGAAACGTTCTCTACAACTTGGACAGGATCTGTAAATTGGTCAACCAATGAAATCTTGCATACATCTTCATTTTTTGGAGTGTTGAGGTACCTTTCTTGGTGATAAACTTTGACTCTAACTTTGTCAAAGAAGTAGGTTGCTCCTTCTTGAAGAGTTCCTGTGTGACTTCCCCAAACCACAAGTTTAATGTATCCTGTAGGGTCACTGATAAAACATTCTTGCTTCTTGACTTGCTTTGATTGTAGGACAACCGTTTTTATGCCTGACAATTGGGACACATGTCCCTTTATGGCGACCAGTTGTTCTGGGGCCACTTGAATTAGTGATGCAATGGATGATACGTTGTGCAGACTTTAATATTCAAAGGTGGCTGTTGTGGGTGTTACTGAGGTGTTCCTACTGAGAACAACATCTTCTCGACCAAACTTGTTACTAAGGATGTATTTCCTTATTTTCACTGGTGAGTGCTGTTGTGCCAAGGTATCAAGGTTTTCCTTTTTTTCTACTGCAAAGCATACACCTTTTACTACATTCGATTCGGTTTGGATGTCACAATTGAAGTATTTTGTAGTGCCAGACTGTTTAATGGGGGATACAGCGTGAATGTAACATTCCATTTCTGATGGCTCTGTTGAATCAAGAAGAACATTATTTTATTTACTTGAAATACATGTAACGATAACAGCAAATACCGGTTCTCACTAGAGTGTAAGCAATATAACTGTGACCTGATGTAATTTTATTAAATATTAGTCTACTTGTCTCCTCTATGCCTCAATGCACATTTTATAACTTCCAGTGATTAGACTTAAAATTATCAGAATTTAGTGTAATCTAGTTAAACTAAAGTTTCAGAGTTATATTGCTGTAGTGAAAGTTACAAACACAGATTGAGGCAGTGTTATATTATTTATTCGGTAGTCCGTGTATGTTCCTTGCCCTGGTGTTGCCAGTGAGGGCTGGACTTAACTTATTTGTTTAGGAAAGAACAGTTGAGTTGAAGGACAGTTGTTCATATTAAGTTACATTTTGGCACAATATTTACCTTTTGAACTTGGTTCACTCTCTGCCATTTTCTGTGGTTTACTCTCTGCCATTTTCTGTGGAATCAAGAAAGCATAAAAAGTGAATTTTTATGTTGTGAAATGATCAGGAAAGGAAGACTGAAATTATCTACACATATACATGTTCCTCTTCTAACCTATGACTCTTAACCATTAAACAAAAGCAAACTTACCATTGAACAAAGGTCAAAACAGCATACATATATATAGTCTGTTGTGTTTCTACATTTGAAAAAACCCTGTAGTTACATGTAGTCTTGACAATGCAAAACTTAAATGTGAAAAGTCTGAGACTATATTTTAGTATTAGTGGTTTTCACCATTCATTTCATGTTATTATGTATGATATTTTGCAAGGTTATCAAGTCTGCTTTCTTCTTCCAGTCTAAATGTTAAATTGATAGACTTTTTAAGACTTGTCAGTCTTTCAAAAGTCATTGGCTCAACAATGCAAGATGAAAGTGTTCTAACTCTACTTATGGCTACATATGAAATGCCTGCAGTCCTCTCAGACTTACCAATGTCAATCCATGCCTTTGGAAGTGTTAAACCTTGGCTCTTGTGTATTGTTATTGCCCAAGCAAGTTTCAAAGGCAGCTGTTGTCTCTCATGTGAGCCATCTAATGCCTGAGAGGTTATTGTTATTGGACATATGGGTATGCATGCTGGATTGCTATCAATGATAGATGGGCCTCTATAGTCATCAAATTTCACAATGACAGCTACAGGTAAGTCAGGAGGTTGCTGATTGTTTGCATAAATGAAGTCTATTACAGTTCCTGTTGCACCATTGCAAAGTCCAACATCTGTCCACAAATTCATGGTAAGCATTACTTGTGCCCCTTTAGCAAGGAATATAGAAGGCTGGAGTCCTGACATCTCATCAGGGCTAGCTTTCTTAGCAATATCACTGGAATGTCTTGCATTAATGCATGATATTGGTTGATGGAGTGCTGTTAATTGTTCAAAGTTGTAATTTGCAACTTCTTCATTGCTAAAATAAAGCCTTGTGGCATCTTGAAATTCAGCCAAGTTCTGTGCATTGGAAGGCTGTCGAGTCAAGAGAAGCTTCCAGTCTGCTTCATTACAATCTCCTGTGCGTAGACGCATGAGTAATTCCCTAAACTGAGTTTGCTGGGGGTCTAAGCCTTGAACTCTCTGGTTTACTGATAGTTTAACAACATTGGTAAACATGTAATAAGCTAGATGACCTTGCTCACCTACAGAACTTGATGGTCTAGAATGGTATAATGGCTTATCAGCCACGGGTGGCAACTGACCAGGGTCACCAACTAATATGATGGATTTACCACCAAATACTTCGTCGCATTTACCTGTCGCTTGTCGGCAGCGTCTATCAATCCAGCCAAACAATGTTTGTCCTAGCATAGAGTATTCGTCAATTAATATATAATTGATATCTTTCAGCTTGGTTTGCAATCTGACAAGCCCTTGTCCTGTTAAGTCTTTGTTTCCTCTTGGGCCAACAGGCAATTTTAGAAGTGAATGGATAGTACAACCATTTATGTTATATGAAGCTTTGCCAGTTGTTGCAGTCACTGCACAATAATTTTGAAGCAGATTACGAATGGCATTAATGAGGTAACTTTTACCTGTACCAGCAACACCAAGTATGATACATTTGTAAGTAACAATGGATCTTTAGGACAGGCTTGTTCAGAATGTGCCTTAACCATATTGTAAGCATGCCTTTGCATGTCACTAAAAGTATTAACATCAATGTTATGGTGTTGCAACTCAGCTGTAGTACCAAAAGTTTCTTTCTTAGTTTTTATCCAGGATGGCATTTCCCCTAGTTGTTGATCTGCGTATTTAAGTTTGTCATTTTGCCAGTTATAATCAGACTGAAGTGTCTGTTGTATTGTATTATCTTGGTTAACAAAAGACCCAGGTACGAGATCTGCTAAATGCATCCACTCTTCACGCTGTGGAAGTTCTTGTGAAGAGGGCTCAGTATCTGGCTCCTGTTCTGTATGATTCTGTACACTCTGTAGCTTCTCATACCAGTCAGGGACATGCTGTTTAGCATATGGAGTTTCTAGAAATTCTTTCCATTTACTGATATATACTTCATCAGTGCCTGGCTGATCGCCCCAAGCATTATCTTGTGTTATGTGCCAAGGTTTGTACCTCAATAATTGGTATTTACAATAAAGTCCAAAATTTGGACCTTTTGCATTACAAGAGTATACTGGAAAAACTCTAGGAATGATATTATTAGGGCTTGTTAGTTTGTTCTTGACAAGTTTGTATTTTGTTGCAAAATTAATGAAATTTAAAGCCATTATATCTGAGATGGTTGGAACATATATTTTCCGTTTAGCATATGTATCAAGCAGTGAGTCACTTGTAACAGCATCTCCATCTCCTGTACAATATTTGATTCTACGTGAACCATTCAGACTGATAGGCACCACATTAAATGATGAGGAGACAAGTTTCAGTGACATGAGATGGTGCATAGTCTCTTGTGCAGAATAGTCACGTTGGCCAAGTGCCTTCATTATCACTTTTCTTATCAATTTTGTTGGGTTATTATTGTTGTTGCAATTACGAACAATATAATTAAATGCAAGCTTCATTACAGGTGACTTTGGTTCCCCTTTGGATTCATATTTGGCAAGGTACTCAACACATGCATTATAATCAATGACCGCTTGAATATCACAGTTTGCCCTCCAGCCTTGGAGCTGGAGCCGTTGGTGATTATTGAGTCTACTATCATTCCTCTTTGTTACAATCTTTGCCTTGTATTGTATATTTCCGTCCTTTGTATGAATGGGCTCAAACTCTAGTTTTGTACCAGTACAAATTTCAAATGGAAACTTAAATCTGCACTTCAGTTCTGTGTCATTCTGTTTCTTTCTAAGACAGTAGCTTGTACTACAGCCAGTGTGCCTCTGCACAGTGTTCAACAGATCAACATAATCATCATCAGAATCTTGACCATTTACAATGTCCTTGTGACGTTTTTGACAGGGATGAACAGAGGGCTTTATCCATGTGTCATTATCTGGTGGGTCTGGATTATATGTAGATAATAACCAGTCTACATACTGACATACTGTCTGGGAAGCCTTTTCTCCTTCCAATATCTGTTCATTAATTTCTGATATATGGTCTTGTTCAGCTGTACCAATAGACATTTCAGCTAAGTAGCCCTTAAGGGCTATTTTTGAGAGTTTACACAACCCTGGGTCATTCTTTAGTTTTGCAACACCATGACAATGAATACTTCCTCTGGCTTGGTACTCAAATCTGTACCAGTGCCATTCAGCATCTAGTGAATTATATAACCAGTGCTTGATAAAGCTCCCTAATCGTTGTGTAAAGAACCAGTCGGTAATGTGTGGATTGTTGATCACATTCTGGCGCTTGTTTTCAGTTGAACTATCACTGACAGAGTTGCTAAAGAGGGCATGCAGCTCAGGCCAATGCATGTCAGAAGAGGAAAATGTAAAAAAGAAAGTTGGAGCTCCAGCATGGGCTATTATTGCTTTTAAATCTTCTTTAGCTTTATGCCAATAAGCATTTGATTTGAACCAGTGATGTTACTAAGGTAGCGTGATATCTTGGATATAAATACACCTGTATCATTATTAGCAGCCATTTGTTGCAGCTCATCTGTTGTTAGATGTGCCTCTCCGGGATTTTGTTTCAGAAACATGCCTGTCTGTTGTAGAATACGTTTTCTTTGGATCATATTCAAAGCCCAGTAAGCAAATCTAGGGTGAGTAGCAAAACGGTGTTCCCATTTTGCCATTTTTGTTTTCTCCAAACTTTAAAAGGTATTTGACTCTTTCTCCAAACAGTACATCTCGGTGTAGTGATGGATTGGTAGGGTCACCCTTTCCATCTGGGAATAATGTTGGGAAAGCTAATGTCCCTAAAAAGGGAGTGACACTCATTTAATGGTTCATTATCTACCGTCGGCCAGGGCACATGTGCAGACTGCTGAGACAATTGTTGACGAACAGCTTCCATTTCTTGCTGTTGACACTCAGGTATAGGCAGAAAACTACTCATTTCTGTGCCCTCATTATATACAATGGTCATCCTCATTTTGAGGACCTAAATCAGGTTCAGTAGCATCGGTTTCATCAATAGTGTCTGTTTCAACTGACAGAAGATCATTCGGCACACCATGTATTGGCAAAGAGGTTAAAGAATCTTGATTGACATTTATGTCCTTGTAAAGTGGATTATTATTAATAAGCCACTGTAGTGCATCGGCAACACTTTGCCTTCGTACTGTCACATCTTTAAAGCTGTTGTATTTACCCTTCATTTTGACAACTATGACAGATAAATCCTTTGGGTAGCTAGGTAGAGAATGTGCTAGCTCTGCAATACTCTGAGGCAAATTGATACAGTGACCAGAGTAACCCCTTTGTCCACCAGGTTTTATGTAAACACGCATAATAGGAAGTGCACGTGCAATTAGCATTTCCTCTATCTGAGTTAAACCCTGAAGTTGCTTAGGTACTACTGATGGTACCATGTTATTTTCTTTTGAAAACTTTTTTGGAAGTTGCTTATAATAATAATAATAAAAAATAAAAAATTATATAGCGCTATATTCACGAATTGTTCATAGCACTTTACACTACTATATTAAAAACCTAAAATATTGAATAAAATAGTTAATATCAAGTAAATTAAAGTCAATACAAATATATATATACATATAGATAGATAACTAATGATCGATACTAATATGCTTCCTTGAACAAGTAAGTCTTCAATTTAGATTTGAATAAATTAACTGATATGCTCTGCCTAATATCCAGAGGTAACTTATTCCAGAGCTTAGGGCCCGCGACCGAAAGGGCTCGATCTCCATAGGTTTTAAGCTTTGCAGTAGGTTCAACAAGCAAATTCTGCGATGTGGATCTAAGAAGACGCGGTGATATCCTATACCTAAATAATTCACTAATATAACAAGGCGCAAAGCCGTTCAGTGCTTTATAAACTAGCAAAAGCATTTTAAAAGTAATGCGAAATCGTACAGGAAGCCAGTGCAGATTGATCAGCTTAGGTGTTATATGGTCATACTTTCTCGTTAAGGTTACTATGCGTGCCGCAGAGTTCTGAACTAGTTGGAGTCTATCTAACAAGTACTTGGGAAGGCCATACAACAAAGAATTACAATTATCTAATTTAGAACTAATGAAAGCATGAATGAGTATTTCAGCCGTTTCCTGAGACAGGTATTTCCTAATCTTGGAGATATTCCACAAGTGATAGTAGCATGATTTACATATTTTCTTAACATGTTCATCTAAAGTAGCACTCTGGTCAACAATGACTCCAAGGTTCCTAGCCGATTTCGTAGGAAAGATCTTCTCATCACAAACTTGAATGAATTCCAGTGAAGGCCTAGGTCTATATCTAGAGCTAATGAGTATTAGTTCAGTCTTATCTTGATTCAGTTTAAGACCATTGACAGTCATCCAGTAATCAATGTCTCTGACACATTCCTCGACACGTGACTTAGCCAGCGATAATTCAACAGAGCAATCAGCTTTAAAAGATAAGTACAGTTGTGTATCATCTGCATATAAGTGATATTGCACATCATGCTGCTTGATAATATCGGTGAGAGGAGATGTATACAACAGATACAACAGGGGCCCCAACAGAGACACTTGCGGCACTCCACGTGCTAGATGACAATAAGAAGACCTGCCATCCTCAACCTGCACAAACTGCATACGAGATGTGAGGTATGACTTAAGCCACTCCAACGCATTCCCTTTAATGCCAAAGCGACCGGACAACCTGGACAGTAGGATGGCATGGTCGACCGTGTCGAATGCCGCCGACAGATCTAACAGTAGGAGTATAACAGCCTTGTTCTTGTCTACAGCACACAGAATGTCGTTCTGGACTCTAACTAAGGCTGTCTCAGTGCTATGAGACACCTTATAAGCAGACTGAAAGATTTCGTCTAGATGATAGGCCACAACATGATCAGTCAACTGAGCAGCAGCAGCCTTCTCAATGAGCTTAGATACGAACTTCAAATTTGAAATAGGACGGAAGTTAGAGAACTGTTCAAAGTCGGCATCAGGTTTTTTCAGTGAAGGTGACAGCACAGCAACTTTCAGCACATCAGGCATGGTACCATTCCCAAGAGACAGGTTAACAATTCTGGTTAATGTTGGCAGTAACACATTTAAACTGCACTTAAGTATGTAAGCTGGTAAAGGATCAAGACTACATGACTTGTACACCTTGAACACTTATATTTTTCAGTACTTTTTGTGCTGGATTTCAATGGCCATGCTTCAAGACAGACAGTGCACTGCAAAACTAAATATTCATTGGACTTATGAAAGATGTTTATGTTATTTTGTGCCTGTTTTTGTTCATGAATTGGACGAACACAGCTGTTTTCCCATTTCTCAGGAGTTTCTTCGAACAAACGCTTTGTCTTAATATTCTCTTTCATTTTTAGAAGTCTCTCTTTTCGTTTCTCAGGAGTTTCTTTAGATAACTGTTTTTTATTACATTCTTTTTTTTTGGCAAGCCTGCTTTGCCTTTCATTATCTGTTTCAGTAGTCCTAACTATTTTAGTATGATTTCTTTCTTTTGCAAGTCTCTCCTGTTTCTGGTCATAAGTTTCTGATAGCTTTCTCTTTAAATATTTTAGTCTGTTTTTATGTTGACTGTTTCTGTCAGGCATTGTTGAGACATAGTGGCATTCATTAATATATCCAATGAAAATTGTCTTTTGGCCTTCCTGTTGAGCAACAGGAGTTATGATGGTAGCTTCAGGTGAATTGATATTAGACCCAGTTATATGAATGAAACAGTTATATGCATTAGCAACAGCTTGGATAATAATATTATCACACCATGTGCCAGGATTTGACATTTGTTGAATATAATGTGCCCAGTGATTATCAGCAATGCTTTCAATATACAGTTCTGGATAATTACTTAAATGATTAATTCCAGCCATGCGAATGTCAACATGTAAATCTGCAGTTCCATAGAGTTGATGTGAAATCGACTTAAAGAAACAGTCTCCAGACCCACCCACGTCAAGGGATGTTAAACCTATCAGAGCAAGCCTCTCAGTCAAACGACTCAATGGTGAAACATGATTGACAGCTGTATCAGGAGACATACCTCCCTTCAAACTGGAATTATATGAATATGGGGGATGATATTATCCATAGAATTAAAGCATTTCATGTCTAGTATATTAATACATGTTTGTTTACAGGCATGGCAATCATAATATATCTGTCTTGTTTTACATTTCTGTTTCTTCATGAAAAAGACATATTTACCATAGAAATGATCAGTGTTGTACTGCATGTTCCAGGTTTTGTAATTTTCACTCAAATTACTAATAAATGAAGACTTTGGAATGTATTGTCTGATGAAAGAACGTATTCTCTTTCTTAACTTTTTTTTCTTTAATGCTTTTAGAATTCTTTTAACACTGGGAATTCGAGATGGCTCCCTGTCACGCATTCTTCTGTGATTTTGTGTTTTCTTAACAGCTCTTTTTCCCACAGAGTTGAGTGAAGATTCTATACAGTATCTATCACGGGCAATATTGTAATTATTCGTTTGGCTTGATATTTTATTTGCATGAATACTCCTACATTTAGAACCAATAAAACCATTTGTCAAAGCCTGATAAGGATCTTGTGTACTACACAGAGCGCTGAATAGCCCAATTTGATTCATTAGGTCTAGAGTACACAGACTCAATTGTTCTGGTTTGTATTCGTGACCGCAATGGGACACAGTACAATTACTCAGTTCACATGTTTCATTATAACCGTCGGTCATTTGGCTCACTGGCCGCTCATTACTCGGGCCAGGCCTTTGGCCGGCTCGAGTCAGAAATCGCAAGTGTTTATTATTTTTTTCCGTGTCGAGGAATTTCGCTCCTAACAAATCAGATTGTGCCTACTTTGGAAGTTCTTTTCACCACCGTACCAATCAGATTGCACTGTGCTGGTCACGTGAACAGTGGACAACTTTCCAGGTTTTTCAAGATGGCGGCGAGTGGGAGTTTTGACTTAGCAAAACCTTTAATATCAACTGTTTTTTTGTGTAAACCAAAGGTTCCTTCAAGTGCAATACCAAGATTTTTGTCTTTTATAAAGCTGAGAGGTGTTTCACGGGCTTTGGACGGGAATTTATCTCACATTATGCGACATGCTTTAAGATACACTCGTGAGAAGTGACAGTCCGCTCTGCGAGGAACACTGACTAGTGACTATATATAAAGACAACAGCTTGTAAATGTAAGTAGCCGCTAATCTGAACATGATAACCTTTATACCAATTGACTGTCGTTGTGTTGTTATTTAGTGTTATTAACCTCTCGAAAGTGTAGTAGAAATGACCCGATTTCTCAGTTCTCTGACTGACAAGGGCCTCAGTTTTAAAATATTATATGCACATGTATTTAAATGTTTATAAATTCGGGAACGAAAATCTAGCATGCAGTGAGCGAGTATAAACTGAGTAAGTAATCCGAAATGAAGATTTTTTCAAACGAACGATAAATGACTCTGATGTGGAAATCGCATATTTATCTGTGGCGTGTTATTGTTGTTCTATTTCCCGGGTCTATTTACATCTGTCCTGTACGTAGCCCTTTGTATTTGATTATTATCTCTTGGTTTAGGCATTCTACAGTGTATTTAATGTTTGTTTTTTTAGAACTGACATAATGATATTATGTATAGAGTAGTGTATTTATCATTATTGCAAGTTTATAACATAACTAAATTTGGTCCAGAACTGAGAGTATACTTACATGCAAGTGGCACTCTTTCTTTCCCTTCCCCTTTCTTGGTACCATAATATATCCATGCAAGCTAGATCTTGTTTCAGTGTTTTCCATCTGAGCTGGTCCTGGCTTAAGATAACCCTAAGGTTACCTTAAGGACCTACCTTCTCATCATTGTATTTCTTATTATGCCTTATTACTCGTAAACATTTCCATCATCTTATGAGAAATTAAATGTAATTGTTGTTCTTCAGTTCTTGGCGTCAGCATCGTCACTTTCACTCGGTCATGATCAGGAGTACGAGTACTGTTACGAATTATTTGGGAATGAAAATTAATCTTGCTGCGACCCCTGAGTGAATGATATAAAAAGAGTGGACATTGCATGTTTATTTGTGGCCTGCCGTTATAAGTTTCAGTCTCCTTCAAGATGTAGAAAAGGAGCACTAGCACAGTGGCAGCTCACTGATACTAGAAAATGGTGGTCTGTAGTTTACGACCTCAATCGAAAATATTGTATTGAGAATTTAGCCTGAATGTCAGCCGTCTCCACTGGTTTGTTAATAATTGAGAATTACAAATAGATGACTTTATTTCACATGTAGAATTACATTACCTAACTATTCACAATGAATAGCCACATTATGTGGAATTTGTTGTTCTAAATTGCTTGATTTCTCATAGTTGTACTGCACCTGATATAATTACAATGCATCAAATTTGAGTGACTCAATATCGTGCAGACTACTCAAATAACCATTGCACTTCAATCAACAACACCCATACCAAGTTTTTTTGTAATTCTAACGACCCTCAAGGAACAATAATATTGAAAAGAAAGTAATATTAAACTACAGAATTAAGGGAAATTGTGGCTGAAATGTACATGCACAGCATGTATGTATGTATGTGTGTGTTGTGTGTGTATTATGGCTCTATCATTTCCAACCCCAACCCCCCCCCCACCCCCCCCCCCCAGGCATACCCTAACCTAACCCCCCCCCCCCCCCCCCGGAATACGTGGGGCACTTGCACATTGACATTTGACAGACAAGAGCATCAGTAGAGAACCAATTCTCTGACTCTGGCTACTCTAGCACAAACCATGTTGACACAAAATTATGCTAGCACTCCATGCAGTACATGCTATAGATGGCCCGAGTTAAGGCCACTCAGGGCCTCTTGTTTGGTTTAAGATGACCGCAATGGGTCATTTGGCTCACTGGCCACCAAGTACAATGACTCGGTTCATTGGGTTTGTATAGGGAGGCCCTCCCTGGTTTGTGTTTATGACCGCAATGGCTCAAAGAACAATGATCCCAGTCATCCGGCTTGCAATTGTTTTCCAACGCCAACAAGCTCGAAGGGATCTCACGGGACGAAAGAACATGCCACGTTAGGTTTGTTGTAGTTCGAACGTCGGGCTTTCTGTACGCTCCAAAAGTAGTAAACAATTCTTTGATCAGGCTTTGACGTATCACGTGTACAAAGGTTTTTAAAAACATTGCATTTAGTTAGAAAAAACGATTGAACTTACCGGACTTTGAAAACTTGACTCCAACTCCAAGCGATCGCGAAACACGAGGGAAAAAGAAAATGCGCGCGCATGGCGTAGTCTAGTCTCAATCTCGTCCCAGACCGCCCGAGACTGGTTCCCAAGCCTTCACGGCTAATAGGTGCGCGCGCATCGAAGGTACTTGTCTAATACGTGAATCGAGTTTATTCCTGCTTTATGATCTGGGCGACACAGGGATCCCGTCAAGATTAGGATTGCGTTCTCCTTCGTCGAACGCAACTATACTTTCTTTGTTTTAAATAATTGAGCCAAACTATGGAGCCTTGAGAAAACCAGACGCCTGTCTGAGAGGCATCTGATGACATATGATGCATGTTGACAGTTCGGAAACCACAAAGTAGGATTTAATTACCTCAAACATCAAAATAGATAATAAGCTGTCAACTAAGTCAATAAGTTTAGATTAACCTAGCGATAACCAATCTTTTCAAGTCGGACCTTTAGAAAACTAAAGCGGGGTTTGGAGGGGAGGGTTTTGACATTTTTACCTTGCAATATTTTTTTATTTCAGCCCACATCGGTGCAGAATGTGGTTTTCGCGCCTCTGCACTAATGTTTGCAGTTTCCAAATTTACTAATGAGAGATTTCTCACAAGACAGCACTAAATAGATCAAGGGTGTTTATTTGAATAAGTGACCAAGAACTGAAAGTAGCTACATCCGACGCCCAGCTGAGGACCGCCTGTCGAGCGAAGGCCGTGGGTTCAAACCCCGGCCGGACCAACACTCAGGGTCTTAAAATAACTGAGTAGAAGGTGCTGCCTTTACATAATCCAACAGTAAACGGTTAGACCTTCAAGTCTTCTCGGATAAGGACGTGAAACCGTAGGACTAAGTGTCCCCAATTAGCTGCAAAGCTAAATACATTGACACTTAAATAAAGTCACTACTACTACTACCGAGGCATGCTCCCCCGGAAAAATCTGAATTTCAGGTTCTCGGATGTACGTTTTCCTGTACTTTCTGGCACAATTGAATGCATTGTAGATGCGATAATGTGTGTACGATTTTTTTAAGGCATTCAGTATTCAGCTAATGAACAAAGTTTCACTGTTGCTCGATTTTTTTTCTGGGTGATTTTGGCTCGCTCGATTTTTTTTTGCAAATTTCTTTGGGTGATTTACTATAGTTTCAATTATTTAAAACAAAGAAAAATATAGTTTCAATAAATTTTCACTCGTGTTCACCTGTCTTACCATCTTTTTCACTCGTGTTCACTCGCCGAGCAGATTTAGGGAGGCAGGAGTAGAAACAATACCGGCCGACTACGAAGCGCGGCCATGTCAAAGAAAAGCCCGTATAGCGAAAGCAAATATTCAACAGATTGGGTATTTTTTCTTATTTATTGAACGTTTAGCGAAACTGTTTACTTTCTTTCGCTTCTAGAATCAATGTGTTTAAAAGGACAAACTATTAGTACTATGGAGACTTTGCAAGTCGGCGGAAATCTTAAGTTTTGATTTCAATGGATTTTCTAATTATTTATGTCGCCGTTTCCTCAGATATTTTCAAATGACATCCTCGAATGATAAAGTAAGCCACATATTAAAAAGTTTAGGGGGGAAAGCCCGTAAAATATCAATATTGGAGCTGATTTCAAAGGTTTTATTATTGTGCCAGTTCGTGGGCATATGTTAAGACGGCTGAGTAATTCTACTCTTCGCATGACACTCTGTCAATCAAACCTTGCAAATTTACTTCCGGCAAAATAAGAAATCGTTTTTTCCCCGATGAATTTTATTTTTGTCCAAAATGTTTTTTGGTATCTGAAAGATTTGATTAAATACTACATTACAAGCGGGAAAAAAGGTTTTAAAAAACTCTGCTTCTGAAGGTCCCCCAGTAACCTTAAAGGGATACCCGAGTTAAAAACGCATTAGGGCTCGAAAGCATCTTTCAGATGTACTTTGTTCCGAAAATGTATTAACATTTGATAAAACGTTTTCAGAGTTGAGAACGAGCCCCTCCAATCTCGTACCCAGATCCCATTTGTTTCTTACTGCGCATGCTCGACGATACAATAGGGCTCTGGAATAATCCGATTTTCGTATATTCTGATTGGCTGTTCTGAACAATGCAATTTCACTGGAAGTCAAACATAAAGCATTTCTGGAGGGTTGATTTATTTGGACAAAGGCATTGGAAATTAGGGCCGGGTTATCTAAACGCTAAAAACCGTTGGATTTTACCTAAATGGTGCCGCTAAAAAAAATCAGGGATTCTTAGATATTTGCTTGTATCCACTCGGGAGTTCATATCACTTCATCGCAAACACATATGCATACACACATCGCACACAGTACATGGATTCTCAGAATTCAAAAATCGAACTCAACTGAATATAGCCGAGGGATTTACCGTAACAGATGGGTAAGTACAAAACACTGACCCCCGGTCCATGGACCCCCTATAAAAATGTACGTTTTTCTTACGGAAATAAGGTCATGCTGAGAAATAAGTCTGATAATGAGGTGTTAAAAGCCTCCTTCATTATCGGATATTTCGCTGAATCAGTCAATCAGTGTTTATTCACGAAATTACTTTTATGCTGAGACATGAAGGTCAGTTACTGAATTTAACCAGTTTTTGGACTTCATTTCAGTGATACCCGCGGCAATACCTTACTGAACAATTACATAAACATGTGGTTGGATTAAAATGGCCACCGTTGTGGCTTTTTAATAAAACATAACACACATGATATCATTGTACATGTCATTTACATGTTCAATATCAGTTACAGTAATTCAGTGAAAAAGCGGGGCAAAATTAGCACCCACTATTAAAAACACCAAGTAGCCAGGGAGGCGATAAGGGGTGGAGGCGGGATCGCAAACAAATTGCACCTCAGTGATATGGCTCACGATTAAGTTGTTGGCTTCACTCGGTAGGCGTTTGCAGTGAAAAGGGGACAAGATGAGAATATATGAAACATTGACCGACATCGCACATTTCATTTCAGTGACGTAAAATTAGACTTGTAAATGAAATCATTTGACAATGCTCCCAAGGAGGTCTTTATTATTGGGAACAGCGAAACTCAACAACGAATAAACAGGCAGACGTGACTTAATTTATACCCGAAACTGTCCTGTCGAGGAGGGCCAAACGTCCTGCCTCGATAAGGACAATTATGTTTCAATGGGAACCTTTTGAAGCTTAATTTTCCTCTATAATTTATCGTGAAAATGTCTAAAACGCAATGTATCGCAGTGCAAAGTTGCAACTGATGCCCCAAATTACGGCTATCGTTGAGTCGAGTTCGATTCAAACGTCGTGCTATCCATGAGCTACAGTAGCCCACAAGTTCACGGCAAACGTTTGTGGTGTCACGGCAAACTGAATTCAGCTCAAATTCCACGGCAAGACGAAAATGATTTAGTGAATAATTAAGTGAAGTATTAAGTGAAGTATGAAGAGTAATGGAATAAGAAAAATATATAATTTCCATAACCAGTCTCCCAAATTCGGCCTAAATGGCTCAAAAACGTCATACAGAACCAAAGTACAATACAATATATACATATGTAAGCAAGAGAAGTCTGATGCTTTTGTCGTGATAGATATGTCTTCAAACTTTTGCCATGAAGTTCACTAATTTTGCTGTGGAATTTGCGCTGAAGTACTTACAAACTTTTGCCGTGATACTTTTGGGCCACCGTGACGAGCCGTACCAAATGATTAAGTTATTATGGTATTCAAATATGAAGTACGGCTAATAGCTAGAACGGCATTTGATTCAAGCGCCGTTCTTTCCATGTGCCGTCACAAATTAATTATTACATAAATAAATTCAGCTTCTCAGTCCAGCGGCTTTCTCCACAATCACAAGTGCAAATGAGTTGTTCATTTCGCTGTAAACATGGCTACGTGTGTGCAACTCTTGATAACGACGAAGACGTGTGTATAGTTCTTGTTTTGTAAACACAAATTTGAGCTGCCTTGGCTGTCTTCCACCGATTTGCGAGAAATGTTGTAAAGTTTCATGCAGTGAAGGCACCCCTGGGTAGATAAAAAAATTAAATATTGGATATTGCGAGCCATGCGCAAGAGAGTCGAAGTAACCAGAGCAACCCGGAACGGCTCATGAATAGTACGGCATTTGAACTGGAGCTAAGTTAAATTAGCATATTTAAACAAAAGTGTACCTGTTGCATGAAATCGAATACAGCAAGATACGAGGCCGACTGTAAAACGTTCATAGTTATAGATCTTTAAGCTTGCTAACAGTAACTAAATAAAAGTGTTTTTGCTAAGTATTAAGAACTTAATTAAACGAATACAAGCAAGAGAAAATTATCACCGTCTGCCATGATAATTTCTATGAATCTAATTTCAGACCAGAGTGAGTCAGTTATGCACCTATCAATTGAAACCCCGACCCCCCACCCCGGGACAAGGTGGGGATTTGACTTGACATCCTTAGAAATGTTGATAAACCCCCACACCAGTGGGCATGTTTTCTGGTAAAACCCCTACCCTGGTGGGGCAACTCAATGGTATTATGTCATTTTTAACAGTCTTAATAAAATAATAATGAGTGTATGTTATTAAAAACTTTATTACAAAATGAATTCCAACAAGAGCTACAATAATGGCAGAACAAGAAGTACATGTGGTAAAACCTGCATGTTTATATAATATTGATTTGCTCTGTGTCTTGTGCTGATGTACATGTATTGGCATAATGAATCTAACACAATAGAAAGGATAAACATTTTTCAGAGGTACAGTCAATCTAGTTTCGCTGTTAAATAATTTAAGTGTAATTTGGTGATAACTAATTTTACTTTTTAGTGTATCTAAATTTAACTAATTTAAATTTCACTTGCAACGGTCCTCAAAGTCTGGAGGCCGCATTTTGTTTTGTTTCCATATTTGATTGGTTAATTTTGTTTTGTCATTCACATCCATCAATCGTAGTTCAGAAATAGCATGTACTTCCTGCCAAATTTAGAACCGTTGGTCGCGTGACACTTAGCTATTTAGTGACACTATTTAGTACTAATTTAGTAATCTAATTTTTACATTAGCTAACTATCAAGCAGTAGATACTAGAACTGCTCTAAAACTGTACTGTACTGTAACTACCACATCTGTATATATCTTATGTAATTAGGATGCTGTAGGATACAGTAGCAGGGACCCAAAGCTACTTATTCTGCACTGGAGGTACAGGAGGGACAGAACCACTCGCCAACCATTTCGTCTGCTTCCTCAAGTCCAACACATCGGAAATGGAACCACTCGAATTTACATCTGGGATCGTCGCATCCAATCATATTTTGGCTTCCATCATCCGGTTTTTGGCATAAGCAGTAGAGTTTTTTCTGAGCTGGAATAAACAACAGCATTAAAAAACATTAACATTTTTACAAATGCATGTGTACTTTGCTTGTAACAATAGCTTCTAGAAAGTACGAAAACTACAAACAAATATTAAATTATATTGTTGGTAGTACCTTTTTTATTTGCTCTTGATTTGGCAGCTTTTTTGGCGCCAGCTCTCCTGTGCTCAGTCAAGGAGGACAAATGATTCACCCATATGTGAACGTCATCTTCACTGAGAGGAGTGGACTTCGCCAACTGTCTTATGACATCCTCGTCTGTCCTCGTCCCTTGCCTTGTTCTTTTACTGTATTCCCTCTTGATGACCTCGCTCGGTGGGGCAAAATGACATTCTCCGCTTCTGTGTTTTGCAACATGCTCGATGTTTTGTTCTGGAGAAAGGAAATGGCCAGTACAGACGGAAGGGCACTCACTGCAATCACCACCCCATGGCCGTCTCTGGTCGGGAATGGGGAAAGGAATATATGTGAGGGGTGGACCGTTCTCGTACCGACGGCGTTCTTCTTCAGGTTCACCCTTACGGCACAATTCATGGCAGCATCCTTCCTTATAGCAAGGGAGAAGTAAAAAAATGTATTGACTTGGAAGTTATTTAATCATGTTATTATTTCTGACCATCCAAACTTCATCCAAATACTTGTATAATGTTGGTTGATCTTTTTTTAGGGCTTCTTTTTCCTTCCTGCTTCCTTTCAGATATACAAGAAGATGCTTACGTCTGTTTTGGTTGTTAACTGCATTGGCGTCAGATGCTCCTTTGGTAAAAAATATTTCCCGGCCATTGAAGGTTGCGCCGGAGACGCGGTCGATATAGACGTCAGATGCAGTGTCTTGGTTCAGTTTTACTTTCTCTTCATCAATTGAGCCATCAGCAGCATAACATGGCCCATTCAGCGTATATGGTATAAAGACGTTCGAATGAGCAACAGAAATGCATCCATTAAGCAATTCCACTTTATTGAGGTAGCTGCCTCCACTGTGTCGTGTAGTGACAATGGTACATGCTTTGTTCTTTGCCAAATGCCTCTCAGTCCAATAGAATTGTACTTCCTCATGCCCAGGCCCCTCATCCGAAGCTCCATCTACTCTGACACATTCTATATCCTTGCTGAAAGCATCTGTAAACATTGATACAGTGTTCTCGAGCATGGTTAGATCTGATATGTGTTGGGGTGCATTTTTGTTGAATAGTGCTTGGCCTTTGACCACAGCTGCACAAACATCTGCAGTGTTCTCGCTTTCCATGATCAAATATGACGATACTTGTAGAATAGACGAATATTTATTAACAAAGTCAGTTCGGGTTGTAACCTCTGGCGATGTTGAAACAGAGAGGACTTTGTTCTGTTTGTGGGTGAAGGTGGTGTCCAGGCGGAAACCCGATGCATCATCCCGATTAAGGACACACTTGTTAGTACCATCTTTCAACTCGATTTTATCTAGACCTTTGTAGAGTGAGCAGCTCCAGTGCGCATCAGGGTTAAATCGCAGAGAGAAGCCCTTCCTTGCTCTTCTGCATGTTATGCGAGCAACACCTTTGTATCGTTTTGCGCTTAATCTTCGCTTGTTCCTAACAACAGAAAGCTGCACAATGGTGCCATAACTGAACGTTGTCTTGTATTTCTCTTCCAGATGTTTCTTTATTCTTGTATATGTTACCTTCTGTCCCTGCTTCAAGTTTCCATCAAAAGTCAAAATTCCAGTTCGTCTCCAAGCATCTGCATCCACCCTTCTAGAATGGACAAAGTTTTCAATTTCTTTTCCAATTTCTGGAAAATCTCTGAGAACGCGCCCTACACGTTTAGGAATTTTTCGTTTTAGGAGGCATTCCTCTGCAATACGTTTTGCTGCAGAAAGGGTGTCGATAGTCACCTTAAGTTCTTCGACAAATGAAAACCAATTCAAATGATTTTGTCGCAAAATATAAACTAAATGGTCGAATGATGGCATATCACAAACCAGTGGTGTACTATCTTTCTGGATTCTGTCAGGATCAGGATTATACTCAGTATCCTTTGTGCATGGAGCACCATGTGCTATTTCTGTCTCATTCTGATCCTCCCCTGATTCTTCCTATGAATCCTGGTCTTTCTCACTGACCCAATCACAGGTGTCTCCAGATTCTGTGGAGATATGGCTCTCATTGTCACTTTCTATTTCAATACCATAGCTCCTAAGAACCACCTTTTCCTCTATACTTGCTAGTTCATTGACTGCTTCCCTTATTTCGATACTCCTTTCTATAGAACAGTCTATTTCATCCTTTTGACAGTTCCAATCAGAAATCCCATACTTCTTGGCGTTTTTGCCAGAAACGTCTGCACACATGGCATACTTGATCAGCTTTCGATCATTTTCAGACAATGCCAATTCACATAAGGCCCTGAGTTTATCTTTGTTTATGACATGGGAAGATCTTGTTTCTACAGTACTATTACCAGACTTGATTAAATCAACATACTTAATGTAATCTATACCAGAGCGTTGTTCTATCATATAGAGTGTTTGTGTCCCCTTGCAGGCTTCACCTAACTCAAAAAAAAAAACAGGAAGACTCATGAACTTGCGCACTGCCTTTTCACTTGAGTATTTTATTCCACTAAAGTGTTTCTTGAATGTATCACTGACTTTGACCATTCCATTTCCTTGAATTTCCTTTGCTGTATTAACAAGACCGCGACACTGACTGCATGCAGCTTTTTACAATATTGTTCCCTGCACAATATGTACTCATTGACGGACAATTCTTTAAACTTGGAAATATACATGCCATCTGAAATCTTGTAGAGTTTCTTGCTTCCCAAAGGGATATGTGTATACTTCAAATACTTCATATATGTTTCCATGGATACATTATCACTTTGCTGAGTTTCTGTAGTCCGTGCCGCGTTTGTTACAAAAATGGTCTTTCTCTTTCTGCTCTGTCACAGTGGCTTCATTCTTCTTCTGCTCTGTCACAGTGGCTTCATTCTTCTTCTGCTCTGTCACAGTGAATTCACTCTTCTTCTGCTCTGTCACAGTGAATTCATTCTTCTTCTGCTCTGTCACAGTGGATTCATTCTTCTTCTGCTCTGTCACAGTGGATTCATTCTTCGTCTGCTCTGTCACAATGGATTCATTCTTCTTCTGCTCTGTTACAATGGATTCACTCTTCTTCTGCTCTGTCACAGTGGATTCATTCTTCTTCTGCTCTGTCTGAGGCCTTAGATATTTTTTTAGCAAGTAGCTTTTATTATCAACTTTAGTAGGTGCCGACTTCTTCACAGTCTTCTTCCCTTCTTCTAGTGAGAGTTTTCTTTTCATCGACTTAGCTTCTCTCTGCTCCAACGCAGCCAACTTTTTGGAAAGTTGACCTTTTTCTTTTCTCGCAGAGCTTATTCTATCCAGGATCACAGATGCTGCTCCAAACTGGTTCATGTTAACTAACTTATACTTCTCTCTCTCCAACATTGCAAGTTTCTCACTTTGCTCGTTGATTGAAACTTTTGTTTCTTCTATCAAATCTCTTCTTTCCTCTGATTCTAGTTTGGATCTTTTTATTTTGTTAATCTCAGCAGATGATTCTTGAGACCTTTTGGAACGGGACTTCCCTTTCTTGTAAACGAAACCATCACTGTCAACTTTTTCTCTAGCTTTCTGAAGAAGATCACTTCTTGTTAATGTTAGTGATGGGTTGTCCATACAAAGTAAGAATGCAGCTTCGTTCATCTTTTTATGCTATTCACTAAGGCTCTTATCATTTGCATCTTTCCTGCCATACAATTTGCTTTCTTCTCTCAAGTTGTCAACATTTACTGGTACTGCAATGTTATTACTCTTTTTTTTGCATCAGTGTTAGGGGAGATACAGGGGCCCAGTTTTCCGTCATTTCCTATAGTTCGCTGTTTCGATAAGGGCAAAGTTGTGTCCCCCAGTTCCTTCACAGTACTATCATCATGCTTCACCTCACTTTCATGAGATTTGTCGTCTTTTTTAAAAGCTTTTAGCTTTGATTTGTTTTCCACAGAGTCTTGGGGCCCAATATCTATCCATTCATCAAAGTCCTTATCCCATTTCTGGAAAATAATGTGTCCTTCTGCTGGAACTAAGTCATGAAACACTGTCTTGAATTCTTTGATAATGCTCTTAAAGTCAGACGACCTTGCACTAGGCCATGAGATCTTCCGATTGTTTGCACCATAGGAAACAAGACAAACCTTTGTTGTTTCACCTTCAGCCATCTGTAAGTGAGATAGGACAAAAACAACCCCAGTCAACTTACTAGTCTTTCTCAAGTTATTATACACAACTTGTAAAACCACTGAATCTTAGTTGATGCATTACTTGTATTTGATTGGTTACTACAAATTCTTTTCTAAACCAAAACATTGGATGACTTTTTGACAGACAAACCAACTGAATTGAACAGAAGAATATAGAAGCCATTATACATATAATTTTTGGAAAGTTTGTATGAAAGCAACGATTTTCCTACTGAAAGAAATGAACTCAGATAAACTGCATCTCTGGAAGATGTTTTCACAGATGGACGTGGAATGTTGATAACACTGAAATGTGAAAGTGCTTTGATGAGAAAATTCTCAAATTTTACTGTTCAGGGGCATAGACAGGATTTTGCCTTAGGGGGGCCAAGGAAAGGGTGTTGGGGCACAGAGGGGGGCATTGCATTTTATGTTTCAAAGAGCCCTCTGGCTACGCCCCTGTTGATTGGCAGCTACCTTAGATTCTTGTTATCTATAATGAGATGCCTGGCACTTTGAGCTCTGCAGACCTCTTGGAATGCTCAAGACACTTGTTATAAGCAGTAACAGCTGTTCTTAGGTATGTTTATGATTTGCTTGGTTTTCTGAAAACCAAAATAATTAAATAAAAGTACAGCAAAAAATAAGAGATTTCTTGTCATACAAAAGAAAACAATGCTGTGTTACATCTTGAAAACGTCTAGATATGCCCCTGGCTCTTGAGTATACCTCCCATCAATTTAAATTTGTTATTTTTTACACTTTGTTAGGCATCAATATTAGCATATGACCCAAAAGCACGTAAAGATAGCTATAAGCAAAATACTCATTTCAAATTAGAGAGTAATCTGATAAAAAGATGCGAAGTTAGACCCAGGGGGGTACTCCAGATCTGAAGAGACGGGGACGGTTTGAAATTGACGATTTGTTTTTTTTTGGGTAAGAAAATTTTGCTTAGTATTTTTGGGGATAGTTTTATTTCACCAGGCATTTTTTGGGGTGTTAAAAATGAGAAGATTCAAATTCAATTATAGGCTTGATTGATAGTACAAGCACTTAAATCTTAATATTTATTACTTTTAAGTTTTTTGGGTTTCGCTTCAACCTGAGGGATTTTTTGGGGTTTAAATTTATAGTCCCATTCGCACCTCCCCATCACTTTAGATCTGGAGTACCCCCTAGGAAGTTAGTGTTTGGAAGTTCTGAATTTTGCCATCTCGTTGTGTAATTTCAGAAAGTATAATATCTCCCCACCCCCCTCTGATAATCACAATTATCGTTTGAAAGCCCCTTAGATGGCCAACCATGTTGCTCCACATTGTGTAATTCAAGAGTCACTTTGGCAATATTCTTACTACATGAAGGTTCGTCAGTCTTTCAGAGTTTATATGGTGTACAGGTTCAGTGGCTAGAAGTCAATCTAGAAGTGGCTAGAATGATTTATTATAACCTATTATAGCTCTTCTTGATACTATCATATTATATAATTATTGTTTTATTTTATCCATATAAACAGGCCAGTCAAAAACATTGGATCGATTCACTATTAAAATATTAGGTTTAACTGTGCTTCGGACGGTGACATGGGCACAATTTAATTCCCGATATGGCAGTCCACAATTTGCAACACAAATTTCAACACATTTTGTTTTATAGATCATGACCTACATTGTTTTACAACATTATATAGTAAGAGCAAGAACAGTAGGAACGAGAATCTGAAAATAGTTTGACGGACACGGAACTACGGTTGGGTAGATTGGTGAGTGATCAAAATAATTCAAAGGAAAACAATCTAAAATACTTGACATTTTGTATTCAATGAACCGTAAAAACAAAGGAAAATGCAAAAGGATGATCTAAAAGGATTAGATAAACTGTAGATAAGCACATTAACATGAGTAAACATACCTTCAAAGCCCTGATTTGAAGCTGGAACACGACGAGCGTCAAAATGGCGTCCACGTGCAGAAGCCCGCCAAGAAACTGGGCACGAGTCAAATCCCCACCTCAGTACCCGTATAACGACCTTATCTCGTTTTTTAGGTGAACCAATCGTCGATAACTCAGGTTTAATGAGCCATTCGCTTGTTTACGGCCACAAATGACTGCAGAACAGCTATAACATCCCAAACTTGCTATGAACCAGGTTTTCTAGTAAACGAACAGATACATAAAATAAGCACATAGAGAAATATACAAATAAAGGACTGATACAAATTACAAACTGAGCAATATTCACTTACCGACTATTCAGGTTCAACATGGCGGCCACTAACTAAACGAATTACGCGCCAAAACTAATTTATACAATGAACGAGGAACGCCTGACTAAACGAGATACGAAGAACGCACGAATGATACACGAACACTAACGAGCACTAGCCGAAACCTGAAACACTGCATGATCACAAAACGAACACTAAACGAGAGGCAAAACACGGTACAATGACTACGACAATATAAACAACATTTTGGTGACTACACCGGCCCCTAAATGAAACAATTACACGATTTCATTTATCACTAGCCACCAATACTAACGAACTAACAATCGTTCAATGCTCTATCAAGGTTCAATTATTTAGCAATGTTCTATGCAATCTAATCACGATGCATCCATCTCCAGACGACACAACTTTGTCACAGGGCGCACAAGGATAGTCGTTGATGACTTTACATCTCTTCGACGTCGACGCTTGGCGCGCGTCACCACGGTTGAACTCGTCCGCACCTTAGCTGTCGTCTGCTGTGCAAATCATCCTTGTTAAATATTCCAGGTGGTAAACACGGACACGGGCGTAACTTGCAACAAATGGTTTGGCGTCAAAGGATCATCATCCGAGGGGTCTTCACTACATCGCGTCAGAGGTCTGCTATTGAAAATACTCGTTACTTCTGCGATCACGGTTGACAGAACGTCGTCTGAGACTATTTGCTCTTGCAGCAACGCTTTCAAGATATTCCGCACCGATCTGATCATCCTCTCCCAAGCACCTCCCAAGCACCTCCCAAGCACCTCCCATATGGCTCGCACCTGGCGGATTGAAGATCCACTGAATCCCTCTCTGGATACAGAACTCGTTGATCCTTTGCTGGTTCCATTCATCGACCGCAACTTTCAGTTCCTTATCTGCTCTTGTGAAGTTTGTACCGCAGTCACTTCGAATCAGTTCCGGATACCCACGGAGGCTGATAAATCTTCTTAATGCATTAATCATCGAATCTGTGTTGAGCGAATGAGCAATCTCTATATGTACAGCACGTACTGTTAGGCAGGTAAAGATGCAGCCGTAGCGCTTCATATGCTTCCTCCCTTGCTTGACTTGTAGTGGTCCGAAGTAATCCACTCCGACAAACGTGAACGGGGGTCGTTCAGGAGTCACTCGTTCTCGTGGTAGATCTGCCATGAACTGCTCACAGGGTTGTGCCTTTCTCTTCTGGCAGTTTACGCATCTTCTTATCACACGTCTTACAACTGTTCTTCCCTTGACTATCCAGTGCTTGCATGGGAGTATCTTCGGGTACTTGAGCTCATCATCAACCGAAGAACATCCTATTCGACCTCCAACTACCAGAAGACCATCCTTTAATACTGGATTTAACTTGTAAATCGACTTTCCAGCCTTCTGAATTGCTCTTCTATGGTTTTGCTTGCTACTTGTATCACCCTCTGAAGCTGTAAGTATTCCAAGCACTTCAGGAAAGGCTGATTTCTGCACATGTCGGATAATCTCTACTTCCGCTTTACGAAGCTCATCCACTTTTAGGTAGCCAGTCTCTACAGCCTTTATATCCGTCTTCTCACTTTCCTGCACAGCTCCATCACTTCTGCTTGACAACCTCTTTTGCACGCAAACCTTCAACAGGAGAAATTGTTTGTAGCGCAATAACCACGCAATGGCTCTCTTCAGCTTCCACCAGGAAGAGTATTGGTGAATACAATCCTCCAGCCCATTTCTTTCAGCTGCTACGGTGTAGATCTGAGCCTCCTTCCTCACCTCTGGATCTTCATCTGTCAAATCTGGGATTACTGTAGTTGGTGGCCAACAGCTTTCTTCCTTCCAGAGGAACCCTGGGCCCTTCAACCAGCGGTCATTCTTCAGCATCTCTTCTAGCTTCAATCCCCTAGAGGCGTCGTCTCCAGTCCTTTATCTCGGATCCGCTTCGTATTATGGTGAGTCGGTTTGACTCGAAAGTGTGAAACCTCTTGGAGTCATTCTTTATGCACTTGAGCACCGATGTAGAGTCAGTCCAGTAGAACACTTGATTTACGTCAATGTCTAGCTCCTCCTGGATCATCTTGTTGAGCCTCACGGATATGACTGCTGCTGTTAGCTCCAATTTAGGAATGGTGATTTCATGGATTGGGGCCAGGCGCGCCTTTTCATGACGAAGGTGCAATGAATCTCGTTATTGACATCGACTAGGCGCAGGTGGGCGACTGCACCGTATCCCACGCGCGATCCATCTGAAAAGATATGCAGCTGGGTGTTCTTGATCTCATCAAAGCCCTTTGGTTTGAAGCAACGATCAATTTGTATATGCATCAACCTTGGAAGATCCTCGAGCCAGCGTAACCACTGCGCCTCATCTTGTTCTCCAATATGACTGTCCCATCCCAACTTCTTCCTGCATAGCATTTGCAGGAGCAATTTGGCCTTCATTGTGTACGGTGCAATAAAGCCCAATGGGTCAAACAGCGAACAGATAATAGACAGGATTCCACGTCTCGTTACTGGTTTTTGCTTCACTAGCAGCATGATCTTGTCAAGGATCTCCCATATAAATTGGTCGTGTTCTACATTGCACTTCAGACCAAGTGCATTCTCAGTTGGCAGATCCTCTATGTCCAAGTTGACGACCGACTTTGCTCTTTCGCACTCCGGTATATCTGCTAGTACTCTTCTATCATTGCTGTCAGCCTGAATCCAGCTCCCATCAACATTTCTCGTAGCTGTCTCACTAGCTTCATTGCTTCGTCTGTGTCAGCAACTGATTTCATCAAGTCATCCAAATACATATTGCTCTCGACGTTTTTTTCTGTTTCAGGGTCAAAGTGTTCTTTATGCAGGGACGCTGCTTTTTTCAAGCAAAAGTTTACACAACTTGGCGATGACGTTGCACCAAATACATGTTTGATCATCCGATATTCCTCTGGCTTGTTTTGCAAGTTGTCATCTTTCCACCAAAGAAACCTCAAGGCGTCACAATGCTTTGGTTCCACTCTGACTTGATGAAACATAGCTTCAATGTCTCCGACGACTGCAACGCGTTCTTGTCGGCAACGGATGAGGACACCAAGCAGCTGATTAGCCAAGTCTGGTCCTGACATCAATTGGTCATTAAGTGAGGTTCCATGGTATTTTGCTGCACAGTCGAACACCACACGAACTTTGCCTGGTTTAAGAGGCCAGCGATTTAAATCTTCTCTCTCGGGATGCAGCTCTTCGGAATTGGCATTGGCTTAACGGTCTTCACATTCGACAACCCTATAACAACCGTCTCGTCCATAGATTTTACCACTATGTTAACCAATTTGCTTTCCACTTCAGTTGAGCCAGTCATTCCTGTTAGAGTAAACCTAACAGTACTGCCATCCAGACCGAGTCTTCTCGCCAACTGCTCATGTCAAAGAGTAACTTCAGACCCATTGTCCAATAATGCATACGTCTCCACAAACGCATCTCCCCCTTGTCCTTGAACTTTAACTGGTACAACTCCAAGACAAACTCTTGCGTCACCGACTCCGGTTGCAGCTACAGCGACTCGAACATCATCCCCTGTAGCGTTTGCCAGCACGTTGTTTCCGGCCCCACTATCAGTTGTTTGCTGCTGCTGCGTATCTTGTTGATTACTGCTACCGGCACTTGAATTACCTCTACTGCGCATGCTCTGATTATTAGACTCACTTGTGCCTTGACCCGGACGATGCATCAAAGTGTGGTGATTTCCTCCACATTCTGCCTTTTGACACTTGAAATTAGTCTTAGGACAGTCTTGAGCGATATGGTTTTCAACAAGACATTTGTTACAAAGTCTGTGTCGCTGCACCAACTTTCTTTTGTCTTGATATGAGAGATTCTTGAAAGTTTCACACTTCCAGATCCTGTGCTGACCGGAACAAGCTAGACAATTTCGAGCAACAGGAGGCACGGTGCTTGAACTGTTATTCTGATCGGGTGCAATTCCGGTTGCTAACGTTGTCGCTCTCGGAAAGATTATCTGCTCTCTCTCTTTGTCATTCTTGCTCTGTTTCTCTTCCTTCACAATACTTCGAGTCATGTCTTGTCCAAACTCGTTGTCAACTAATCTGGCTCTTTCTTCGATGAACTGAACAAAGTCTCTGAATCTGGGTCTGAAGCCACTTCCAATAATGATGCCAGCTCGTTCGGTCCAGCGACCTCTCAGAAACATTGGTAATTTTTTGGTTAATTCCCTTAAGGTGACCATGTGATTTAAATCCGTCGCGTACTCATGCCCCATGCCTGTCAGGGTGCGGTCCGCAGTGTTTAACTGTCGCGCAAATCCATCAAGGAAGCCCCATCAGCCTTCTTCAAATATGGAATGTTCGACAATTTCCTCAAGTGTGCCTCGGCTACCACATGCGGTTTTCCGAAATTTTCTCTCAGTGTTCGTTTAGCCACTCGATATCCTTGGGCAACAGGTAAATTTACACAACTCTCCACTGCTTCTCTTGCTTTTCCTGTACAATGTTGAATCAATAACTGCAGTCTTCTGGATTCATCAGGATTGTCCTTTTCCAAACAGGTTTCAAAATTATGTATAAATGTGATATAATTTAAAGGATCCCCATCAAACCGCAGATATTCGATCTTTGGAGTGCTTAGTACTTGTTGTAAGGCTTTCATTATCTCGTATTGACCATTCAAATGTCGAGGTTCACTTGCATCCACTGCTCTAAACACAGGAGTTTCAGTAGGAAAATAAACAGCACTCGCAGCCTTTACAGCGACGTCACTTGTATGGAGAGAGGCTTGTTCGTGTACTTGAAGGGAAAGCTGAGCTCGTTTGGCCTCTGTTTCAGCTTCTAGCACTTCGAGTTTCATTTTTATTTGTTGTTCTTCGCGCTCTAATTCTTGTTTTATTCTAAGTTGTTCCAACTTCAACTGTGCCAGTGCCACATCCTCGGTTCGTGACAATTTAGAAGACCTTGTCGATCTTGAGCCAATCTTAGAAGCACTGCGATGTTAATAGCAGAATCCAAGTTTAACTTCCGCTGCATTTGTTCGGTGTAACTGTCGCAGCTCCTTGCTCTAGCGATTTCAGTATCTAAGAGTTCTACATATCTCTCATGCACATTCATGAATCTGCCCCATGCATCTGTGTAGCTCGCCATCTTCTGAGAAATATCATTCCAGCTCACTCGTGTGTCACTCAGCATGGCTTGTACTTCATTATGCATTCGTGTCAGAACGCCGATATGTCCTGATCTCGACCGTTTTACAGCTTCCACATTCTCATCATTTCCAGTACTAATACGAGGTTCTTCTAAACTTATTTTACTCATTTGACTATCTTCTTTGCTTTGAGCGTCCATATTTTCTAAAAGCCCAAGCAGGTTGTAGCGTTCCTCCAAGCTTCCAACGCTCGGAACTCGTGATAAGTCGAATGACATGTTCGAAATAAGTTCATTAATTCATCCATAAAGTAGCTCGTAAGGCGGACCAATTTCCACTTGTTACTCCAATAAGAGGACCAATTCCACTTTAAATCCACCACTAGTCGCCATCTGTATGAAGTCGAAAACTATAACGACCTTATCTCGTTTTTTAGGTGAACCAATCGTCGATAACTCAGGTTTAATGAGCCATTCGCTTGTTTACGGCCACAAATGACTGCAGAACAGCTATAACATCCCAAACTTGCTATGAACCAGGTTTTCTAGTAAACGAACAGATACATAAAATAAGCACATAGAGAAATATACAAATAAAGGACTGATACAAATTACAAACTGAGCAATATTCACTTACCGACTATTCAGGCCACTAACTAAACGAATTACGCGCCAAAACTAATTTATACAATGAACGAGGAACGCCTGACTAAACGAGATACGAAGAACGCACGAGTGATACACGAACACTAACGAGCACTAGCCGAAACCTGAAACACTGCATGATCACAAAACGAACACTAAACGAGAGGCAAAACACGGTACAATGACTACGACAATAAAAACAACATGTTGGTGACTACAACCCGACACGGTAAAATTTGCCATGCAAATCCTGAAAAATCCCCTACCTCCTTGGGCAAAACTTGCTTTCAAATGCGATCAAATCTCCCACATTCCCCGACCTTGTCCCGGGGTGGGGGGGGGGGGGGGGGGGTCGGGGTCGTTCCCGTGAGCGCATGGTCTAAGACCCGAAGTTCTCTCAACTCTCGCTCAATCAACAACACCTCGACCTGCCGAGGCATTAGAAAAAAAACAAGCCAATGAAATGGCTTTTCAAAAATAGGGTTTAAAAAAATTTGAAACGCAAATTATCACAGCATGAGAGCAAAAACATATGAGACAATCTTTCTCTTACCTCATTTCCTCTTGATACAAATAATTGCGCGTGCGGGCTAGTAAATTTAACAGAACATGTGACAGACTAGAACATGACTTTTAAAATCCCTTCTCAATTAGTTAATCGAGTAATGGAATCGCTCAACTAGTAACCGTCGGATGTCGCTGGTGACAGGCACGGTGCCTGGCCTTATTCGGAGCCCAGACGCTTCTGTGTTACAGCACACTGGGTTTAAATGATAATGTCGCGTTCCCGTTGCCGATTGCCACGCTCTGGTATCTTTATTATAAAAGTGGTAACATTCAAACCGTCCCAGGCATAGCACCTTGTCTGTGTCGGACTCGAAGCCATCAATTCTTCAAGACGAATGGTGCAGTTGGCGTCGGGTCACGTGGTCTCGGTTGATTTCTAATGACAATTGTAGTGGGATTAACTTGTTCGGAGACAAGCTGGCTGCTAATTGACTCTGTTTCCTGTGCAGCGGCAGTAGACGAATGGCCAGTCTCACCGATAGCTCGCTTACGTGTAGGGCCTTTCTTTCCCACGGAATGCGAGGCAGTGCTTGTGCTGAGGCTTGTAAGGCTCCTTCCCTTGAATTGAGATAACATGTTCTCCGTCTTTTGTAATTTAATGGCAACAGCCAGTGCATGGTGACAGAAGTTGTTTCTGTCGTAGTATCCGCAAGAACAAGTGCACTTCCCACTTTACAAGCACTGCACCCGATGTGGAAGGGCGTTCCCACTGTCAAGAAAGAACACCCCTTCTTGGAACGCCTCTCGGAAGCCTTTATTTAGAAGCACGGTCCTCGCTCTCTCCACAAATGCAGCTTGCTCCTCACTGGAGAAGTGTCCGTTGAGTGCTGAGAGGTCGACATCTGTGGAGATATCGTCGATCTGATCACTGACACTAGGCGCCATAGAGAACTGACGTGGCTTAGAAGACACTGAGTGCTTGAAGGACTTGCACTTTCTGTAGGCCACAGGATCCGGACCTTTTCAGCTTTCACCAATAGGGCCTTCTTCTCTTCAGACCTTAAAGGCAAGTCTTCGCCCATGATGGCTACTCGCCTTGCCTCATCAACCACCTCCCATTTCTCGGACGCGCCGAACCACGCCAGCTCCTCTTCGGAGTCAAAGGTCTTTACAAAGTCGAACAAGGAGACGATGAACGTGTCCATCTGCTGAGGTCGAAAATTCGTCCAGTTCTTTAGCATCGCGTTCATTGACTCTGGCACGTTCTGGTGATAGGGCTTCTTGCCAAGGCCATTCCTGACCATGACATACTTGGTCATTGTGTGCTTCATATCCTCTAACTTAAACTTCCTGAAGTAGACGGAGAACGCTGGCGGGCCATTTTTCTCGTTTCTTTCCAATTCATCCCATTTCGTCATTAGCTGTTTGGCTCTGTCGTCAAACTCAGCTTCGGAAGAGGTGTAAATCAGGCCACTGCTCTCTTGGTAGATGTCGCCAGTTATCCGCTTCGTGAGCTGCGGAGAGAGACCAATTTTTCGGCACTTATCTTCGACATTTTATTTGCTGTGTAGGTAACCCAAGAGTGGACTTGATCTTTGGAAACCACCGGCAAGGGCATTCCGTAACCCTGCCTCATCGTCTGAACCGGTGGCATGAAGAAACTCGGCCAATCCCGGCATCTCTCTAATAAGCCGATGAACAAATGAGAGATAAGTGTTTTCGTCTTTCGTCATGCAGATCATCGTAGGCCCAATGAAACTTGGATGATGGTTTGTCCCGCTCCCTCGCAGTAATGTGTTTCTAAAACTCGTGACCAATAGATAGAATGGGCCAAGTTGGAAAGTCACATCAACTCCGAGTTCTGATACTCGATTTTCCTTGCTGTGACAACAGAACTTGACAATGTTGTTGATTTGTCTATCAGTAAACAGCACAACGGTTGGAAGATCATTGCATGTAACTTCGCGTATGAAACCGGAGAACATGCTCTTCTGCATTTCTAGCACAGAGGCTAGTGGGTCTTTGGATGGCCCATTGCCCTTCGTCCTCTCTTTTCCGCATATGTACTTTGCCTGTCTCTCGTTTCGGGGAAAATCACTGAGACTTGCCACACTAACAATTCCTCCCTTTTCTTTGGAGACTTCAAACAAACTTCTCTTGGGACCAAGTGTCTTTCCTTTTTTCAAGATTTCGCTTTTCACGCTACTCTTTGTTCTTGCGTAGGGCTTGGAGGAGGGCTTCGAACGGTTACCATGCTGCTTTATTTTGAACTTTTCTGCCTTTCCATCCTGGAAATAATATATGACCAGTATGAGAGGATGCCATTTCGCGATATATTTTGAAAACTCTATTGTCACTAGAGTCCTGTGATAGCTTGGATTTGAAAGGCAGGTGTATGGGCGCCTTCTTACCACCACATCGGGACCATCGTCCTTGCCCACGTTCGTCATTCCCACGATGCGTGTCTCGTCGTGTTTGAGATTGTAATACTTGGACTTGCAACCCGTCATGTCCCAGGCACCATTGTCGTCCGCGTATATGTCTTCTCTTTCTGACAATGAATCAAGGTCAACAATAAATTGGCAGTTTGCCTGTACTCTCTTTGGTACCTCTATACTGATCATTTCTGGATGTTCCTCATTGCAGTTCATGAGTAGATGTATAGCAAAGAGGTTGTCAGTTTTCTCTAAATTGAGAACTTTGATGATACTGTTTGCATTGCACATATCAGACTCTACTTTGATCTCGCTACTCTTCAATGGCGAACTCGAAACGTCGATAAATGTCAGGTCATCATCTTCTTGGCTGCATTCACCAGCCCCACCAACGTCATGTGGCGATCCCTAATTCATAACCAAATGAAATGGAAATCAGTCTGACATACATTGAAACCTAAAGTTAGCCAAAACGACCAAAGTCGACAATGTTGACTTTTAAATATGAACTTAAGGGTGTATTGACATATTTATTTTTGCCTCGCTATAAATCTGTGAATGTTGAAGGACAGGGTGTGGCTTTTATCATGATGACCCCTACGGCGAAGTTCTCGACTTCAGTGACGTCACCAAGTGACATGATGATTTCATCGAAATCAGAAAAATCCTATATTTTCCATGGATTTTGGTTTTTCGATTATTTTGCAATCATTTTCCGAGGTGCATATAGCATTGTTTTTTTTCAAAATTTGAGGCTTTTATTGGAAATAAAATGTGATATCATCGGTATTAATCATCGGTTCACAAAACCCATGCTCAGTCTTGTTAAAAATATTGTTAATAAGATTTTCATCAAGTAAAATTGTGAGTTTTACCAAAGCGCTCAAAATGTTTAGATTTTAAAAGATTTTAGTCTAGGAAGTATGGTGGCCCGTTGGAACAAACATTTATCTCCAATTTTTTTCTCCAATTTAAAACAATTATCTCCAATTGCTCCTAATATTGATCTCTAATATTTTGCAGCATAATACTGTTATCTTGCAGCAAAAAAACTTGAATTACAATCATAATTGTTTCATTATTTTGCCAGCAACTCGAGTGTAAAAAGTCAATAAATATGCGGATGTTGTAGTAACTGAGCCTCTAGACTCGTTCCAGTACGGTCTGACATAGTTGGAGACCTGATTACATCATTATGTCATGTGACACCGGACTGTGGCGTGCATCATGGCGGATTCTGTCAAAAGTGACATTTTCCCGGCATAATTAGGTGCATAATACCGGCTCCAGCCGAGCATAATTTGGGGCACAATACTCTGTTTTCAAGGGTGACTCGATTTTAAGAGCACAACCTTAGGCAGACTCCAATTAGGGTCCTAAAGCATAGTTTTAGGAGTAGTGTTCCCATTCCCCTGCTTTGCTCTCAAGGAAAAAACGGTAACCACGCATGGGCAAAAAAATCCAAATTCACGAGAAAACGTAAATTCCTTCTTTCCTTTTTGAATATTCAAAACGGGTTGTTTTAATTAATTAGTCGTAAAAAATATTTTTTGTAACATGAAAGCATTTAATTAATTAATTCGATCGTTTGGATTGATATTTATTGTAACAACTGGCATATGCGCTTCTTAAAATTAGGAATTCTATTGTTTTCGATTAAGTCCTGGATTTCTATTAAATTCCTGTTTTTTTCTCTCTAGATACTGGCCTTTTCCCACATGAACTCACCAAATCAGAAGAAAGATCGATGAATTCAACATCCGGACCAGGCCTAAAATATGAAAAGAGACATATACATATTAACCAAAATGAAGTCACCTTAAGGCTAAACGGAAAACAGTCACCTACTTTTCGCGTAAATTGTAACTAAGCAGGAGTGTAGAGTGCCTCTACGCACGTACGCACGGGTGTTCACTTGAAATCCAAAAAAATACTTACTACGTATTGATTTAGGGAAACCCCTGGAAAACGAAGAAAATGGCATTTCCGAGGTTCTAGATTTCAAAATTTCCCCATCGTGCCTCGCGCCAAAAAATGCATGCTACGCCCCTGCTAAGGAAAGGTACATTTAAATTGGAATGGGGGGTAAGGGTGTAGGGGGAGGGGCTCCGAAAAATTACTGAGGTTTATTTTAGTTTAGGTTATTTTTTCAACACATTTAGGGGGGGGACACAAGTTGACTAGTTGATAAGCGGGGCTCCGAAAATTTCAGGGTTTCAATTTCAATATTCGTTCACTTATCTGTCATCGCCTTACGCCATTCCCATTCTAGCGCAGACCTAATACAAATATAAGAGGTGATTTACGCTGCATAAAACTTACTGTTCTGCGGGAATTTCCCCGGTGATGACTATATAATCATTAGACAGCTGGTCACTGAAATCAAGATAAAACTAGTTGTTTGAGATATGTTGAATATCGTCATTCCAATAACGGACGAATAGTTTGTGTTACAGTGAAGCAGTTCTCCTTACCTATCGGAATCATCCTGTAAACTTCCATATGGTGAGTCACTGAGATAAAGATTTTGAAAAAAAAACACATTAGATATCTGGGGAGTTTAATAGCGCGCAGAGCGTGGCGAGTCCTACTTACCAAGCATAACTGGCTGAAATTTCGGCAGAATCTGTCAAAAGAAACCCACATGAGAAAAGATCATAAGTTGATATTGACAACTTTTGGTAGAATTTGGTAGAATTTTAGCAGTTTTTAGCAGCGATGCACTCACCTTCAATCTCGTCCATGATGCAATGACGGTGCTTTAATTGTCACAGCAAAGAAGCACCGCTCCGTTGTATGTCAATCAAAATAACATGTTCTCACGATCCTTATCGCACTTCATCATCAGATTTATTTGTCAGCATGACCTCAGTTGTTGTTCGTAAACTTGTGAACAGGCGCTGATCGCTTAAATATAAGCGTTTGTATGGGAATGTAACGAACTCCAGCTTTCAAGGAGCTAAAATACGAGAGAATCGTAAGTAAAAATGCCTTGACTTCCTTCTACCGCGTATTCAGTTGCCGTTTGTGTGGTCATCTGGCTCAGGTAAGGCGATTTCAGCGAGTTTTCGATCCCCATGAATCCTCTTGTGCACTCAGGAATCTGTGATGTCTGATATCGATCGCACGATAACCTAAAAGCGGCAGAAGATGAAAGAGACTCCCTAAGGCTTGCCCTCACACAAGCAAGTAAAAGATCACTATCAAGATACCGGGTGAACGTCAAAATCCAAACCAAAACCTAGGCCTGAGGCGCTGAGCGAGAAAACGACTTCTCAGGGTGACGTAATGATAAGCATGCGCAGAGTCAACGGAAGTCCGTGATTCGCGGACTTCCGGAATTGGATTATTCCAGAGCCCTATTTTTTCGTCGAGCATGCGCAGTAAGAAACATGGGATCTGGGTACGAGATTGGAGCCCCTCATCGATATGGCAGAGCAATTTCGTACTAGAACAAAAATATGATGAAGACGATATTGTGAGAGAAGTTCAGAAGACTGGGAGGACGAAGAAAAGCATGTGGAAGGCGAGAATATCAGACGAACAACAAAAGGCGACTACCGAGCTAGTGCTATAAAGATTCGCTGTGTGTTTTTGTATGGAACTTGTCAGCCTTAAACACAAGACTAAAGGTAGATTATTACAATATTGATATCGGCATAGCAATCGAAACTTGTTTAATTTGACCCAGAGAAATAATCAGGGTGTAGCAAGCCACATAATTTTAATTTCGTTTACCTAACTGATGTGTTGTGAATCAGCGCGCGCGCGCCAAGTTCCACCACAAACATGCCGGGCTTGATCGCGCCAATGCTTTAGTAAGGGAATGGAATTATATTTGCAATAAAATTGGGTTTACCTCGGTGTAAGAACCATTCGCTAGAGACCATGCCCTCGCGCGCTCGGTGAGTAGTCGTATTACAATTATAGTGTATTGAATACTATAATACTATAATTTATGCAGCTACTCATCATTAGTTGATATAAATACGTGAAAAAAACGATTGCCACCAAGGGAATTCACTCGTGGTCTAGCGGTTAGGGTTAGGGTAGGGTTGTGTCAGTCGTTCTATAAATCTTATCTTTCTGGGTTCGATTCCTATGCTGAGCGCAGTGAAAACATTTTTTCAAGTAGAGGCTCCCCAATTCCTTGTAAAATTTATAAGTGCCGCTTCGGGTGCTCGGGAAATATTCTAAGTCTCAAATTATTCAAGGTTAACAAAGAGAGTTTTGTGACGTAGTCTGTGAGGTTCTTACACCGAGGTAGAGCCATAAAATTGCTCCCAGTGTCTCGTTCTTGTGTCATTGCATATATTCTGCTATGTTGGGCTAGTTATGATCGATGTGTTTTTCACTCGGGTATCCCTTTAACCCTTTAAGCCCCAAGAGTGCCATATGGCACTATTACTGGTTTCTTGCTTTGAGGGTATAAATCTGACTAAGTTCAAATAGCAATGCCCTGAGATTCCCACACACCTTAATGTATAGACCAATGATCCTATTGAACTGCATTAGGCATATTAAAAATGAATAATTTCATCTAAATCCCCCTTTCTTTGCATAAGTTAAGTATAGTTGACATTATTTCACTTCAGAAAAAGGGACTAAAATGACAGTTACAGAAAAAAAAAATTCCCCTCAGATTCCAAATTTTCTCACAAAAATGCATATTTCACATAAAATTTAGAGTTTCATGTTTGCACTAACCTCACTTTCTGTCCCCCAACACCTAAACTGGCCCAGAACCAAGCCATTCTGTCCACAAGCACTTTACAGCAAGCTGAATTCATCCATAACGACCGCAAAGCATGCCGGGAAATCCTACCAAACAGCGACATGGCCCTTCCCCCATCTTCATTCTTCAAAATATAGAAGAAGTCTAAAGCCATTTCGACCTAATACCTTCATATTGGAATCAATGGCAAGTAAATGTTGTCCAATATTCCAAAGAAGCTATGATAGGTGGCTCCAGACTCCCATTTATAAAGCCCACGCTAAAGTGACGGAAGACGTCCTGGCCCATTCACGAGTGGGAAATAAGGCTCTTTCTCTGTCACAATAAACTGGCACAAACTCGGTTCTTTGAGAAAGTGCTGATTGAAGCTCTCATCAGACTTAATGATGTCCTCCAGCACTCTATAAATGGTGAAAAAGGCTTTAAAAAGCCTTAAATTCTGTTTTCCCCCAAACAAACTTCCCTCCAGCTCCATAGCAATGCGACGTCAACGTATCCAAAATGGCCGACAAAAAACTTTGAGCCCCCAGTATTGTTGGTCAGATGAAAATTCCATGGTAACAGTGACTACAGCTTTCTTAGGGGGGGAGGGTTTGTTGCAGTCTAGAATGAGCCAAAAATCAGTTAAAAGCCCACGGGGCTCAAAGGGTTAACTCAGCGGCACAACATTCAAAGCAAAATATATTTTACTATTCTACTATTCACTTGATTTAGAATTGATATCTAAAATAAAAATTTATTGTTCAAGGCACTTAAAAAAGTTATTGAGTTGACGTTATTGTAGATGTGGACGTTGTATCTGGGTGTGGAGTAAACATTAACCCGAGAAAAAGAAAACTATTAAATTACATATATACTAGGGGAGCAGAGAATGAAAGTCACCGCGCTACCGGCCACTCCTAAAGACTGCTAAATTCAGCTAATAATTCTTCCCTTTGGTTAATATTAGAGGATTAAGAGGATTTCAAATGAAAGTGTATTTCATCTTCAATCTAATGTGGCCCGAGTGAAAGCCCAGATGGGCTCTTGTTTTATATACAAACATGGTTTTATCACTAATTCTAGTCAAACCGGTTTTTAAATCACGTGGAATCAAGTAACATAAGATCTCGAGTTTATCAATACAATATAGCTTTATTGGCACTTTGAGACAAAAGTACATCAGTGTACATCCAATAAGCATAAGCGGAGGAAAAAAATAAATAAAATAAAGTAATAATAAAAAGTAAATATGTAATAGGCTAATTTGCAATTTCATCGTATAAATCTATAACTTGTTTTATATAGATGCTGCTTAGCTTTATAATATTCTGATCTTTCATTGAGATCACATAGTAAAATAGCGAAGAAAGATCGAATGAAGAGAAGGAAGGATTTTGGTCGTATAATTTGTTCAGTCAAGAATAAGGTCCGAGCTTGTGCTATATTGTGATTTCCGCATTTGAGAAGATAGTGGAATTCATCGCCAACATCATTCGAATCACAAACCGTACAAATCCCTTTTATCTCTTGGTATGCGTAAATAACGACCACGTTCAATTGGAAAATGATGAGCCGATAATCTCAATTTAGTCACAGCTCTACGGGTTTCAAAATCATGTATTTTATTCAGATAACTCTCAAAAAAGTAATCACTTTTGACTTCTGCATGTAGTTCCAATTTCGAGTTTTTATGACCATGGATTATTTCCTCTCTCTCTTCATTCCATCTATCTTTATATATTTGTTTTATTTTTCGGGTAACCATCTTACATATTGATTTGAAATCTAAATTTGGTATAATGACAAGTTTGTTGTTTAATTTGAAATCATCTAATTTCAGTAAGTATGAAACAAGACTAAACCAAGACCAACCTCCCTTCTTGCTCAAATTACAAGAGACTTTTAGGGCGCTCGTCAGGAAAGGGTTATCGTTATGTTCAAGTAGGTGAACAAAGTATTTGAGTACTACGTCGTAGATAAAGACATGCATGGGCAATACTCCGAGTTCAGACCTTACAGCTGAGTTAGTTGTCTTGCAATTGACTCCTAATAACATTTTATACATTTTCAGATTAAGCTTCTCGCAAATTAACTCAGAATAAAACAATTTCTCTTTAAACGAGATAATTGAACTATGACGCTTTGGATACGCTCCCCATATTTCACAATTATATGTCAAAATGGAACGGATCAAAGCGTTATATAATTTCAGGAAGACTTTCAGAGAAGTTACAAAACGTGGATGAAAAACTTTCAGCAGACTGAACAGAGCCCTTAATCCTTTATTGTATAAGTGTGACTGATTTGCATTAAAAGAACCGGAGGGAGTCAAAACAGTACCAAGATAGGTGTACGAAGAGGTCATGGACACATTAGTTCCACCAAAAGTACATGCAATAGCTGTTTTTCGTCCTGACTTGTTAAAAAGCATAGTCTTCGTTTTCTTTAAGTTCACTTGGAGTTTCCATTTTTGACTATACGTATGTAATTTATCCAAACAGGATTGTAGACCCTCTTCACTCTCTGATAACAATAGTAAATCATCTGCATACATAAGACAGTTTATCCTTAAATTTTCCAAGACTACTGGCTCACAGTTTTTAGAGAAAATATCAGGTATATCATTTATAAAAATATTAAATAAATTGGGACTTAAATTGCATCCTTGTTTCACCCCCACAAATGATTGGAAAAAATTAGTCAAACCATCATCAGTTTTGACACATCCTTTAATTTGTCTATACATATCAACAATGATGGCGAGAAATTTCTTGCTAATTCCAATTTCGATTAATTTGTAGAACAATCCATTTCTCCAAACCGAATCATACGCTTTACGAAAGTCGACAAAACACACATACACCTTCTTACCCTGCTGAAAGTATTCGTCTAAAATTGTTTTAAGAACAAAAATGTGATCTGCCGTTCTGTAAGATTTACGAAAACCGATTTGATTTGCTTTAATAATGTCATTAGCTTCTAAATATTGAGATAGTCTAGAATTTAGAGCCAGAGTTAGGAATTTTCCAAGACAACTATTAACCGTAATACCCCGGTAATTATCGGGGTCATCAACAACTCCAGATTTAAAGATTGGTGAAATACAACCATCATTCCAGCATCGAGGGAAACGATTCGATTGGAAAACCAAATTAAACAATTTAACAATTAAATCTGGATGAGAGTCGATACAGCACTTTATCATTTCATTACTAATGGAATCTAGACCGGATGTTTTATTGTTTTTCAGTTTTCGACTAAGTTTAATTAGTTCATCCGCAGTAAAAGGCTTATCAAGAATTTCGACAAACTGGGGTACGAAAGACTCCATGTTAGATACAAATGCATCTACCCCGCGGTCGAAAAGATTATTACTAGTGTCTGCAGAACTGTTTAGATTTTTGAAATAGGAAAACCACTCTTCCGCTTCTATCGTAGATGTTTTGGTCTTTTCTTGATCCTTAAATGACCGTAGAGAATTAACTAAATTCCAGTATTCTTTTGGATTGTTAGATTCAAGCAATTGAATTTGGTTTAATATATCATTCTTGAATTCGTTCTTTTTGTACTTCGTTAACTTCTTATACGATTTCTTAAGAGTATGGAATTTACTCCTCAACCAGGGACAAGTAGGGTGTTTCAACAATAATTTACTAATGTTGATTATTGCTTTCTTTAATTCCCAGCATGACTTGTCATACCATTTCTGGGGTTTAGGCCTATTGGTTTTCTTATTTCTGCCGTGTTTCCTCACTGCGAGAGAACACCTAGCTGCACCGATAATTATTTCTGTAAATTCTAAGACACATTTCTCCGGGTCTGCCTTTTGTGAATCCAAATTACACCTAAGAGACCCGAACTTATTCAAGATTTCCTGAGTTTGGAGAATAGTTGAAAAGTTATCTTTAGAGCTTGTATCCCACCTAAAGGCCAATGGAAAAGGATTTAAACTAGAATAGGTAACACTTGTTCTCAACTTGGTTAGTTTTAAAACGAAGGAAATCGGGGCATGACATGAATTAAAACTCGGGGGATTAACCGTAAAGACCGGGATTTCCGACAAAAGGCTTTCACTCACTATAGCATAATCAATCACACTGGTGCCATTGGTTGTGAAACAAGTAAATTGACCTGAGTGGTCCCCTGTTGTTCTCCCGTTCAAGACGTTCAGTTTAAAAGCAACACAGGTTTCAATCAAAGCCCTGCCGAACCTAGAGATATGAGTATCGCGATTATTTCTACTTGCAGGTGGAGAAACGTTATCGCTAAAAGAAAGGGGAAATAAAATATTTGGTGTAGCCTCTGTAAAATCATGTAAAGTCCCTGTTCTCGCATTGAAGTCGCCACAAAGTATAATATCCCCCTTAGATTCAAAATCGAGCAATTGCTTCTGCAAGATATCAAAAGGGTCGTCGTTTTGTTTCAATGAAAAACAACTAGAATTTTGAGGTGGAATGTATGCTGCACAAATAAAAATGTCGTTATTTAAGTGAAAGAAACTTTTGTCAAGCTTACACCATAAAAAAAATCATTATCCTTAGAAAGAAATTTTACTCCTTTCCTAAGCGAGTCTTTAACTAAAACTGTAATTCCACCTGAGTATCGCTTAGCTTTTGGGTGCTTTGTTCTGGTTTGAGAGAAACTATGAAAACCAGGAATTTGTACTTGATAATTGTTAGGCAGCCAAGTCTCAAGGAGAACTACAAAATCAAATGTTGAAATTACATTAATGAAATGCGGGTCTTCTAGCTTTCCAACAAGGCCCTCAACGTTAAATGAACAAAACGTTAAAGTCGTTTTGAATTTCATGAATGGAAAGTAATGAAAGACCAAAATGAGCTATAAAACTCTATATAATTCCGTCACGGAGGAAAGAAAAAAGTTAATTAAAACTTGAAAAACAGTGTTATCCACTAACCTACTATCATATCGGTACAGTTTACCTAATGTGGGCGGACATGATTAAGTCCACTTGATAACTGATAGCCTGGTACTTGCCATGAATTGTACACTGGGTATGATACAGGAGTATAATTGGTAGTGCTATCCATCGAGGTTGCATCTGGTCTTAATGGCATGTTGTGGTAAAACGCTTGCGGAGGCGGAGTAGCAATCGTTGACTGAAATGTATTTATCATTACTGATGAAACTTCTTTTAGTTGTTGAATTAACTGTTTCATAAGGTTCTCATTGCAACCACTCTCCTGATTTTGAGCCCTTGCACCGGTAGGAGTTGGTTGCTGTTGAGGCGAACTTTGACTGTGTTCCATATTTTCCGAGCTAGCTACATACCGAGAGACTCTTGTTTGGCGTTCTCTTCTTACCGGTGACTGTGTACCTAGCGCACGTCTGATGTTTGAGACGAGTCGTTTGACCCCAACCGTCCTGGACAAATGTTTCTTGTCAAACAAACACTCGTCGTTAAGGTTAGCGTGCTTAATAATTGTAATGGAAGAGTAGGTAAAGTTCGTTTTCAGAAAATTATTAATTTCCTGTACATGGTCTTGTAAAGAGTCACTCCTAGGTGTAACCTCCGAAATAAATACTTGTGTGAGTGGAAAGACCTCCTCTGCAAGCTCAACAGTCTGTCGGAAACGCTCACAAATGTCAAGCACTGATGTTGATTCGACATCATTCACGCCAACATGTATTACCAGCATTTTTGGGGCATTAAAACGTGGGTTTGACAGGATGTTATGGACACTCCCCAGATTGCCACATTTCAATATAACCGTTTTCTGACCTGAAAATAAACCTTTGTCATTGATAAATCTCCGGTTTGAATCCATTAATATGACAATATCAGCGTCGAATTTTGTTTGTTCATTTCTTGTCGTCGGCTCCTTTGTTACTGGTAATGGCGCTCGAACAACGTTGGCCTCGGAATTAGAAATAACCACTGGAATTGCACGCTGTTCCTCGTTCATCCCCTTGGAAGATATACTATGTTCTGACAATGATTGGTCCATATTCGGCTGCGAACCCTGAGCAATGAGGCTGGACTCTAGCAGTGCCACTTTTTCCTCCAGTAATTCACACTTATTATTCAAACTCTCGCAGTTGCTTAGGGCTTGATTCAATTTCTCTTCGTTAGATTTACAAAGAGTATGATGACTGTCCTATAACTTAATTTTCTGTATTAGATTAGCTTGCTGGTCCTGTAAACTTGTTACTTTTGCCGATAATTTCTTGTTTGAGGTTTGAGGTTTAGCCGCAGAGTCCTGCCAGCTATTTAACTCCTGCTGAGTACTTTCCTTTATCACTCTAAGCTCATGTTTCATGCTCACTTTCAGATCATCAAATTTAGCATATAACTCCTCGGTAATGTCGTGAACAATTTTGTTCGCGTGTTCCTCATTTGAAAAAACTTCAAGATTTTGGAATGCTGAGACATTTTCCAGTTTCGCTACTATATCTTCGAGCTTAAACACTCTCTCAGATATCACTTCCCACTGAGTTTCCTGAAGTTTGATAGATTTACATGTGCCATATGAGCGGCGTGTTGCGAATGACGAAATTACTGGTGGCGCCTTCCCGCTCTTACTTTTATGCTTTTTCAACGGCTCAACCTCAACTACTTCACTTGACGAATCACTAATGTCGAGGTCCTCATCCAACTCATTATCAGATAAATCGAGATCACCTTCAGATAATTGCAGATTTACATCAGCACATTCCTTGTAAGCATCCGCTGGCGATATTCCATCTACGATAAGATCTATTGTCTTCTTCAGTATTGGAAATTCCTTCGATACCCAATGATCTCGGAACAAGCCCTGCACCATGACCTCAGTTGAGTTTAGATTCATAAAAGGTCAGGGTAAAAAGAGTGTTGGCTAACGATTGTCCCGCCTTGATCTCGCACACTTTGACAATCCGCTCGATCGTCAGTCCTACCACCACCTTAGCGTCCTGCCAGTTAACTACGAAATCATCCTTTTCTCCTAGATCCAACCAATATCGCATCTTCACCACTTTCAACCATAACTGATAACGCTCCCTAGAAACCGTAAAAGTAAAAAACCTCCCCTTGAATAGCGACATTTTCATCCTCCGTGACAGGAATATATAGAGTTATTTTGGTAAAAAAGCGGAGCCTTGAAAACTACAACCTTTCATGACACCCGATCTGTACAAACATAACTTGCATAACTATCGCGTGACTCATGTGGATACATGATACTATTTACAACACTCCCCAAGGTTGATTTACTTCAGTAATCAAACTTTACGATCATAGTTCTGATTCTCTTAAAATCTCTACGTTGCGCCTTGGCCTAGCTAACATTGTTCCTTGGGACTGTTTTAAGCTCAACGTTCAATGTTCCATCACCTCACATTATTGCATCATGTTCAGAAGAGTTCACTTCAATCGGTATCAGTTGCTGGATCACTCTTCGAAGTATCAGAGGTCTGCGATTACTGCTTGAGACTCATACATTGGCAGATCGCACCTTTCCATCCCTTGTTGTTCGCCTTTTTGTTCACAGCTGCGTTCTCTCGAAGACTCAGCAAATATTCACATCTCCATCGCTTGGTTATCTGCTCCAACAATTTATTCTGATGTGGAGCTCTCCTAGTTAGAGAATTGTTAGTACTATAACGACTTCAAAATGCTCGCTGTTCGGCATAACGGTGATGCGTCGTCCACTGATTAAATAATAAACTTTATTCCATATAAACACCAGAAATGGTACATAGGAATTCTTATAAAACTAAATATAAATCGAAATACAATGAAATAACATTCATAACTATCTCAAATTACTATTATTAAATACTGTAACAATATTTACCAACAACTTTTACAATTGTATCATCCTTCATAGACATTATATATAAACATAATTCTCTCTTATTAAAACGCGAGAAAGAGGAATTAATACTTAATAACTCAGTCATAAATTCGTTTCTAACATTAATAAAACTGGGATTCGAACAAATCATAAGGTAATGATATTCGTCTCCAATCACTCCCAAGTCGCATAGAGTACACTTCCGTGACTCATATGGAATATTTCCGTATCGGCCAGACTCAACAGGTAACTTATGTGCAGACACCCGTAGTTTAGTTACTGCCTGACGGTGTTTGAAGTTCGTAATAGATGAAAGATATTTTTCAAAACCTACTTTCGGTTTAACTTGACGAAAAGTACGTAACTTCCCGCCATAAATGTGACTCTGCAGATCACTCTGATGAACCTGGTCCTTCCATTTCTCGGCAAAATAATCGTACATTTTTACCTTTACATATTTGGCAATTAAACCTATTTGCTTGAGAGAAACTGAAAGCTCAGTGAGCGGTTTGATATTGCATAGTTCTAAAATATGTTGAAAGGAAGCTATTGTCATTCAACTTCCCCGCAAGCCCCTCAATATTCCAACAACCAAACCGCAAAAACGACGCGTCCCTAACAGCCAACAAAACAAAAGGAAAGAATCTAAAAACCTAAAGCCATAAGACCATGTTATTAATAATAATAAAAAATAAATATATATATTAAGATTAAAAACAGATGAAGTTAAAAACTAAATCTATACTGTCGCCCTTATAGTATTATTGAATGGCGGGAAACTAGGTTGCGTACTACAATAAGATAAACCAGGCGGCAGATATGGAGGCGGAACCATGACCCTCTGATGCTGAACTGGACTAACATTCGACTGTAAAACCTGTTTCAGCATGTCCGACAGCTCCTTTAAAACTACCATACTTTCGGTTTCCTGTGGACCATCAGCTCGCGGCATTTGTTCAGAATTCCCCATCCTTGGTTCTTGCGTCGTACGTAAAGCCGAAAGCCTCCGGTTTGATCTAACAACCGGTCGTATACCAAGGGCCTGTCTGATGCCATTCTTTATATTACCGGCGAAAAGAGGAACCCCATCCCTTGCATTAAGGTGCTTAGCATCACGGTAAAACTGTCTGTTCCGGAGGTTACTGTTATCGATATGGGTGACATTAGGAATGTCCTTTATCTGTGCATGCACCGACATGTTGACATCATACACTGATCTGTCCAGATTGTCACACCGTGGCGTAATACTAGAAACAATAATTTGTTTCCCCGGAAATGAATTCTTTGCAATCTTGACCATCTCGACTGCCTTATTAACAACCATTTCTACTGAGTCATGCTCCACATCATTAACCCCAGTATTAATAATGATACCTTTTCGTACCGAAAACCTTGGTGAACCAAGAATCTCAGTCGCCTTACTAATGGTGCTACACGATATTAACTTGACTTCATTACGTGGGCAGAGTTTATTCTTGTCCAAGAACTTCCGATTGGAATTGCAGAGGACCACAAAATCAAACTGCTCATCCCTCTGCCGCTGAGGAATCCTTTGCGAATCCGAACTATCATCTCCAGTCGATCCAGCATCATTACTTTGATCATGCGGAGGCACTAAGTTCTCAATGACAGTAGGATTACTGACCGGGATAGCTTGCTGTAGCGCAACCTCGCGTTCTCTCTCCAACGCCGAAACGCATTCCTGTAACTTGTCATTTCCTGTCTCCAAAACACTCACTCTTTTAGACAGATTAGCCTTTTCTTCAATTAGAGACCCAACTCGCCCTTGCACTTTTTTCACTTCAGCTTCAGCCTTTATCAACCTCTGTTCAACTTCATGGACGAAAGTGTCATGCGCTTTTTTCAAGGCAATTAACTCGTGCTTCACGTGATCACTCACTGACTTAGATAATGTCTCCTTTGTTACCGTCAAATCCTCGTTCAAAACTTTTAATTGGAAATCACCTTCAGCCACTAAAGAGTCTGTCTTTGCGACGACGTCCTCTACCTTTGAAATTCTTTGAATAAGTGACTGCACGAGATCCAAAACTTCTTGTGACAGAATGCCCTCTTTCTCCGAAACATTTGGTTGAACTTTCTTCATCTTCTTGATACTCGCCTTTCTGGGGGATCTAACTTTGTGGATAACTTTAGACACTGTTATGGACTCCGGCGGAGCCAAAACTTCATCTTCCTCCGCTTCAACTTCATCGTCCGAGTCCAACAAAACCTCTAGTGACTCACCATCGAGAGATAATCTGTTCGTCACAGTGTTCATTTCGCAGGATTCATAAAACACTTTCGAATAAATTTCGCCAATCTGTGAGTTATCCAACTCATCACTTCTCCCAAGTTCATTCACTAAACTCAACAGTTTAGAAAATTATGTCTCCTTCCAAAGGGATTTTTGCTTTCCCTGAACCATGACCTTCTGCTTCGTCAGATATATCGTAATTGTAAACAGAAGTGGTCCTGTTGTGCTCGCGCCATCTTTCCCGGCATCTTTACATCGACTGAGTTGAATAATTACCTCAACCAGATCACCGCCATCGTCCGTCTTCTTTGTCCAGTTTACCGTGTATTCTTGTAGGTTTCCGAAATCAAACCAGTATCGGATCTTGAAAGCTCTCAGCCAACATTTGAAGCGTGATTCCTTCGAAACCTTAACCAGGTAGACTTCCCCCTTCTCAGATGTCTCGAGAATCTCTTGTTCTTCAACGCATTCGTCTATCTCAGGGGACTCATGAACTATGGAAGTCTCCTCTTTGACCTCATTTGGATTACTGGCCATATTAACTAATCAGACATGTAACAAGGAAACAAAATAAAATGACTGTAAAGGACTAAAACGTATATGTCTCAGAGACCGCGTAAAACATGTATAGCAGCGGATATGATGATATGATGATATGATGTGAAGGTGTAAGTGGATATGAGATTGACTCTTGATCGTCATAGACATAGGTCGCGCGTTTATCGTAGCTCCGACTTCGACAAGAACAGTGTTCAGTTCGTCGTACGTCAGTGTAGATCGACCGATCGTTTTCCTGAAACTTTTCTTAACACTCTTCACCATTCGCTCCCAGAAACCTCCCCACCAAGGGGCTCTTTCTACAATGAAATTCCACGTAATTCGATTGTTTGGCAAATACTGATGAACTTCTGTTGACCGAGCGATCTGGCGAATTTCTTTAGCGGATGACTTGAATGTTTTCGCGTTATCCGACAATAAAGTTGCAGGCAACCCCCGGCGACTTGTAAATCTACGAAACGCTAAGAGAAATGACTCCACACTAAGTCCCTTTGTTAATTCCAGATGTATAGCTCTCGTTGAAGCGCATGTAAACAAACACACATAGACTTTACCATTGTCCTCCTTTCTCGTTGAATTTCCTTCGGTATGAATATACAATAGTCCGGCAAAATCAATCCCTGTATGTGCAAACGGCGGATCTTCTGAAACACGATCATTTGGTAAATCGGGAGAGGCGACTGGCCGGTAAGCTGGGCCTTCAAGCTTTCTGCATATCACGCAAGACTTAATTCAACACACGTTTAACAGCTTGTCTGCCCCTCAAAATCCAAAAGCGTTCTCTTGAAGTTGAGAGCGTGTAATTTACTCCACTGTGCTTGACTTTCCCATGCGTATCACTGATGACGAGGTCAGAGAAAGGATGTCTCGACGGCAACAGCACAGGATATCTTAGGGTATGTTCATTAAATACATGGGGGGGGGCGGGAAGATTTTGCACATTCAAGCGAAAAAATCTTAGAGCCCCTCCATCCATATCAGGATTTTTTTTTCATGCCCCCCTTTAAAGCCCAACTTATTTCGAGAATTTCACTTGTTGTCTCAACTTCCTCAACAGATCTACCTTCGGAATGACTATAAAAGTGCGCCTTAATTCGTTTCAGTTTGACGTTTTTCTTGCCATTTATGGGTAAATTGTGATATCTTAGGTATTTCTCTAGTTCCTTCACTTTCAGTCTTTTGATGCTATTGTTTTCTATCATTTTGGTCCATTCATAATCACTGTAAGATTTGTTTGTCTCGGCTTGTTTCTTTTTCTTGCGCTCGTTTTCTCGGATTGCAGCAGAGATTTTAATTCCTCTAAGTGCTTCACATACTGGGTTACATGCTCCTCTTCTACACACAAGCGACTAGCTATATCTTTAATCTGTTGTGCGTTGTTTGATGCCAGCTTACCGTCATTAAAGAGGCGCCTAATGTTAGCTCTTGGCGCAAAGTCGTCAATTTCCCTTGGTGTGCCGTCCTTTGATGTGGTTGGGGTTGAAAACACACTTAAATATTGACCAGGGTTGCTGTTATCTGGATAAGGGGCAGGAACCCGAGAGAATTTGGGTCCAACCCAACTGATAGTCTACTGATGGTGTTACATATTTCGCATGCCTCCCCCTTTTCTTTGCAAGCTTCTTTTGCATACTCCATATAGAGTTCACCAATTTTGTAATGCCCTTCAATGAAATTCGTTATTTTTCGGATGTAGTGATAGCCATGTACATGTTCTTACTGAGGAAGAGCTCTGAAATTCTTTCAAGTACTCCTGATTGAAAAAGAACGTATCTTGGGGCGTAAGGTAGGACTTTATGAACTCATGAAATACAGGAGCTCCGTCCACTCTTTTCCGAACTTCTTCTGCGCAGTACCAAGCGTTTTTCTCCATCCTCCTCGCCTCGTGCTCTTCGAACTCTGCCATTGTTAAATTCGCTATTTCTTCGTCCGTCAGTCCATCAAATCGTTTGAATTTATTCCACTCCAAAGTTGCCCCATCTACGATGCTGTCTCCAATTGCACTGTTTGTCCTTTCTGCTTCATTGTCGGCGGAATTGCCTCTGGAGGAGTGTAATCGGATGCGGTAGTCACTATTATGAATAATAGCCATCTCTGCATCGCGAAACTTAAAGTGCAACTAACCCCTTTTGCAATTTTTATACCTATGAATCTTTGAAAGGTTTTGAGTACTACTGCGAAGACATCTTTTGCTTACATAGAATACTCTATGTTCTAGGCTTGTTTGAAATGGTGAAGATGTGACCTTTCCTAACCCATGACCGCGTAAGAAAAAGACTGGGTCGATTCTTGATCTTACGTCATATAATTCATTTCACTTTGCAATAATTTGAATAAACATTTAGCATTTTGTCTAAAATAACTGTTTTCTTTACTAACAACTCACAGACTGTGTATATTCTCTATAAATCGATGTTGTTGTGATAGAAAGGCGCCATGGAGAATAATGCATTAATGAGGTGACGTAAGATCAAGAATCGACCCAGGCTTTTTCTTACGCGGTCATGGGTCAAGAAATGTCAAATTTTCACCATTTCAAACAAGCCTAGAACATAGAGTATACTATGTAAGCCAAAAATGTATTCACAGATGTACTCAAAATCTTTCATAGATTCGTGTTTATAAAAAGTGCAAAAAGGGGTTAGTTGCACTTTAACTTCAAAGTTATTACAGCCTACTCCGGGCCCAGCATCAGTAAAGTCTGCCCATCTAGGTTTAACCAGCGGTAGTTCTAATTCAGCAATGTTTTGCAGGGCAGTCTCACATTTCATAGTTAGCTGGTTATATTCCTCATGGACCGTATTTAAATCCATGGTAAAATTGTCATGCAGAGATCTGGCACTATCGATGACTTCTGTGACTTTCGGCATAACTGTTGTTGCCAATACTCTTGACTCGGCCTCAAGTAAATTGCTGTTATTTGCGCATAAGGTTAGCCAAGTGAGTAAGTCTCTTTTTCTCATATGTATTGTAACGATTGTCATCTTGCTCATTGTGGACCCTTGTAACCTTTGCCAAGTCATCTTTCATAGTCATTTCTAAGAAGAGCTTAGTGTCATCGTGCACACGAGCACAAATACCTCTGAATTCGGACGAATATACAGAGCTGTTTCTGGATGAAGAGACTTCGAACTTGTCTGGGAGTTTGATTCTCAATTCGGCGGTCTCATTGGCCCAAGTGGTTCCTGAGGAGTCGACAAAGGCTTTGGGACGAACAAAGACTACGTGAGTGTCGTCTTTGTTCAACAGCTTTTCCTCGCCTTTTACTGTCACTGCTGTTGATTTGGAAAACAGTATGCCATGGTTAAACATGTATACTGAACAATATTGTAATCTTTAGTTGCGTGGCAGCAGCTGCAGTTCTCATGTTATGAACCAACCTTCTTTGTGAAGAATTCTGTGAGTTGATGGTGTTATGTAGACACTTTTCTCAGGCCAGTCATATTTGGGTAGTTTTCTTGGCTTTTCCTCGGCTGATGGTGTTAGTATCCGTGTTTTCCTCACTGACCCAAAACCTTCGCTCGTCCCTGTGTAAAAAGAGCAAAAACGTAAAACTATAAGAATGTTCGACTATCCAGCACCAATTAATAACACTGTAATAGCAGAATTACATCTACCTGGCCTTAAATAAACCTTGTCATCGATACTCCTTGCAAAGCAGTAGTCTGGCTGGGCATCACCGGCAGGAGAGAAGAATGACCTCAACACATTCTTCTTGTGGGCCCTTTGATAATGCGTATTCTCATTTAAAGACACTTCGGTTTTCGGTGGCTTGCGACAGCAAAATAGACCCTTTCCTAAGTATAGCAGAAGAGAGGTAAGGGAATATGAATGCAGTGTCTAACTAAATTTAAAGACTATCTCATATAGAGATCAAGCTGAAAGTAGAGTGCCTATTTATACCTATGCGACTCCTCGCTTGGATACTTCTTTTGTTCTTTGGCCTTGAGCGATTCAACACGGTGATACATGACTTTAAAGGGGCTTTGTTTAGACCGGCGGAAGTTTGCAATCCCAAGAAGATCCCTCACTTTCACTCTTCTGTTCGTAAACATTGTTGGTTCTGATCGGCGACCATGGTATGTAGCTTTTTCTTCAATGGCCTTGCAAATAAAATGTTAATCTTCACTGTCAAGTAACCTTGGTCTACCTGAAAATCAAGTAAGACAATGTGTTTATAAAATCGTAGACTTAACAAAAGGTTCGGCAGTCCCCTCCCCCCTGTTTTTTCTAAGTTATTTTAGTACTGCCAAATTGGCTTTCCTAACAGCCCAAAATTGAAGCTACACAGTTTACTAATGTGTATATTGCATTTCCGACTCAGGTATAGAAAAACAACTTCAACAATACTTGACAACGCTTACCCCTCCCCTCAAAGAGGACGTTCTTGACTCACCTTGTTTGCTTAATCGGCGTCTCTAGTCGATTCATCTCAATCAAATTATCTGCTTTTCGTTTACATCTCATCCTGAAGCGTTGTTGATGCTGTTTAGTTGAAGATGCCAGTAAATTTTCCATGTCTTCAATGCAATTGTGTATTGCGTCCACTTCTGTCTGTAGCTCAAAAATTCTTTCTTCTGGCCAGTCATTCTGCTTTTGTTGGACTACTACTTGTTTATCACCCATCTCTGATTTTGCTTTGCTTATTTTCTCCTTGATGTTTAGCGTAACCATGTCCTCAGCAGCAATACAAGCATTTTCACACTCCTTTGCTATTTCAATCACTTGCTTTGTACTAGCTGCTACACTTGAAGCATCTAGTCCAAGCTTTGTTAGCTCATTTAGTGAAAGGAAAACTCCAAATACAACTCGTACCACAGTCTTGTCCCACTCTGAGTCCATGGATTTCAACAGCAATTGCAATGTTTCTTTGTCTAACTCGAAACGACCTTCTTTGGGCATGATGCTGGACTTCAGTTTAGAAATATCATCACTTAATTGTGCCAAAAAACCTGATAACTCCACGTCATCGGATCTAAGAACTATGTAACCTCCATCAACTTTCTATGGATTCAATATATACACACACAAGCCAAACTTTGGATGAAGAAGGGCATGCTTAAATCTCCTAGCATCATCGCTTGAAATAGACACATATTCGGTATCAAATCCATTAAAAAGTTCCAGTGCTTCTTCAAACTTCAGGAAGCTGTTTGGCACTTCTTTCCCCTCTTTATTTATCCTTGTCCCCAGTAACTGTTCTAACACGGCGAGAAGTCCGTTGATTTTGTTTATCTCAGCAACTGACTTTAGCGAGGATCGCACTTCACGAAGGACACTTGCATTTTCTAGAATTGTGCAAGGCTGAAGAGACTTCAACACGTTTTGAGAAACACGTGCTTGTGAAATGAGGTCTGCCCTCCAGTCGTTCTTCCCTCTAGCTGTCGTTATAGTTTTTTTCTTTATCTCTTCGTCCTCCAGTACTGTATCCATTGAGTCAGGTACTTTTCCAGGTTAATTCCAAGAAGCAAGTAAACTTTTGGCCTTTTAAACTGTCAACAGAGTTCGAAAGCTAGCTACTTCATCGCCGAACTGCAGATCCCGCCTGTTTCTAGAGATGGCATGGCAGATTCTCTATACCACAGGAAGCCCAAGTTTCCAGGAAGTATTTTAATAAAATAACAAAAGTTTCATTAAATTCTCAGTGTAACAGTTGTTGAGTTAAAACTTTTCTGTAAAACGTGAGTGTGTTTAGTTCTATACTTTAATAATATACAAACGCCGTATCTAATTTGTCTAAAGTTTTTTTTCACTGTTGTGCTATATTGAAAACCGCAGGCCAACAACGCGTGGGCGCAGGAATATTGTGAAACTTGTAGTGCATGCAGCGAACGAACTTGTTGTGGTCTACTTCACTTCCTAGCACCATTCTTATTGAGAATTATCTTGGTCTATCGAGCTGGAAATGGCGGATCCTGATCCTGCAGCAAACTCTTTTGCAAATGCTGTGAGTAACTGGCTGGAATCAATTAATCTAGAGCAATACTGTAGTGCTTTTGAAGACGAAGGATATGATGATTTGAATTTCCTGGTCAAACTCGGTGATGATGAAGTAAAGGATCTCTTGCGGAGTGTTGGTATCACTAAGTCAGGACATATTCTCAAGTTCAGAAAGTCTTTGTATGAGCTTCGAACTCGGCAATTAATGGAAATGCCTGCAACTGTTGCTATGAACGACTCAAAGAAAGCAAAGCCAGTTCAGTCAAGTAGGTAGTAGATTATTTACTATATTAAAACAGGGCTCTAGCGGATTTAGTCATAGGATTAATATTAAATAGAATCCGATCTACTATAAAATAGTGAGCATTTGAAACTTCAATGCAATTTTATATTTCAAATAATCTTACATTTTATGAAGAACGGCCAAGGCCTTGGCTTGAATTCAGTGCATCGTTTGTTAATAATTTTATAGTGCTGAAATCTGAAATGATTTAACATACAGACAGTGAAAAGGGGCATAATTATTACCTCAATAGTCTGAATAGCTTTTGTACTATAAGGCAGACACAGGAGAACAAATTATAAAATATTAACTAGCTGCTTTGTTTTGCTTTCCATAGCACTTCGACTTGTGAATGGGCGGTTTGTGCTTGAAAAGCCACATGCTGGATGTAAGAAAGATTTACTTCCTTGGGCTAACTTTTTGATTCCAAATGTACACTCCAGACGTCTAAGGTTCTTTAATGACGTGACAGAGCAGATCTACAATAGTGCCTTCATCTCCCTTCAGTCTGCATTCAAGCCATATCTTGATCAGCAGCGGATTTTTCGTTGGGAGGTATTAAAGTGCTATATAAAAGAAGATAGAAACGCTTATACACATAACGATTTAATACTGTATTAAACCTAAACAATTTCAATCTGAAGATTTTGTCCTGAATTAACGTCTTTTTGAATTATTACTTTCAGGTGAATGAGGAAGTAACACAACTTCCCCCCAGGCCAGTAGCTGTTGATGTTGAAAGGAGCCACGCTACTACGTCTAGGCTTGCTGCGTTTGAAGAGAAAACAGCTAAAATAATCGAGCGATTACAAAGCCCAAAGCTTGGGCCGCAAATGAGATTGCTTACATAGATGAACAGCTAAAAAAGCTAGAAGCCTGTCAGAAAGATCTGCTTGCTATCCATTCAAGTGTGTCATATACATACAAAACGCTAAGCATGCGTTTTAATCGAGACACAGTAAACATAGAGGAGAGGAGGAGGGTGTGCAAGAGAAAAAAAGAACAAAGAAAAAAAGAAAAGAAAAAGAGACGTGGGAAAAAAACAGGCCTACAAACTTGTTGCTGAAATGCGTGATAAAGATTTTGCTGACAATCTCTTAACTGGCAGCATAGCAGAAAAACTCAGCATGCACAAACTTGACAAAATGTGGCTTCTACCACGATTCCACTTCAAAGCAATAGAATATTTGATTTCTGTTGACGCCTTTGATGATGCAGAGGAGGCAAAGAGGCTTGTAGATGTGCTTATAGCCAGAAAAGCATCAAGAGTTAAAACACAAACGCAAGAATGTCAAAGTGACTCGGATGACAGCATGGACTTGGACTAGACTATAACGGAGACTCTGAAGTACAGTGTACCTAAAGTGCATATATAAGCACTGATCACATTACATAAAGCCTTAGGCGGTTAAGCACGTAAGCTCTTGAAGCCGTTCTGTGATTCGTTTTAGAACGACGCATAAACAATGAGATGAATAGATTTACATAACAATGTTATATTCATTATCAGCCAATCATAAAGCGTCTTCAATAGGCCTACATGCTGTCTGTCTTGAGCTTCACTGTTAAAATATTTGTAGGCATTTTGGCAATTAGTTGTTATGGTTAATGTACTCTAACATCAATAGCGTTTAACAAGTCTTTTTTTCTTCTCAGTCTTACTGGAGGTTATAATAACTTTGGAGCCCCCCCTTAAGAAGCTATAATAACTTTCGGAGCCCCCCCCTTGATATCTCCCCCCCCCCCCCTCAGAGTATTTAATGAACATTCCCTAATACTTGATTCGGAGAGACTGAAGCGTTATTGATTCTCCCCTTACATCTCATTATGTTGTCATCGTCAATAAATAGACCGAACTGCTTGACGATAATCCTTCAGTTCAGACAAACTAAACACAAACTCATCAGCCTCTAACCTCCTCCGCAGGCATCTCTAATTTTCGAAGAAATCAGATTTAAAAAATCGTGAATTGGGTTACCTGATTTCTTCAAAAAATAGAGATGCCTGCGGAGGAGGCTAATCAGCCTCGCAATCCCAGTTTATACCGAGTAGGTTTACCACGTTTAACTCCTTGTTATCACTGCCTGATCCGGTCGTTGACTTTGTATACGTATCGTCGTCTTCGGTGATCACTGTAGACTCAGTAGGGCGGTTCAGTATTCCAGCGTTAACTTAGCCTTCTATTCGATTTATCCGGTCGAGTAGCTTAGGCGAATTGGAATCCATTTCCGTAAATTAAAACTCCCCTCGGACATCACCTTCGCAGTTTATTAAATATCAAACGCCTTTGATTCGTTCTCCGTCGACATACAAGCATTTATTTATCAAGTCTACCAGTTCGGGATAATCGGCCTTGTATGAGTTCAAATGATGCAATACAATACAATACATTTTTATTAGCAGTACCATATACATAAATGGTATTGCCTAATATAATATCAATTATTGTTATAACAATTTATTTTATAACTCGTGATAATAATGTATCTCGCCGTTCAGAAGCTTCGTATATGAAATGACTTAACCTTTTACATATAAAATTAAATGGGTCAACATTGTTGAAGAAAAAGAGGATCTTGTCAATATCTTGCAGTTTAGAGAAGTTGTTACAATATTTACTAATATCATTAAATAATGTTTTACTCAAGTCAGCATATGAGACACAGATGAAAAAGAAATGATTTTCATCTTCCACATCTGTTGATAAACAGCACTCACAGCTTCTTAGTTCTCTTGGAATTTTAGGCTGTGCGTGTCTACCAACTTCTACACGTAAATTATGGTTTCCTATTCGGAATTTAGCTAAAATTCTTCTGTGTTTCATATTTTTAACAAGATCATAACAATTAGAACTATTTGTATCTGTTTTGAATAAAATGAAAGCTTTGTGTTTAATTGAATAAGCTTCATTTGATGTAATTTGGATACTTTTGTAATTTTCAAATTTATATCAGATACATTTTTTTTCATTAATTTATGTTGATCGAGATCAGGGGGTCTTGTATTTGGTATCTGCTGGAATGTTTCTAAAATCTTATATATGGAGGTCATGAAGCTCGATTTATTAGACGACGCAAGGATGTTTGAAATATATAAACATTGTTTGGCAATACTATCTTCGGGGAGGGTTTGAAGATGCATCCAGAAGTGTAACATATTCCGGTAAATCAATGATTTCAATGATAATCTTCCAACTTCATTCCGAGTAGCCACATTAGGGGCTCGTTTGTTTAACCCAAGATAATATTTAAAAATCTGTGAATGAAGTCTTTGAACTGGGTCTATCTCCCACTTTTGAAAATTGATGCTGTCATAAGCTCCCCATATTTCTGAGTTATATAATGAAATAGGTGAAATATAGTGTTAAATAATTTGTTGCATATTTTAATAGGAAGTTTGGAAATCCAGATAACGTTTTGTCGCAAAAATTGAACGTCTTGTTTTTTCAATAGATTTTTGTTTAGATTTTGAAAAACTACCGTTACTTGAGATCGTGGATCCTAGGTATGTATATTCAGGGACAATATCAATCTGTGAAGCCTCTAAAAAGAATTTATGTTTTTCTATAGTTGATTTTCTACATTGTTTCTGAAAAATAACGGCTTTAGTCTTTATTAAATTGACTGACATCATCCAATCCTTACAATATTGTTGTAAAGAATCAATGCTTCTTTGAAGGCCCGTGGCACTAGTAGAAATTAGTACCAAATCATCTGCATATAATAAGGAATTTAGTAGTGAGCCGTTTGGCATAGTAATCGGGTCTAGGCCATCAGTATTTTGAAGAATCGATGGGAGATCGTTTAAATTCACAAAGTGTGACTTGTGGCGGTTGTCTTTTCCCACCTTTGTTGAATGACATTTATCTCTCAACACCTCATTGAGATAAACGGATTAGTGATTATCGCGATACTTGAATAAATGGCCACGCTCGTGGCAAATTAATCCCAAGCTGGGTGGTGTCGCGTAGTTGATGTCTTCATTCACCAAACTGAGCTCGACGCTGGCATACAAAGCACATATTGAGGCTGTGATTACACAGTAGCTTTTCTGGGCGCAACATAAATAGAGATTAAATAACAAAGGTGATAATTGATTATGATATAGGTGGTCAATTTTTGAGCCTAATTTCTAACATGTACTCTAAATCTGAATGTTGTATCAAGTCAGATAATATGAGATCTGATTTTTTTAAGTACAATAGAGGGGTACGTCAAGGATGTATTTTAAGTAACTTCTTTAGCAAACCAGGGTGCCAAACCGAATCAAATGCTTTTCGGAAATCTACAAAACAACCAAATAATTTTCCTTTTGGTGTATTGGTGACATATTTGTCAATCAGAGTGTGTACAGAAAATATATGATCAGCTGTTCTATTACCTGGTACAAAACCAATTTGTGAGAGATGTAAAAGTTTCTTGCTTTTTAGCAGGGTGTGCAGTCTTTTATTAAGAATAGAACAAAATAGATGCAAAATAGATGCAAAATAGTTGACCCCAACACAGCGGGGGAAGGTCGCAGACCAAACACCAATCTGGTGAATATCAAGTGTTCAATTTCACTGTCAAGCTTGTCAGGATCCTTGAACCACAGAAAGCAGAGGCAGACTGCACCGTTTGCAACGCGTGTGCTGATTGGCTGGCAGTACTTAAGCCGCTGATAGGTGCATAATCTTAATGAGATAGGTGACGAATTTCATTACTTCATTAAGTGTAATAATAGCAAATTGGTAAATCTTAGAGATAATTTCATTAGTAATGTACTAGATACAAACAGTGCCTTCAATAGTTCCCTACCTCCCTCCCCAAGTTACCTGTGTGTAGTTCAGTTCATCGTCATATCGAGTGTGATAATATACAATTGTGTTGTATGTTTTTTTTTCATGTTTTCTTTCTTTTTTCGTTATTAGTTTGACCCATATTATACTGTCTATAAAAATATATTTCGGGATACCAGACTCGATTAGTTTTTTCTTCTAAGCTACTTCTGGTATCCCAATACTCTAACTATGGCAATTACATTTAGTACACTTCATGTAACTACAAGACAGAGTAGGAATAAAGACTTGTTGTTGTTGTTGTTGTAGATTTAGTCAGCGAGATCTGTTCCTATACTGTTTAGCAATGAAGGATAATTCAATTATGAAAAGTATAGCAAAATATTGTTATGACTTTACTGATTTTTTTAATGATTGTATTAGTAAGGGATTGTAAGTTTATTTGTTATCGTAATTATGTTGTTGTTGTTGCTATCTTTGTATCAAAATGTACCACTGGTGGTATCTTTGAATGAATAAATAAATTCTTATATTGGCTGATGACAGCGAACGGAAACACACTCAGTACCGCATATGTACTAATTTCATGCAGACTGTTTAGAATATCGATACTTTCCAAAATTGAGGAAGAAATAAATAAACACCCGGTCTTGCCGATACCAATTCTCAGGAATTCTGATGCTATAGATCGATGCCATGTGGTTATCGCAAACACAAGCACAAACACTACATGACAGGAGAGACTCGACAGGAGATCGTCGCATCAGCCCCATTTCCGGCTTAAACAATGACTAGAGTTCCAAATTGAAAAGTCTACAACGTATTATATCCAGGGTAGAAACGAAATGTTACAAACATTAAATTGTCCAAGAACCAAACATTTAATATACATAGTCATTTGAGCAGGAGTTATCTATATCGATCTGAAATAATTTATATTTTTTTATAATTATAATTATAATTTATATTATATGACCGGCAGTCCTTCCCCGTGCAAATGTAGCGTTGGTCGATCTTAGTACTTTTACGCACACGACTATAGCCTAAGGGGTTACTCGCTGTAGCTGGGCCAAACACCACAAATACACAGTCGGAGACCTGGATAACAGGCTGAGCATTTCCAGCAGAGCGCAGCACACTTCTCAGTTCTTGTCGAATGTCATTGCTGCATGGAAATGACGACAAGTCGGGTGTTAGGATTGTCACGACAGGATTACCACCTTCCTTCGTTTCTTCGGCGTGTTTGCACTTAAACTCCTTTAAACGGTGAGAGTTGTGGTGCACAGACCGACTCGCTTTACAGTCTTCTTGAGTGCACAACCAAATATCTCCGTTCTTGACTACGAAACAACGTAACGATTGTCGCGATTGCTGGTGCGGACTGAAAACACACCCGCAGATACTTCGACGGCAGGAGAAAGTACTTCTTTTGCTTCTTGGAAGCTGGTTCGAAAGTACCACCTAGCGACAAGCCACAAGTTACAAACTTCGGTGGCTTCGACCTATTAAAGTACTCAGCATTACATCCAGGGCAGGAACCGCGACCACTCCGGCTCATCGTTGTAATAATAGATGATAAATCGAGCTGGATAAATCGAATGTATAAAATAACTTAGAACTGGTTAGCTTTTGCAGAAGTACGTACGTGCGCGTTCTGTTTAGTGGGAGTTTTAGCTACTAACCAATCAACGACAACCTAACAAATTTAGTGTGCGCTCATTGGTTGACCACCGACGACCACCGGATATAGACGAAAGACCAATCACAAACAACCTAACAAACGGTGAAGCTTAACTGGAAAGCGAAGCATATCTTGATCAGATTCCCTTATACTAATCATGTGAAAAGCCTTCTCGATATCGGCTGTTAGCGCCACAGGATTCCATCTAAAATTGACGAGTATATCAAACAATTTCGGTACGAAATTAGGTCCCGTTTCTAAGCAATCGTTTATAGACAATTCACCGTCCCTAGACTTCGCTGACCCATCGTACACGAATGTAATGAACGTTATCAACGTTGTTCGCTTCGTTCTCTTTCGGTTCAGGAACTCGCGCGATGATACTCTTCTCTAGCTGATCCTTTATTATGTTGTCATACTTGCACAACTCCCCTTCAATCGATTGTAACTCATGTTGTAGTTGTTAGAACACATAGACTGACCCTCCTCCTTCCAAGGTAATCCCACTTCGTATCGTCCGCCGTTTTGGCGAATTTCCGGTTTAACAAATGGCTTCTCTAAATCTTCGCTTGCCCTCTCCCTTATGCCGATCGACTCCGTCTCCCCAAATCCTTTGAGTGTGTTCGTTAACATGTTATCCTTACTTAGGGGGTCCAAGACATCGCGCTGTCCTTCGATTATCAAATTTGAGTGAGTTGTTTCACGGTCAGCTGATCCCTCAACTGGGCCTGACAAGAGCCATCCAAGCTTACTGCTCAGAGCAATTGGGCCATTCACTCCTCGCTTCGTATCTCCGTTGACAATGTTCCAGTAAAAGTCAGACCCAATCAAAAGATCAATAGACCCTACAGAATCGCTCAAGTCGTCGGCCAACTCCAGTCCCTCTAAGTGTCGATAATCCACGTAAACCTTACACGGCAAAGCTGAGCAGATCACTGGGAAGGTCAAAGCAGTTATCTCGATTGACTGTCCAATTCTAGGTTTATGCAGACGCAACTTCAGGCTTGTGTGTACCGAAATCACCATTTTGTTATATATTAAACCGTGTTATATAATTGTATTAGAAACTGGCATTATATAACCATTCCTACCGAATGGAACCGACTATAGGTAACAGTGGAACACTAGACACAGTGGAACACTAGGCACAGTGGAACACTAGGCACTGTGGAACACTAGGCAGAGAGGAACAGTAGAACACTAGGCACAGAGGAACAGTAGAACACTAGGCACAGAGGAACAGTGGAACACTAGGCACAGAGGAACAGTGGAACACTAGGCACAGAGGAACAGTGGAACACTAGACACAGAGGAACAGTGGAACACTAGGCACAGAGAAACACTAGGCACAGAGGAACAGTGGAACACTAGACACAGAGGAACAGTGGAACACTAGGCACAGAGGAACAGTGGAACACTAGGCACAGAGGAACAGTGGAACACTAGGCACAGAGGAACAGTGGAACACTAGGCACAGAGGAACAGTGGAACACTAGGCACAGAGGAACAGTGGAACACTAGGCACAGTGGAACAGTGGAGCACAGTGGAACAGTGGAACACTAGGCACAGAGGAACAGTGGAACACTAGGCACAGAGGAACAGTGGAATACTAGGCACAGAGGAACAGTGGAACACTAGGCACAGAGGAACAGTGGAACACTAGGCACAGAGGAACAGTGGAACAGTGGAACACTAGGCACAGAGGAACAGTGGAACACTAGGCACAGTGGAACAGTGGAACACTAGGCACATAGGAACAGTGGAACACTAGGCACAGAAACAGTGGAACACTAGGCACAGAGGAACAGTAGAACACTAGGCACAGAGGAACAGTGGAACAGTAGAACACTAGGCACAGAGGAACAGTGGAACACTAGGCACAGAGGAACAGTGGAACACTAGGCACAGAGGAACAGTGGAACACTAGGCACAGAGGAACAGTGGAACAGTGGAGCACAGAGGAACAGTGGAACAGTGGAGCACAGAGGAACAGTGGAGCACAGAGGAACAGTGGAGCACAGAGGAACAGTGGAACACTAGGCACAGAGGAACAGTGGAACACTAGGCACAGAGGAACAGTGGAGCACAGTGGAACAGTGGAACACTAGGCACAGAGGAACAGTGGAACACTAGGCACAGAGGAACAGTGGAACACTAGGCACAGAGGAACAGTGGAACACTAGGCACAGAGGAACAGTGGAACACTAGGCACAGAGGAACAGTGGAACACTAGGCACAGAGGAACAGTGGAGCACAGTGGAACAGTGGAACACTAGGCACAGAGGAACAGTGGAACACTAGGCACAGAGGAACAGTGGAACACTAGGCACAGAGGAACAGTGGAACACTAGGCACAGAGGAACAGTTGTACACTAAGTATAGAGTAACAGTGGCCACAGTGGCGCAAAGGAACTTCGTTTGAAATCGAACGAGTGATTACGGTTTGTATTCAAGGCCAAAATTATAGAATACGAAATTCTATCACCACTTGATCATATTTGGCCCTCGTAGCCCTAACAGTGCGTGTATAGCAGTGTACCTGACCCCAGAAAGAAAAACGGGTCGAAAAACGCGCGATTGTAGAAGAAAAATGACTGTTTTCAGTTGAGATTTATGGACGCTAACTGAAAAGTAACGTTTCTAACCAAGTATTAATGATGCTATCGGAGAAGTAACATTTTAAAAGCCAATTAGGGTTTTACTGAAAAATAACGTTTTCAACTAACAATTCATTGTTTCGCTACCTGATAATGACTAACATACGGTTCCAATGTATTGTCTGGGTGGGTTAGGCGTAAAAGAGAATTGAGATTATATTCTCTCGTGAGGCCAATACTGGAGTATGCCGTACGAGTCTGGTGTCCCTACCTTGTCAAATACATTACTGTCCTAGAGAAAGTGCAAAGGAGAGACTCCAGACTCGCCCTTAGACAGAAAAAAGGGGAAATGAGCTACGAGGAACGATGCAACATACTGGGTTGGCCAACCCTTTAATTGAATGCTATACGACAGTCTTTTATATCAACAAACTAGATTTACTGACTTTTTTGGACTGGCACCAAAGTGCACTAGAGCAAACCACAGCTATAAGCTACGCATTAAATCTGCAAATGTAACTGTTACAAATACTCATTTTTTTGTTAGAACTATCAGCGAGTGGAATAACTTACCTGGTACAATAGTTGAAGCAGGAAGTTATAAACATTTTAGGGCAAGACTTACATCTTTTTAGAATAGTTAACAGACACTTCAGCCTTTGTTAGCACTTAATATTTTAACTATATATTATATATCTTTTCTTTTTAATCTTGTATTATTGTTTTACGTACCATGGTTGTTTTTGTCAGTGATTTAATTTTGTTAGGGAATCGTTCATAGGCCTAACCTCTTGATTTCCTTGGGGTGTTTCTTCTTTTTTTTCACAGTATCAGTTCTACGTAATTAATGATCATTGTCGATTTTGAATCCGTATTTCATTGTGAATACGTTTTTCCTTGCACCTTGAATAAACTATGTACGTATGTATATTTACTGACCGAGCCGAGGAATACAGTACAGGGCCAAATACCGTTTGACATTTTGAGGTTTTGTATATGAGTGGAACACTAGGCACAGGGGAACAGTGGAACACTAGGCACAGGGGAACAGTAGAACACTAGATACAGAGGAACAGTTGAACACTAAGTATAGAGTAACAGTGGACACAGTGGATCAGTGGCGCAAAAGAACTTCGTTTGAAATCGTACGAGTGATTACTGTTTGTATTTAAGGCCAAAATTATAGAATACGAAATTCTATCACCACTTGATCATATTGATTTTGAAATCTAAGTTTTTCAAGGGCTTTTGGCCCACGTAGCCCTAATAGTGCGTGTATAGCAGTGTACCTGACCCCAGAAATCATCATAGTAAAATTAAAAGAAAAAAGACAATTAGTAATAAGCAGCAAATACTTTGTGAAAGCGTGGAATTATGGCCGCTTTCCTTTCAAAACTACTTATAAACGTCACGTGATCGAGTGCAGATAGAGCACATCGAAATGAGTCAAAGTACGAATTTTACGAGTTATACCTTGTCAGGAGCCCATTACCTCTTGACCTTGTGTATATAGTACTAACATACAGACGCCCGCCCACCCCCCGCCCCGCCAGCCATATAAACGCCTGTAAAATTTCCCGACTTTGCGAGCCTGCAGCTTCGCTCCCATACTGATCATACGGCATCAAAAACAGTCTTAGGGGCCATTTTTAGATCGATCAATATGAGTCCGCAATGAATAGACCGTTCGCTAGATCGATCTACGACCGATCACAGATCGTTCAGCGAGTGTTCACACTTGACACATATTTGGCTTTAGATCGATCTCGGATAATTGTGAAATTCTTCGTATTTTGTTTTATAACCCTTCCCATCAGTCGTTCTTGCTTTTAGTTGCAATGAGTTCGACCAAAAGTAGTAAAAATAGGAGAACTTAAAAAGCATTTGGAATATAGACAAATTAACTGATAGATCGACAGATGAATGTCTCGGCAGAGCACCCTTTTCTGAAGTGATAAGACTGTCCATACTGTACTACAATACATTAGTAAGGGTTTAATCATAGCATTGTAAAATATTAAGACACGTTCCTTAAATGGAAGATGCGACTTAATGTTCTTACGGGATACCGATTCCTTTAGATATCGTTTAACGAAGGTTCTCTGTATAATCAGTAGTTTAAGTTCAGTTTCTCATCAAAATCTAGGGCAGTTTTGCGTGTTCCACCTGCTCTACTTTATTACCATTTGTATAAACAAACAATGAGATATGCTGCACTAAATATAGATAAAAGCGCACTGGCTGAGCAGATAGATGACACGAAAGAGAATAGTGAAAAAATAAATCCATACGTGACCACCGAAGTTTGTTTGCAGTGTGAGATTTTTACATTGTTATTTATATAGAGTAAACCAAAAAATCTTCATACATTCGTTGTATTCCTCGGCTCGGTCAGTAAATATACATACGCGTCCATAGTTTATTCAAGGTGCAAGGAAAAACGTATTCACAATTAAATACGGATTCAAAATCGACAATGATCATTAATTACGTAGAACTGATACTGTGGGAAAAAAAGAAACACCCTGAAGGAAATCAAGAGGTTAGCCCTATGAACGATTCCCTAACAAAATTAAATAACTGACAAAAACAACCATAGTACGTAAAACAATAATACAAGGCTAAAAAGAAAATATATATAATATATAGTTAAAATCTTAAGTGCTAACAAATATTCTAAAAATATGTAAGACTGTCGTATAGCATTCAAATAAAGGGAGATATAGTATTCGTTTTTCAAGGGTTGGCCAGTATGTTGCTTCGTTCCTCGTAGCTCATTTCCCCTTTTTTCTGTCTAAGGGCGAGTCTGGAGTCTCTCCTTTGCACTTTCTCTAGGACAGTAATGTATTTGACAAGGTAGGGACACCAGACTGGTACGGCATACTCCAGTATTGGCCTCACGAGGGAATATAATCTCAATTCTCTTTTACGCCTAACCCACCCAGACAATACATTGGAACCGTATGTTAGCCATTATCAGGTAGCGAAACAATGAATTGTTAGTTGAAAACGTTATTTTTCAGTAAAATCCTAATTGGCTTTTAAAATGTAAAACGCTTCATCATTCAGGGTGTGTCAAATTGTTTTGTTTTCAGTGACATCAATTGCATATATTTTTGACAAATTGTTCAAGCAAGCAACCGTGAATGACAATCTAGGCCTGCTGGTGTACGTTGGATCAAACTAGTGATCTGATCGGCTATCAAATAAAAACTAACTATAAAGAAGCAAAGCTAAGACCGATACAACATAGAATTTTGAAATTAGTGGTACAATATTTCGGCTGGCCACACCAGCCTTCTTCAGGTACAATGAAGAAAATTTATTGGGACTGCATTTTGCATCAGTTATTTATATTTTCTAATTATGAGATCCTACTGAAAAAATGAATGAGTTGTGCATTTTTTCCTAACTGGAGGAAATTTCACATCGAAATTCAAAGTATGGGATATTACCTGACATCCGCCCTGTGAAGTGTACCACGTGACCCATTTTGGCCAATGAGAGCACGCGGAAATTTATCGGTGGTTTATAATTAACAATTATTCACCGAAGTGGTGGTGAATAGTGGTGGATATTTACCGAGGCGCTGTTTAGTATATAGAGTACCACACATTAGTGAATAGCCAACACCAAATAGTTATTTTATTTTCTGTCAAATGGACAAAAACTTGCGCAAGGTGATCGCGGCTTCGCTCGGAGGTGAATATGAAATCATATTCACTGTTTTAGTAGCCAATCATAGCGCGCGAAAAGTGATATTCACTGGTGTGGTATATAATAATATGAAATATACGACTGACCGCAAAGTCTAATAAATAAGGAACATTTCCCCTTGTAAATAGTCCACTCGTATGTCCATGTGAGACCGATGGAATGGGATATGTTCAACTGAGAAGCTATCCAGATCGAGCAGTTTGAGCTCGCAATGCATCTTGGCTGGATAAGATTCTTTATGTAAAGACCACTGGCGTAGCTGTTTGTAGTTTTTTCTTAACTGGTTCACCTCGTTAATATTTTACTGAGTCAATAGAAGCTTTCGAAATGTCACAACAAAGAAAATATGAGCTTTGAAATCGTAGCCCATTTCCCCTAGCCGTTCAGTCACACCCTGTCGCAATAATCAGGGAATCTGAACTAACAAAATGATTCCACTACTACACTTCGGGGAATAATTGTTAATTAATCACGTCTCTGCCCTCGCTCACGAAATTTTCACTTGCAAATGGTTTTCGAGCTATAACAGCCAATTTAATTCGAGGCTAAATATTTCATTTCGAGTTAACATTAGCAGTATATACTAAAACAGTTATCCATCGAAATGTATGTGATCACTGGTGCGTATGTTATCGTGTCGCAGAAAATTTGGGAATTTGGTTTCACTTGCTATTGTACTAAAGTTTGTGAAATTAGAAAAAAAGGCATCATTGCTCTCCTGAATTCCCCTGAAAATATCAGTTTGCCAGTTATAAAATATACCACGCATAAAGTCTCTTTTATATACAGAAAAACTTGATTGAAAACTGAATTGAATACTTTGAAAAATTGATATTGCAATATGATCGTTATATCCGCTCTTACCACAAAAGGCACAGTTTAGCAATTTGCAGTGTTTACAATGCAGTGTTCAGCAATCTTCCCAACCGGACAGCGCACATTCTAAACTGAAACATCCATATTATGATGACGCAACAACATTTTATTTGAAGCATTCCTAATGTCATTGTTAATTATAATGTGCTGCAAGCAAACGGCTGGATCCCATGGTTATTTTTTGAACTCATATAAACAATTGAAACTGTTTATTAAGAGAAAATAACGAATGCGCGAATAACTGTAACTGTTTTCTATAATTGAAAATACGTGAAAATCATTGTTTTACGCGCCGGGGTGACACCACTCATTTTCTTTCAGAAGCTTTTTCCATATATCCAACAGAATTACACATGTGTTCGGTGTGTCTATTTCATACAGCAGAGGTCAACTTGTTTCTTGAATATTGCTGACATAACTTCTGCCTCATGGTTGTGAGAGGCAAGAGCTTTCTTAATATCTGGCAAGATTTTCTTTCTTAGTTTTAGGATGACCATTTTTTCTTCACAACAAACACAGACTGATTGCACAAAGTTATAGCTCTCAAGCAATAGATCATTTGTTATGTCCTTCCCAACGACTCGCAGATGTGCAATAACTTCCTCAAAAACAAAGTACTCAGCGTCGGTCATCGAACTTTCCCTCAGCTTTTCTCCCCTTGATTTAAGAAATTCAGAAGTATTCATGCTTGCCGTTTTCTGAAAGGTACATTTTTGCCTTTTCCGTGGAGCGCAATCAGAGTTTATATGTCTAGTGTGTTCACCAAATGGATTTGAACAGCCTTTACATCTACATTGCTCTCCACAGTTTACACGCATCAGTAAGCATTTACATCTGCTGGAATAACTTCCTGGGGCGTTGTTACAAATATTCCTGGTCTCACCAACAGAACCCTTCTTATTCACTCCACATGCGCACGAGAATCTTGGCCGGCTTTCCTTTGATGATTGCTCCAGATCTGTCTTTAGGCGTTCTGACTTCCCCGTTTTAAGATGTACGTAGTCGTAATGACCGCAGCCGGCACTGTTGAAGGACACACAAAGAGATGGCACTTCCCTCAGTTGGTATGTTGGAAGAACAGGAAGAACGGGATAGTTTTCTAGCGAAGAGAAAATTACAATAGGCCTCCTCAAAATATTACTCATCCCCAGTACCATTAGATTGCCCAGTTCACCAATAAAATGTCCCGGTTCTTTAAACTTCTCCACTTCTTCATTAAAATCATCTGCCGTAAGAAATTTTTCATATTCCTTTCTCCTTTCCACTTTCCATTCTGCCACTGTCAGAATCCACAACTCTTTCGTCATCTCATTTTCACTCGTGTTTAATACTTTCAGTTCAGATAAGATATCTAAATCTTCTTCATTAAGCCCTCCATCGTCTCTTAGCCTACATATATTTCTTGCAACAGCTCTGAAACAACAGTCGCCATCCTTAGAAATGCTTTGTCTCGTCATCGACCAACTCTGCAAAATGTTGTCTATTCGCTCGTCATGTTCCTCAACATCTTGGTTGTTCTCAAATGTGGCATTGAAAAAACTGTTTATACGAAATTTTGCTCGACTTACTAATACTTGTTAAGCTGTTGTAAATTCCCATCTTGTTTTGAGCTTTATTCAACACATCTATGGCATCAGCTTTGCTTAATGGACCCTCTGCTACAGAGCGGGAAACAGACGCTTCCAAGACCGAGACTGGAGAGGGATCATCTATGGCGATACCAAACGTTTCGCATGGGTTTTCTAAGGAAGATTGTCCTTTTTGTAGGATTCTGCGTTTTGCGTCATTCACACACTTTTTTTCGGGAATTTTGTTCTCTGGATCGTTTTTGTTGTTTATTCTATCAAAGATGATCATCAATAAGGCGTAAGCAAGACGGACGCCCACTTTACTGGCACCAAACAGACTGTTTAGCCAACGATGCAGCGCTTTATTTCTATTCGTTCCTCTTCCTGGTGCGATGCCTAGGAGGTAGTGTTAAATTGAAATTTGCATGTGAAATGTAACAGAGATTCCGTTTCCTTTTTTTTTGCTCAAAAAAAGGAAACTCCGGGACAATTACATTATCAGGAAACTGCGATAACAAAATTCACCGTACGATACAATATATATGTCCGTAGTCGTGAATTTTATTATCAATTTTAAAAGACACTCGTGTTATTTATACCAAATATCCGACTACAAACCATGGTCTCATCAGCACCATGAAATCATGGGCATCGATTTACACTCTTTTGTTTGGCGAAATACGATGAGGAAACTATGATTGAAACACACGTCCAAAGCTTCATCTGCATGCAGTTTCACTGAATGAATTACGAACAACGGCTTTTAGAGTAGATCTGAACTGAACTTTTATGTTTTGTCCTATAAATTGAAATGTTATAACTGTCATCGCCGGCATGTTATGCTCATTAGCTTCTTTTGTTACCAACATCGCTGCATGTCATTTTTTTTTTTATTTGAATCTTTGGCGTTGCAAACCATCAATAGGCTGCTTGACTATAGCGCCTTTAAAAACGTGCCGGAAGACAGAAAGAAGCAAATATCTTTTAAAAAACGTAATGATTAAATTTTGTTTTGACACAAAGTTATAGGATTTCTACTCAACTCTATATGTTGCATTCATAGAGCAAAACAGGCAAATTCAGTTCAGATCGATATCTACTTAAAACGTTGATTATTGGTTACTTTAGTCCTATCGCGGGGCAATAACAAGATTTACAAACGCTTAAATTATGGGAAGCCTGTGGCTTGTGCGAAGTGCAAAAGCTTTGACCTATATAACTATATCGGGTGCATTATGGGTAGGAGTAAGTTCATTAAAATGCAACTACAGCCGATATCCGCGCGCGTTTGCAAATCACCATAGCGTAAGACTTGTGTAGTTGGTTTAAAGTTCAAGAATTTATCTAGAATGTAGAATATATATAGTTATATAGTTGAGGTGCCGGGGGTCACATTTTTTGCACTTTGCTGTAAACTTGTGTGGCGGCATTTCTCGAGGTTTTGATGGATTTCAATTCAATGCGCTATATAGGAAAAGAACGTGCTCTTCATTTTCTTGGAAATGGTCTACTTATTTGGAACGGAAATAGCCGACAAAGCCTCTTTTATCTAATAGAATGTTTCAAATAAAGAAATCATGGGTTATTTCTCAGACAAAGAAATTATGAGATACGGAAAGGCCAGAAAAGTAAAAAAATGGGAGGTGCGTTATTACAAGCACACAAGACGAGTGCATATATAGAGACATGTATATAATTACCGAATTTTATCGTTGCGTGACTGAATGAAACGCCATCCTACCCCCCTTCCACCTAAAGAGTCACAAGAGGGATAAATGCCCGTAGATATATTTAGAGAAAAAAAATTCAATTGAGTTATTCCATTGTGGGCTTTCAAAATACTTTGATGGCAGTAACTAACAGGGTTGCCATGTGTTTATACATGGAGAGAACCAGTTTACTTGGTGCCGACAATTTCAACACTGTACGCACCTGATAAGCAGCCTTTTCGCATGTGCTCCATGACGTTCCTAACTTCTTTTAAAGCGTCCTCTGAAAGCACTGTCCTCCCTGAGTTGTTTTCGACATTGCTCCACTTCTTTATAAAATGTTCTGCATTCCTTATTAGTGTATTAGGATCTGGGGTTGGCTTTGATCGAGTCTCTCCAAGGTCTGTGGGATCTCTGAATATCAGACGGAGATCCTGTATGCACCTCCAGTGAAATGGATGGCGTTTCGATATTTTGATACTGATTCTTTGAAAAGCGTGAAAAAGATCTAGCTAAACGACAAGTTCTTGTCCAAACACTCCCTTCAATTTATTTCTCCAGTGACAGCAGTTGTCCACGTAAAACTCATCAACAACCTTCCCTTGAGCACAAAGCCTCTTATATAAGCCTTCAAGGAGACATCGAACTTTATCAAATGACTGACTCTGAGTTAGTTGCCACGTCATCACCTGCCCATTTTCATTCAAAACACAGAATAGTGTGTCGTACTGTTTTACCCATTTTCCGTCTTCTTGTCTTTCGTATCCAATGTTAGTCGTCACTTCAAAAGTGTGGTCACAGCTTAGCCACCCTTCCTCGATTGATGTGGAAGACATCCGTTCAATAAGAAGCTTTTCATATGTCTCAAAGTAGTGAAGAAAAAAATTGGTGATCATTTTGCGACCAGGACACTCACGCGACTGGTTAAACTCCGGGAAACTAGTATCAAATACCACAGGATGTTTTGTACTGTAAACTTCAAAATCTTCTAAAAACCGTCTTTCAGCGTTCAAATGTCGCATGTAGCCTCGTTCAACCAATATATCATGCACTTGAACAAATGTCATTCTATTCCGGATCATGATTACAATATTATCTATAAGCTCTGTTGTCATTCCAGTTTTGTGCGATAGAAGATAAGGTATCATTGCTTGTGTTCCAATTTTATCTAGAATAGCGGGGTCGTGTCCAGCTATCTCATGTCCTGCCCGACAACAGTACTCTCGACTCACTATCAAAACAGTGCCGGACATTCCGTAAATGCTTCTCGGTGTGTGACGCCTCGAACGACCATCTTTCCATCCAGAGTTCCTTAGATAGTTTGTGACTTCGACGCATCTAGGACATTCTACTTCGTCTGGAAAGTACTGTGGAAGTTGAACGAAAGGATCCCAAATGATGAGATTGGGAAGGACAACTCATAGGAATTCGGGAAACCAGCAGTAGTTCTTGTCACAGCCAATATATTCTCAGTTGGCTCAACTGGGGATGATAAATGTCGTAATAGCAGTTTTTTTCGGATTGCTCTTTACGTTTACGTTTATTACTGAACAACGCTTTCGCATCGAGTCCAGGACCAAATCAAAATAAAATGTTACTTATTTACAATCTTTGGTCAACAAAATCCTGATAATAGTAAATATTACAATGATAGTCGAAATATAGAATTACGATATGAATCCAAATAAATGGAATGAATAAAGATAATTAATTAAATAAATGTAATAAAATGCAAGAAAATAATAAGTAAAAACCAATGCTAATAAAAAATATATATAAGTACAGTACTTAATTATTACGTGGAAAGTTATTACAGATGTGAGATTTAGTTGAGCTAGTAAATTTACATAATTAAGAGATCTTATATTAATGGGGATAGAGTTCCAATCTGTTATGGTCCTAGGGAATAAGCTAAATAGGTAGTAATCATGGTGTGCAGTTGCTTGAATGAATGTAGTGTTTGAATGATTTCTGGTTGTACGTGTTGAGTAACAAAAATAGTTAGGAATAGGTAATGCAATTAAATTGTGTAAAGCTAAGTAAAGTATGTTTAAACGGTGAGCAAGCCTTCTATCTTTAAGTGTTTCTAGTTGGAGTGTTTTCTGCATGTTGGTGACACTGGAGGTCCAACTATGGTCATTTTTGATGAATCTCACAGCGCGTCTTTGGACAGCTTCAATAGATTTGATCTGGTCTTGTCTGTATGGGTCCCACACAGCTGATGCATATTCGAGATGTGGGCGTACGATTGTAACATAAGCTGCACGCTTAGTTTGTTCACAACACGAGTATAAATTACGTTTAACAAATCCAAGTGTTGAGTTCGCTTTGTTTACGATGTTGTTTATGTGAGAGTTCCACCGAAGATCATCTGACAGCATGACGCCAAGGTAAGGATGTTTCTTTACTGATGAGAGTTTCTGATTGTATAAGGAATAGTCTTTTAATATTGGCGACTTGTTTCTGTAGGCTGACATCTTGTAGCACTTGGTGGGATTAAACACCATTTGCCAGTCCTTAGCCCATGAACCTAATTTATCTAAGTTTCTTTGTAATGCAAGAGTATCATCTTCACAGTTGATTTTGTGATACAGTAAAGCATCATCAGCAAATAGCCTCAGTGTGCCCTCTAAATTATCGTGTATGTCGTTAATAAATAATAGGAACATCAGTGGTCCAAGGACTGTACCTTGAGGTACACCTGATGTTACCAGCACTTCTTTAGATGTTACTCCATCCACAACGACCCTTTGCGATCTATTGGTAAGCCATGATGTGATCCACGAGATAGTATTCCCCTGGATAACATAATGATGTAGTTTATGGATTAGGCGTTGGTGTGCTACTTTATCAAATGCTTTGCTGAAGTCGAGGATATGGATGTCTATTTGATCTCCTTTGTCAATATTCCTTGCCAGATCTTCAATAGTTAGTTGTAATTGTGTTTCGCATGAGTGGTTTTTGCGGAAACCATGTTGATTTTTGAACAATATATTAAAACTATTTAGGTGGTGCATTATGTTCCTATAAATAACATGTTCCATAAGTTTACATAATACGGAAGTTGAGGATACTGGTCTGTAGTTACTAGGATCGTGTGTAGAGCCTTTCTTGAATATGGGTACAACATTAGCATTACACCATTACACCAGTAGTTGACCTGTACTATATGACTGGTTATAGAGAAATGATACAACTTCTGCTATTTCGTTTGCGGTTTCTTTAAGAAGTCTAGTTGGTAGGTTATCCGGGCCATTTGCTTTCTTAATATCAAGATCTTTAAGGAGTTTCTTTATTCCTTCTGAGTTGAAGCTGATTGGGCCCATAGTTGGAATTCCATTGTAGACTTTGTTTCGCATAAAAGATAGATCTTCTTGTGTGAATACTTGCTTTGTGTAGAAGTACTGTAGATATTATCGTCGCAAACACTCGATCTAAAACAGAGTGTATGAAGAAGTAGTAAACCAAAGAAAAGTTTCAAAGACCACATATTAAAAACTGTTCAATCCGAGTTTGTAAGAAGCAAGCTGATTACAATACCTTAATTCGGATTTTCCTTTTTTGTTACCGGAAGCTTGGCAATTAAATGGGGATGACCCATCATTTGTTGCGAAAGAAAAGTTTATTTCCTTTGGGAATATACTCCACCCCGCGACATCATGTCTCTTATACTAAGCTGTGAATAGTTCCTTCAAGTTAGGTCGCTGCAACTAAGCGGAATAATAATTTATAAAATAGTCATGGTGTCAGAAACAGTAATCAATACTATTGTTGAGATTTTATCGTATAATTCCGTCATCGTTTCATGGAAGGATAGAAAGCATATTCCACCGTTCATTCGCGTTGTAATTCATTAGAGAAAGTTTTGTATAGTTCCTCATCAATTAGGTCAATTCGCGTAAGGCCGCAAGTGTGTGCAAAGAGTTGAAACACCAGTGCAAATTTCTCTTTTCTCTTAGTATCTCAAAACCAAAGTTTTTATCTTAATTTTGTCATAAACGGATCTAAGCACTAAATCAGTATCCGTTTTCCCCCATACATTTGACAAGGAAAGCCAAGTATATGTGGCGAAAATAGCAGAATCTTTACTGTGATTTCACTGAAAAGTTTTCAATTTTAGTTCAGGCGCGCGCTCGGTTGACGCAATCATCACGGCGTGCGGTACGCGTATACGCACTCTCTCTCTCTCTCTCTCTGTCTGCAGTTAAAAAGAAGTCAAGACTTCTCGTACAATTCTACCCTGGTTCCAGAGGTTTTCTAGAGAGAAGAGCCGCGCCGAAACTGAAGAGCCGCACCTGCTTCGTAGCTCGCTGAACGCCGCTTCGCGGCTCTTTCACCGCGGCTATTCTCTCTCTAGAAAACCTCTGGGACCAGGGTAGTACAATTCGGGATAAATTCAAGCTCGTTAATTTTCAAAGAGGAAATATTGTTTCGGGAATAAACCGTTTGAGAAACGTTTTGGGAAACACTAAAATTCTCAAATATTTTGTTTAGTTGGTCGGAGTAACATCAGCAATGTTTACTCAATGGTATACTTGTTCCACGAACTTTGCGACGAACAAATTAAAATGTTGTTGTTGCTGTATTCTTACTCTTCATAATTTATAGAAGACAAGCAATCTCACAACCTCTAACTGAAAAGTTAGATTCGCATTGTTAACGAGCTTCTAAACAACTATTGTGAAAGTCGGGCTTGTGCCAATTTACAAAGCGTACCCAAAACAAAGAGGTCGGAAGCTTATTGAAATTCTGTTGTCAATGATGGCTAACTCTAGCTTATTGAATTAGCTCAAAAAGCTCTAATTTTACAAAAAGGGAAAAAATTTAACATTTGAAAAACCACGCATTCTCAATAATAAAGTTCCAAGTCGTTTTAATACTGTTTATCCGTTTTGTTTTGTTTCGACTGGCAGGCAATTTGCGTCGAGTGGCCAAACGGTGAAAGATAGTCAACGCAAGTCTTCGCAAGCACAAGTACTGGTTGGCAACTTTCGTTAACTTGCAAGTCCATTTGGCCAAAGCTTTACAGCAAACTTCAAATTACGCGTGAACTTTCACGTTGAAGTTAGTAGTTTACCGTCTATAGTATTACTCTATAGAATTCCAAACTTTCGCCGATCGATTCAGAACCTGTTGAACGATTAAACCGAACCGAAACTACTGAAGCATGCACAGGCAGCCCAATCTCACACTGAGTTTGTGGCTTCATCGTATACAAAAACTTGTATACAAAAACTTATAAAATACTATTTGTGTTTTTAATGTCCAAAATGTATGTAAAATGGCTTGAATAAATGTGCATTTGCTTCACTTAGTGTGTCCTGCTGATTTTATGTCGATCCGGTACTTTTTGGGGTGGAGTGGTGCGGGTTGACGTTTTGACTCTTCTTACAGGAAGAATCAAGTGTCTTGTCTTGTCAGTCAGAGTCAAAACGTCAAAAAAAAGGCTCCGGATCGACATAAAATCAACAGGACACACCAAGCGAAGCAAATGTACGTTTATTCAAGCCATTTTACATACATTTTGGACATTAAAAACACCAATAGTATTTTATAAGTTTTTGTATATATATAGACAGAGCGGAAAAACGGAGCGCATGCGCACTAGCCACTTTATTAAAAGTGAATCAAGATGGCCGCCGAGCCGGAGGGAATTGGAGCTCTTTTTCAGGGACCTCTCACAGCTCAAGAAATACCACGATTACCTTATTACTTCACACGATTGACTGATATTCTTCAGTGACTTCTCTGGGCCCAAATAACACATAATCCAGTTCACTAAAAGGACGCTACAATTGCTCGTTCAACTCTGTGTTCAAGAAAAACGAACCATTTCGAAATGTTCATATGCGACTGGAAAAACGGCAAAAATAAGAAAACTTGTGAACATATAAGATTTTCATACCATTTTTCAAACGAAGCATTTGAAGTTACAGTAGTGACTAGACTGTCTACAGTAGAAATCCTGGAACGGCGATCATCACCAAAGACTGTAAGTAAATCTACAGAGCTATTATCAGGAAATTATACAATATTTCACTTGATTTGGTTATTATGGTATTACATATCGGCATTTTGACGAATTAGTTGACTGATTTACCAATGCAAAGAAAACGAATTTTCATTTTGTTTTAAAATGAAGTGTTGTACAATACTCAATAGTATATACATGTAAAAAAACTTAATATGTTATATATAATTGTTCTGTTTTCAGAAAGCCAACAATAAAACATAGTTGTAACCGAGTATAAAATAGTTTTGTGTTCATTTAATTTTGTTCATGTTAGAAGTGGTTGACACTAATTATGTTGTGTGGGACTTTTGTGCGGGTGTAGATAAAGGGGGAGATGCATGCATATGGTTGGTGTATGACATCAAGAGCCTCCATGTGGACTTTCTCACCCAAGGTTTGTGTTTGCTTTACACGAAACAGTACTTCGTGTTGTCCCCAAGCACAAGCAAAGTGAAACAAATACATGTGTAGGATAATTGAAAGAGATATAAATAGCCTCCATAGCAAACTACGTGCACATCAGCACTGTTTACAATTGTAACATATATGGTACAACTTAACAGAGGAAGGACTACACAGATTTTTAAAATGTTTTTGGTTTAATGTTTTTAACATTCAGCAAAATTCTCTACTATCTTGCTGAGTTTATATCCAACCAACTGGTGACATAACACAGGATGCAATAACTTTCCACAAAAGTTAAGCCTTAAAACAGTTGAAACTGTGTGTATGTATCTCGCTTTTTTCATTTGCCTAATGGTTACTAATACATAATAATATTTGTACAGGAATCTATAAGCAATTACATATAGTAAAATTCATTGTTAATTTCTTTGAAAAACTTGGTAGCTCCCTCTTTCATTAGCCTTTTTTGGAGTTACACAGAACTACATTATTAGCATAATTAATTAATGCAGAAGTTAATTAATTTTCAGTGTAGCTGGCTTGGACTTTGAAGTATAGAGCTCTGTGAATATGCCTTCAGTAATAAATGTATGTTAAAATACAAATATTGTATGTGTAGCTGGCTATACATGTATATACAGCTATTTCAGGCTAATATAAGTGCAATGTAGATGCATGCTAGTTCTGGAGCAATGGCTGTAGCCAGGTTATTTTGAAACCCGTGTGACCATTTCCTGTATGGCCCCATTTTCTGTACACCTGTCGTATACTTATTTTATGAAGTGTGTGAACATTAAGTGAAGATTATTTTCTGAAATTATGTGAAGGGCTAATCTAAGAAGCATGTCAATAATAATAAATGAACATGTTCTTAACTTGATTTTTTAAATGAAATTTGTATGAATAGATGTTTTGCACTCAATCCCCAGAGATTCAAATGACAAAGGGCATGGCGGTCATGTTGGTGTACAGAACAAAAGAAGCTAACGAAGAATCTATTGTTAACTGTACACCAACATGGCGGCTATGATGTCACGTGCAAAGGGTCTATTATGTGAAATTATTTTAAAGGTTAACTGTGAATTGTGTCTTTGTTAAGTGCTTACAGTGTATATATTATTTTATGTGAACTTATTTCAGAGGTGAATCATGTGTATATGTTTGAATTGCTAATGCAGTACCTAATGAACCATATCAAGGCAGGAAGAGGGTCAGCTTTTTATTGGATAATTTTGAGGAAGGAGGGGGAAGGGTTAGGTGCCCAGTGAATGAATGAGATAGTCCAGTCTGTATAATAAGCACAATTAATTTGGGAAGGGAAAGCAATGAGGGGGAATATGTTGGCATGAAGAACATGTTTCTAGTTTGCAATGGCTTCCATTTTATAATAATAATAACAATAATAATAACAATCAGACAGTGTGTATTAGTAAAGAAATAATTAATTAATAATAGTTCTATTATAATGATATTGATGCTAAGAATCTCTGCTTATGATCATGCATGTTCATTTAAAATCAACATTTTTAAACACAAGTTTTAAAATGCCAAGTGTGCATTCTGTATTAGGCAGACCCTTTTAAAATGGCTAGGTAGTCTGCTATAACCTAAAGCTCAGGGATGCTCTGATGGTAAACTCTTTCTGAATTTAAGGTTCAGATACAACATACATAAAAATGTAATTTATTATAATATTAGTATTTGGATAGCTACAAATATTATTTTGTCAAAAATTTAACTTTAAAAAAATAAAAACCCTTGTAATTTGAATTAACATGAACATGCAATGTACATGTGAGCAGAGATTCTTAGTATTGATAATAATCATTAGTCAATTAGTTATGTCATGTTTTGCACATGTATCTGATTGTTAATGTTAATGTTAATGTTAACCTCCATAGCCATCAAGATTTTCCTTTCCCAAATACATTATCAAACCCACATATTAAACTGAATCAACTATCACATTCTTTCAATCAACACTTACAATGTTAGTCAATTAGTAACTTACAATGTTACCCTTCCTCATTCAAAATTTGAGGTACAACACCAACACATACATGATTTAGTTCTAAAATTTCATAAATAGTTTTTGCATATTTTAAGAGAATAACTTATTTTTAATGTTTCATAGATACATAAGTGTTCTTGTTTTTGTGGAGAATAAAGATGAGTATCACGATTCACTGATCACTTTGTTTACTTTTGAGACGCCAATATAACATGGTATTGCGTCTCAGAATACCAGCCTCTGATTGGCTCTTGCGCGAGCCCTTGCAGTTACATGGGTTCCAGGTCAAGGTCAAAAGTCGTTTGTTCAACAGCAAGATTTCTACAATTTCACCTTCAAAACACTGTAAATTACAAGATAAGCATCATTCAATCCTAAAGGTAAGGTTGGCATTGTAGTTTCCGTCAGAAATCTAACACTCTTATTCGCTAAAAGTACAATTTTCATAATTTTTGAAGAGATTTCAAAACACGTCGCGAAAGTTTTCGCCACTCAAGCCGTGAAACCGTTGCCATAGATATACTAGGCGCCTTTTGAGAATTGAAATTACGATCAGAATAAGTTTGGTGCTTCATTCTCTTCTTTCTTTTAACAATTCCCGACTTAACTGTTGAATCGCGATACAAAACTAATTGAGATTTTGAGACGCGATACCGAATTATATTCCCGGCGTTGGAAGAAAATATATTCTTCGTATTGGGCTTCGTCGCTGCGCGACTCCGCCCAATACGGAATATATTTTCTCCCAACTGGCCGGCAATATAATTCGGTATCGCGTCTCAAAATCTCAATTAGTTTATAAGAGTCAGTGCTGAAAAGCATAAATTGTTCGAGTCTTAATTCCATATAGATGTGTTCCTTCCAATGCTGTAAATATATGGGACCAGATAATTATGTCATTTTTTTCTACATTAAAAATAAACAGGTTTAAAACACTGTCTCAAATAATGAGAAAGTATATAGATGAAAACTGTATACGTTTGTGTTTGTTTTCATAGTTTGCTATATTTGCCTCACTTTGCTTTTGTTTTGGAAGAATACAGATAGAGAGAAATAATGGTGTTTTAAGTCTGTATTTCAAAACAAGTAATCTGTATAACCAGGGGCTCCTTTACTATTTCAGTCCAGATATTCCAAAATAGCAAACAAACACTGAGTGAATTGGGAAGAGAATCAAGTTTTACTATTTTACAGGAAAATAAACAAGACCAGAAGTACTGCTTCTTTGCTTGATCTGCATAAAATGTGTATAAAACCATTTTTATGCGAAGCTTAGGTGGGAAAAGTCCACATGCAGGCTTATGATATGCACCTCTCTTACAAAACCACACAAAAATCACACACAACATAATTATAGTGTCAACCCACTTCTAACATGAACAAAATTAAATGAACACAAAACTACTTTGCCAAAGGCATTCGATTACAACTATGTTTTATTGTTGGCATTCTGAAAACAGAACAATTATAACATATTACGTTTTTACATGTATATACAACACTTCATTTTAAAACAAAATGAAAATTCGTTTTCTTTGCATTTAGTCAGGGAGCATGTGTCATAAAATAAAGTCCTGTGGGAATTTTGTGAAGAAAGCAAGCCACCCATCTGGATGTGTTAAGGCAACACTAAGGAACAATAAAAACTTTGTTGGCACTTTGGTAATTTGCTAGTATGGCTGTTATGGCGTATTAAAAAAGGCCACCGGAGGTCTAGGATGGAAACGAGGCTGATATATATCTGGGTCCAAAAAAACATCTTATTGTTGCTTAAACCGCTTCAAACTTGGTAAAACTAACAACCACCCGACACAAGGTAGCTTAAAGTGATAATGACTTTGATCACGTGATCAGAAAGGTCGAGCATGAAAACGAGGCTAACATTATTTTGTTTGAATCTGTTACCCTTGTATCATTGGTTTAACTCCATTAAACTTACTAAACTTAACATATACGACCTTTACTACTCAACACTAGGCATTCCAAAATAATAATGAATTGTGATCACGTGACCAGAAAGGTTGAGCATGAGAACGAGGCTTTGAGTCAACTGTCTTCGTGGTCAGCAGTTGCTTACTTAAAATATAGAGCGGCCATGTTTTTTTACAGTGATTGTAGTGTCGTCTCACTGACTTGGTTACTCGTGTTATAAGTTTTAAACATTAGCTTCTATTAATGGAAACAAAAGAATGTTGGAAGCACTAGTGAAAAAGGCAAGGCATGATGAGAGTATTGATTATTCATGCTGCATAATATGTCAGAGAGAAACAAGTGAAGAGCTTGTAGACAATCCTGTTGCACATGGTAAAGTTCTAGAATTTGTAAAGGAAAGAGCTTCCTATGGAGATGGCATGTATCCTGATGCTTGGGAACGTCTTAAACACGTAACATCTGATGATATGCAGTCACACTCTGCTACGTGGCATAGAAAATGCTATCAAGAAACAGTCCACACAGGTAATCAGAACTAGATATGAAGCTCATTAATATTCTCGAGGGATAATAACAATACTCCAATCGTTTACTGCACTTACCGTATTTACTTGATTAGACGCCGGGTCTCGAATTAACGCCGGTATCGAATAAATGCCGGGTCGACGAGACCGAATTTTGACTAGAAGCTGGGGGCGTCTAATCCAGTAAGGTATTGCAAAATATTGTTTCCTAAAAGGAAAAATAAATTTCATATTTTTAAGTCGTCCTATAAAGAGCAGAAGTTCCTGTGAGTAGAATATGGAAAATACGAGTGTACTTTAGTTCCTGGTAAAACTTTGTTGTCCATAAAATAAAACGGTTTATATATTTCTGCATGAAAGAAATAGCGTTTCCAATGCTGTAAAAACTGATTTATTTACAGGAATGTGCAAAAGAGCCAGAAAACGATACCAAAGACAGTTAGCTGCCGCTGGGGCAAAGAGAAAGTCATCTGAAATATGTTCTTCTGATGCAAACAAGTTAACACGGTCTAAGACAGCTCCTTATAACAAGGCACTATGTTTTTTTTGTGATGGTGCGGCAGGCTATGAAAATCCTCTACACAAAGTAACAACAAAAAATGCTGGCCTCTCTCTGCATAGCGCCATTGAAAAAAAAAGCAGACAAAAAACTTCATGTAAAGCTCTGCACAGCTGTTGATTCACGCGATGCTCATGCAATTGATATCCAATACCACAAACGGTGCTGGTTGAATAACGTTACAAATGTTCTTCGCTTGACAAATGAGACACAATCTACCACTCGAAACATGACAGAAAGAGCTTTATCTAAAGGAGACGTTTTGACCATTTCTGTACTACAGGAGGCGTATGAGAATATTATTTCTGCAAATAACGCGAGTAGCCCTAAATGCAGTCGCAAGGCATTGAAACAGCTACTACAGAATGAAATACCCGAGATAGAATTCCACAAGTCAGCACGGGTATACGAATCAGAAAAGGTTAGCATAAAAAAGACGAGGGATGCAGCCATCAATCTTTCAGAAGCGCAAGTCAGGGACATTGACGATGACATGAAAACTCTATATGATGCAGCTGCAGTTCTAAGAAGAGCAATCACCAATACTAAGAGTTGGAGTTTCGCCGGTTCTCTTGAAGATATCACTGATGACCATTTACCAAAGGAGTTGTACAGCTTCTTTCGTTGGGTAGTGCAGGGACCTAGCAATGTCCTTTCTACTGACAAGAAATGTCTTGAAGTCCACAGGCGTGCCATGAGCCTTTCCCAAAGTACGGTATCCATGTACCTGACTGATCGCCAAGTGAAAAACAACAAGTCTGAAGTTCTAAGATCAACCCGTGAAATGCCGCAGCAGTTAGCAGTAGGGTTAGTCATCCACCAAGCTATGAGAAGTAAAAGAATAATTAACATTCTTAATGGATTTGGATTGTCAATTGAGTACAACAAACTCTTGCGGGTGGAAACACAGATAGAGGCAAGCGTTCTAAAACGAATGTTGCTTAATAATGGCGTGTACTTACCTCCAGACATAGTTAAGGGTCGACACGTCTTTTTTGCTGTTGACAACGTCGATTTTTCCGAAGATACCCCAGATGGCAAGCGTACATTGCACGGGACAGCCATGGCAATTTATCAGAGATGTCAGCCAGAAGACAAAACACCTGATCTCGTACTTAGCGCGACAGATAATACCCGCTCGATCAAGGACCTGCCAGAGTCGATAATCAAGCTACTGGATTGTCCAAAGCCTGCTTCCAAACCTCCAAGTACTGTATATCCATTGTTTAGTTTGTTAAGTGATGAGCAGCTCCCATCGCATGTCACCCTCCCAGACTCAGTCTGGCTTCTTGGACGGACCATGATGAGATCTCCCACTGATTCCAGACAAACAAACATGATGCCCATGATTCCAGAAGTAAGCAATACCGTAACGCCTAGACAACAGTCTAGTCTAAATATCCCGACATGGTCTGGGTATCACTCCATGGTTAGTCCTACGATGCCTGTAACGCGAGTTGGAACGCCTCCTTTAATTGCTGCACCAGCTCATGAATGGCATACGCTGCTTACTGTCCTTATGCAAGCTCAAGATATCAAAACAGCAGTTGTTGGTCCGACTAAGAAGACCATCATATCACTTTACATGGGACTCTATAAACCTGCAAAGCAGCTGCAAATGGCTCGAGAAGATTTGAACCACCTGATACTCCGTCCTGGTGAGCTCCACATAGTGATGGAACAACTACGGACTATTGGCGCATACATTGAAAGTAGTGGAATTGACTTGTGTTAGATCGAAGCTGATCTGTATGGATCTGCGACGGCAAAACAGATCATCGATGGCAATCACGTGAAGAGAGGAGAGACAGCCCATCTGGTGACTCTGCAGGCCCTGTTTACATTATACCAAGAGGCTTTTTTTCAACAGCATCCCGATTTGCAACGTCGACTTGAAGAAGTTGCAAAAAAACTTGATCTCGCATGTGCAGGCTCGGAAAGGGAGAACATAAAAGAGGTTCATGCGGAGATGGCTCACACTATCGAGTCCTTGAATATCATGGAGCAGATGAATAAATTTGATGCTGCAAAGTGTAAACAACCACTTTTCAGAGTGATGCGGCAGTACATGCAAATGATCATGGAAATGATGCTCTTCATCCGTGCTGTTCGAACAGCAAACTGGGATCTACATCTTATGGCTCTTGAGGTATTCACCAAGTACTTCTTTGTACATGACAAGCTCAACTATGCACGCATGATTCCAGTATACTTAGCAGAGATGAAATCACGGCAGGTGTCTGATCCAGATATCTACGAGAAATTCAAGCAGGGGAACTGGGTTGTCAACAAGAACCCGCATGTACCATTCTGCTCCATTGGTGCTGACAATGCCTTAGAGCACATCAACCGCTCCATGAAGGTGTCTGGTGGACTGGTGGGCATAACCTTAAACCCAAGTGCCCGTATACAAAGTTTTTCCTGATTGCCCCAGAACTTGCGAGACTTGCCGGAGAAGCTCAGCAGGTGGCTGGATTACCTTCAAAGTCGCCAAGAAGTCATCATGCTCTTTCAAATGCTATGTTTGCTCGTCAAGAGAGAAACATCGAAGCCCTTACCTCCACCCTTAGAAGCTTTACAAATCCATTTGCAGAAGAGAGTAACGATCTTTATAACCTGGTCACAAAGATTGTCATGCCTGAGAAAGCTAAGGAAGATCTCTGCAACCAAAGTCAGATTGGCCTTAAGCTGCACGATGCATTTGTTCGTGATTGCATCCAATCAGGAAAGACAAATCTATGGTCGCCCATGAAGAAGTATAAGCTCCATACTTGGAAGAGCATGGGCAAAAAGCTGAAGTTGAGAGTGGAAGACAAAGTTGTTGAGCTGAGAGAAGACAGATCATTGTTCGCCCGCATGATGATGGTCTGCAAGTCAAGGCCTGAGATCAACCTGAAGGAGGCAATTGGTCTGCACGAATTCTCAGTGGTGCCCAGATCGTTGTTTGCGGCTGATGGAACAATGCTTCACTGTTCCCAGAAGAGTGCTTTAATGGCCATTCTTGAGAAGCTGCCCATTAGGAGAGACGTACACGTGGGCGACATGGCTACCACTGGGAATGTTGCTCTACATACACAAGAAAGCAGCAGCATCCAGGAACCTGTGATTGGTGTGGAACAGCTTAAAGTTGCTATTGTCGATGCCATGGCAGAAGTGCAATCACTGGACAAGCCAGACTGGATTAAGAGTTGCTCACAGCTGGCAGACCACTTTAGTGCTCGGGTTTTGGAAAAGTACAGTTACAGTGATGAGGTGCGCTTGATCTTCGACAGATATGATATGCCGTTAACATTGAAGATGGCTACTCGTGTCAGAAGACAATGTGGAACACAACCCATCTCCTATCATATTACAGACACAACAAATATTGCAAAGGTTCCTATGAAGAGGTTGCTGTCACATTCCAAGACAAAAATGGAACTTAGTTCCTATCTTGCAAAGAAGATGATTGACAGTGCACAAATGATTGGAAGACATGTGGTTGTCGCATGGTCGAAGAAATGTCAAGCTACGCACAAAGATATGTCTCATCTGCAGAGTGACCAAGAGGAAGCAGATACAAAAATGTTGCTGCACGCTTTAGATGCAACTGCCTCTGGCGCTACCAGAATCCGGATCTACTCGCCAGACACTGATGTGCTTGTTCTTACACTGAGACGTTATACAGAATTGTGCCAGGACACATCCTTTGTAACTGGAGTAGGGCAGAGGCACCGAGTGATTCCATTGAGGCCCATTGTCGAAGCCCTCGGCCCCGATAGAGCAGCAGCTCTACCAGGATTCCACGCCCTGACTGGAGCTGATAACACAGGTAGCTTTGCTGGGAAAGGAAAGCTAGCATGCTGGAAAGTTTTCGAGGAATGTAATCAGGAAGTCAGTGATGCCCTTACAGATCTAGGCACAACTGCAATTCCAACGGAATGGTCTGTAAATTGTACCTACCCAAGACACAGTATACCAAGGTAAAGGAGGTTAGATGGTGGCTGTTCAGGAAAAAGCAGGCACAGTCTGAAAGGCTACCACCTACACAAGCTGCTCTGCATGATGCCATTAAGAGAGCACACTACCAAGCAATGGTATGGGAAAAAGACAGAGTTGTCAGTCCTGAGCTACCATCGCCACAAGGCTATGGATGGCAGCTAGAAGAGAATGAATGGCTCCCAGTGATGACAACTCTACCACCAGCACCCGATGCAGTTATTCACCTAGTAAAGTGTGGATGCATCACACGACGATGCACAACAAACCATTGTCAGTGTAAAAGAGCTGGTCTCAACTGCACTGATCTTTGCAGCTGCTCTGACGCTGGGGAGAGCTGTGAGAACGAGGAACGAATCTCTTTGGCCGACGATACTGACTTTGATGACGATGACGGTGAAGAAGATATGTTCATTTAAATGGTAAATTTCTATTCTCATGTTTGGTCACTGGAAAACGTGAGCTTTCACGACGTTTAGGACCCAATAAGAAAGTCGAGACCAATAAATATCCCAGCCTCGTTTTCATGCTAGACCTTTCTGACCACGTGATCAATCTTGATTGTCACTAAAATACCTAGCAAGAGAAGTTACGGTAGCACTTGGTAATTTACAGAATTTAGTGAATTTTACAAAGTTTCGGAGTCCCAATTACTGTTTTATCATAACCTAGATAAATTTCAGCCTCGTTTTCATGCTCAACCTTTCTGGTCACGTGATCACAATTCATTATTATTTTGGAATGCCTGGTGTTGAGTAGCTAAGGTCGTGTTAGTTTTACCAAGTTTGAAGCGGTTTAAGCAACAATAAGATGTTTTTTGGGATATATATCAGCCTCGTTCCCATGCTACAGCACCGGTGGCCTTTTTTAATACGCCATAACAGCCATACTAGCAAATTACCGAAGTTAACCAGGCCGTTACAAAATCCTTCTTTCCCCGGGAGGGACATGGAAAATTCGTTTGACACTTTCACACCCTTCCCTCCCTCCCAACGAGACCACTCGCACTTCAACGTATTTTGGCAAAACGAATGCGGGGCTCGAAATGTGAATTCCTCGTTATTTGGGAAGGATATTCTTTCAGTAGTTTATTCGCAAATGTTAAAGTTTTTAACAAGCCGGCGAGAATAATGTTAGCATAGGGAGCTGGTTAGCGCTTGCGAATGGTCTATCAAAATATCCATCACTTGGCGTCCTGGTTACCCAAACGCCTGGTTACCAAAACGCGTTGTCAAGAGAGGACCATTCAATGGACGTTAGGAACTGTCTGCCGTTGGAAGCTGCACGAATTGCTTCAAAAATCGTTCAAATCTAACGGGTTTGGAAAGGAGTTATCAAGCCTGGAGGATAATTGATGTCCGTGGATTCTACCGCTGCCGAGTAAACGCCGATGGGATTGATATTTTGTGAATAATTCGTCCTCGAGCGAAGGCCGTCGTTGGATCGAGTGTGCAGCCTTCCCCTCTGGTTAGAGGGGTGAAGCGTATGACTCAAGAATTCCATAAAACACCGTTCTAGCGACCTGAAACACACATAGGATGACAAAACAACTTCAAGGAAGTCTTCTTCCTTTATTTACCTTGTATTACAGAAGATCTGTAACTAAATTTATGTTATTATTCTGAGTTATCGGAAGAACTCCCATACAAACCTTGTTATACAGTCAGAACTTGGGCGGCCTGTGGTTCAATCAGTTAAAGTCCACATCCGGCCACAAGGCTATAATCGGAAAGGAAGAAGTCTCGCAGTTCTTTGAGCAGATTTTGTACGGAGCCAGAGACAAAAGCAAGTTAGACGTGGAAAGGTTGATACAGTTGTACGACGGGGCAACTTGGGTTTACACAAAGGCCGACAAGTCTGCTCGACAGGTAAAATTACAGGTGTTTGAAATTAAACTTATTGGCGTAGAATTAAAACCCGCCGTACATTGTATAATTATTTTAATTATTTCAACACAAGATAAAAGTAAATGAAGTTTAGGCCTGCGCATAACTAGGATTACGGTACATTTCGTTGATACGATGTCAGTCGCATGCAGTTCGTCAAAATTGTGGTAATTCCACAGGCAGCCCAAGCTAGTGATTTTTACAAGGATCATATGGGATTTTTTAGAAAAATCTGAAACTGTACTAAAATGGGCAATAAAGTCATGAAATTTTACCTGATTGTTGTGAAGTTGTTCCTCTTCATCACTGATGTGTTTAGTTTCGACTCAGTGAGTCACTTCTGGTTTTCACAGGGGAAAAAATGAGATTCCAACAATGGACAATCATAGGTATATTAGTGGTATATCACTGGTAACCTTGATGATTTACCAACGTTGGAAAAGTGTTTACATTTCCAATATTGGTATCTTAATTTTAATAATTCCAACGTTGGAACTCTTGTTTCCAATATTGGTATCCTTTTATAGTCCCAATGTTGGAAGTCTTGATACCAATGTTGGTATATTTTTATAGTCCCAATGTTGGAACTCTTGCTACCGATATTGGTACCTTTTTATAGTCCCAAGGTTGGAACTCTTGCTACCAATATTGGTATATTTTTATAGTTCCAGTGTTGGAACTCTTGTTTCCAATATTGGTATCTTTGTATAGTCTCAATGTTGGAAGTCTTGTTTCCAATATTCAGGTATCTTTTTATAGTCCCAATGTTGGAACTCTTAATTACTACCAATATTGGTATCTTAATTTATATAATTCCAATGTTGGAAGTCTTGTTTCCAATATTGGTATCTTTTTATAGTCCCAATGTTGGAATTATAAAAATTAAGATACCAATATTGGTTGTAATTAAGAGTTCCAACGTTGGAACTCTTGTTTCCAATATTGGTATCCTTTTATAGTCCCAATATTGGAAGTCTTAATTACTACCAATATTGGTGTTCATTGGAACCCAATATTGGTATTTTAATTGAAATCATGCATGATCCAACATTAGAAAACAATGATCAATGAATATTATTGTTACATGATACTATGAAAATGAACAAATTGCACTAACACATCAATGTGGAAATTAAGGACACTTTAATTTAATTTCAGGTGAGCTATTTACAGTAGAGCTTAAGAGCCAAGATTGCATGAATTGAACTAATGGTCTTTGCCTGTTTCAACCAGGTTTTCTTTACGTGATTGTCACAACATACATATATACTATAACTATTTCTGTTATTTTATTCCTTATTTCCTGAATGCAGGACATGGACAGCAACATACACATGGTTCTTCGCCACCAGTTATGCTTTGGGACATCTGTGATAGCCTATTAAGCAGAGGAAATCAATTAGGCAAAGTGAAAATGGCTGACCATTTATGCCGAAGATGGTCTTTGTACCACTTTTGTCAAGAAAACGTAACATGCTGAATTTAAGTAAATGACAAACTGCTAATTTAATGCCCCCAAAATAGGTATATGATTAGCCGTTGCATAATAACTACCATGCAGTACACCTCTAATATTTACTAGACAGTTAATTGTAATACAGCCTAATATTTTTACTTATCAACTGTGGTTTGGTGGGCCCAGTTGACTACAAATTGTGATCAACTCATCAACAAATTTAGCTGTAATACACTAGCTAGTATATGCCAAGCAGTGTGATAATATACATTAATTGTGCTAAGTTGACAGTCAGTTAAAGCTCAGTGAACATTTCTATGAATCTGAAGTGTCTCAAACAGCATTTGCGGTCTTGAAAATACAAAGCTGATGTATACTTCAGGTTCTCTTTAATGTTACATTAATGGGATGACTTAATTAATTAGTACTCATATCAACAATAACAAACTAAGGTATTTTTATCACCAATTCCGGCAAAGGGAAGATCTAGAGTTAACTATCAGTTTTAATTCACTTTCAAAGTAAATGTACAGTACAGGTTTCCTTTATACTACCTTAATTGTGTAATTGTTTCTAAGATGTACTGAACTTACCAAAACTCTGACTGATGTCTTCAGGGCAGGGCAGTATGCCTTCTTTGCAGGAACATGTGTTTTCTGTAATGAATAAACAATATAATTATGGCATATTTCTATGGCTGAAATATATCATTAAACAGTAGATAATAAGTCAAGTACATAGTTTTATTTACTCAGAAATGGAGTCACATCTGAATTACATGTAGTCTCTCAAGAGGTAATACATAATTATCTACCTCAAAGTCACATCCATCACTGATTTTTTTTTCTGACACCAACTGTAAGATATGGCTTCTTATTGCACCTGAAACAATATAGCAAAGGAAAATAAATATAACAGTAGAGTGAATGACCATTATTGTACAAGGCCCAGAAATGGAACTCCTATGCACCCTAACATTTATAAATAAATTCTCAAAATATTTGCAAAAAGGTCAACAAGTGACTGTTGAAATAAAGAATGACTGAATAAAAAGGAGCATAGCTAAAGTGTGCTTGAGTGCCTGTTCATTTCAATGTAGTTGATTTTCTTGTAGGCAGTACAGTATATTAGAGTAAGTGGCTCGTTATATTAAACACAAGTCAGAATATCACATGAGGATGTCTGTTAACCAGCATACATTTAACTTTTGCAAAAAAAGGGGAATCAAGTCAGTGCATGAGCACCACAAGCAACTGATATTCAGGTAGATACATGTATATAATTATTAAATTTCTCTTACTTTATCCAAAGCCAATCTCTTGTGTAGACTGGTTCAACAGCAAGCTGTTACCAGATCTGATCACACTTAGGCTGTTTACATTGTTGCTTTGAAAATAAATGTTCTGGTATCCTGTCCATTGCTTTGAACATTCATTTCTCATCACCTTGATCCTAAAAATGTAACAAAAGGAAAGTTCACTTTAATATGACAAGGGGAAAGAGGTATGAAGATATTAAAAGGTTATACCTTTACATTTTCAAAGCCCTTTCCCAAATTAAGCAGTATAAAAAGTACTGAAACCTGCAAAATTACTTTGTGATAAACACAAAGTTGCTCGATCTGTGGTTTATAGCCAGGTTCTGCTACCCATACTGGTAACAACAACAATAATACATTATTTTTTATTTACACTCAAAAATAACAATATGAGGAAGTACATACACTGTAAATGTTTCTTAGGATATTCAGTAAATTCAGTAATAATGTTCGCACCAAACTCAACGGCATGTGCATTGTTATAAATACGTTCACCTTCAAGAATAAGTCTTGCTCAATCTTCCTCTAAATCTGTTTGATCCTTACGAAGCCAAGCACACACTTGAATTGAACAGAACTCCAATCTGTTATTGAAAAGAAAATTATTTCGTCAGTGGCGAAAAATGGCGCCAAAATTTGTGCACCATTTTGTCAAGCAGAATTCCCAACTGTCATAGTTTGAGAAGTTGTTCATACCTGAACTAGGTAATACATTATCCTCTGTAGGCGGACTGTAAGTTGAAGCCATTAGTGAAGCTGTTTTCTTTCTTTTATGAAGGATTTCGCTCGAACTATCACAACACGAAAGTACTGGTCAACTGAAAAACTAGTCTTGTGGGAGCCCGCGTGGCCTCATGGGAAGCGTATGTCCACTCGTCACCAGACTTCTGTCGGCGTGCGTTCGAATTCCGTACGCGTGAGTTGAGTAGTTTCGCATTTGTTGCGAATTCTGGAATTCATTTCAATCTTTTCAATAGATTTATTTAGTATTTTGACGTTTCCCATTAGGTAACGTTTTCCATCAGTTTTAACTTTGTTTAAATTAGCTAGTAACTCAGGGAACTGTGTTTAAGTATACGAATGCTATTCCTGTGTTGGAAATTCATTGGATTTCTACAATTTGACGTTTAGTACATAGTTATCCAATACCATTCCAAACAAAAGCCAGTGTTGGTATACCTGATGACTGGTATACCAATGTTATAACAGTTATAAGCTTGCGGTTCCAATAGTGATCCAGTTTGGTACGTCATTGGACCATCATTGGTATCATTGTGTGACCTCCGAATAAAATTCCAATATTGGGATCCAATAGTGATCCAGTTTGGTACGTCATTGGACCATCATTGGTATCATCGTTTCACCTCCCAAAAAAAACACAATAAAGAACCAATAATGGGGAACATTGGATTATCATTGGACAATCTGTATACATTTCCAATAAACAACCAATAATGATCCAATGTTGGTTAGCAATAGATATCCAGGCTGGGGAACATTGGATTATCATTGGACAATCTGTATACATTTCCAATAAAGAACCAATAATGATTCAATTTGGTTGGCAATAGATAACCAGGCTGGGGAACATTGGATTATCATTGGACAATCTGTATACATTTCCAATAAAGAACCAATAATAATCCAATGTTGGCTGGCAATAGATAACCAGGCTGGGGAACATTGGATTATCATTGGACAATCTGTATACATTTCCAATAAAGAACCAATAATGATCCAATGTTGGTTGACAATAGATAACCAGGCTGGGGAACATTGGATTATCATTGGACAATCTGTATACATTCCCAATAAAGAACCAATAATGATCCAATGTTGGTTAGCAATAGATATCCAGGCTGGGGAACATTGGATTATCATTGGACAATCTGTATACATTTCCAATAAAGAACCAATAATGATTCAATTTGGTTGGCAATAGATAACCAGGCTGGGGAACATTGGATTATCATTGGACAATCTGTATACATTTCCAATAAAGAACCAATAATAATCCAATGTTGGTTGGCAATAGATAACCAGGCTGGGGAACATTGGATTATCATTGGACAATCTGTATACATTTCCAATAAAGAACCAATAATGATCCAATGTTGGTTGACAATAGATAACCAGGCTTGGGAACATTGGATTATCATTGGACAATCTGTATACATTCCCAATAAAGAACCAACAATGATCCAATGTTGGTTAGCAATAGATATCCAGGCTGGGGAACATTGGATTATCATTGGACAATCTGTATACATTTCCAATAAAGAACCAATAATGATCCAATGTTGGTTGACAATAGATAACCAGGCTGGGGAACATTGGATTATCATTGGACAATCTGTATACATTCCCAATAAAGAACCAATAATGATCCAATGTTGGTTAGCAATAGATATCCAGGCTGGGCAACATTGGATTATCATTGGACAATCTGTATTCATTCCCTATAAAGAACCAATAATGATCCAATGTTGGTTGGCAATAGATAACCAGGCTGGGGAACATTGGATTATCATTGGACAATCTGTATACATTCCCAATAAAGAACCAATAATGATCCAATGTTGGTTGGCAATAGATAACCAGGCTGGGGAACATTGGATTATCATTGGACAATCTGTATACATTTCCAATAAAGAACCAATAATGATCCAATGTTGGTTGGCATTACGTTCCCATATTGGAATATTATTGGAATACTGTAGATTTACCAACACTATACCAATGTTGGAATCCTAAACGGCTGATTTACCAATGATATACCAAATTAGAATCTCATTTTTTTTTTCTGTGTTTTTTACCTCAAGTGTCTCAAATCAAAAATAAACACATCAGTGAGGAAGAGGAACAACTTCACAACACACAAGTAAGATTTCTTAACTTTATTGATCATTTTAGTACAGTTTCAGATTTTTCTAAAAAATCCATAACATTGTAAAAATCATTAGCTTGGTAATTCATTTTCTCGGGAAATACAGTTCCGAAAATAACTCAATCCATTATCGTGTCGCCACTAACCTATTGCGGCACACACAACTAGACAATTTGGAAAAGTTATACATTGTGTAAACGTTTTCACCGATATCAGGGAAATAGAGATTACTTAAGGTTACCGGATACCTTCAGGGTGTATTTCCAGTCTAAATTATGTAGCGCCTCGAGGAAACATCGTAGATAAATCATCCATGTATCATTTTAAAGCTTATAACATTGGCTACAAGAATACATAAAACGTTTTGAGTTCTTTGAAAATCTCGAATTTTCCGCGATCCCGTTTCTCGGATCTAGTGAGATGGCTTTGAGAAGCTCCGACTCCGAAAATATTTTAAAGTTTTAAAATCTGTTTGCTTTGTCGCATTTCAGAGGAATCGTATTACAAAACTGTGTCGGGGAATTTCAAAATTCGATTTAGTTCAAAAGTTATCATGCTCTCCGTGAAAAGGCGAAAAATAATCAGAGTAGATTTGCGGAAAACGCCGTCAAGAGCTCTCTTTTTAGAATTTTCCAATTCTCCGACACAGTTTTGCAGCGGAGATATCAATTGACATTTTGTGAAAATTTCAAACAAATCGACTAAATTCCTCTTGAGTGGGACCTTTTTTAAAACTCTATTTTGGTTGAAAATCGAAAGCGTAGAAAATAGCATTTTAGAAAATCTAGCCATCTGTCGTGCATGAATATGAAGCCCCACCTCTCCAACAATTAGCGAGCTCTTGGCCAATCATTTCTCATCACAGTTCAACTATGTGTCAAGATTTCCCGCCAATGTTGATTTCCGATCAAAGCTACGCGCCGCATCGAGTAAATGTTAAAGACTTTATGTCGACCGGCATCCATTGCGGGCGTTTGTTTTTGTTTTGATTCAAGAATTCGACCTGGCGTTCCTCGCTAGCCTTCGTGACGGCCATCTTGACCGCTCAACTGACTTGCAGAGGATTAATGTTTATGGTAAGTTTTAAGTTTCTATGAAACGCCAACAAGTCAATAGACAATACGGTCGGTATTTATCTGTTTCTTTCAATTCAATTTTACTGAAGGTTGCCGGCGAAGCCGAAGTTCTACACGAAGACAGAGCCGATACGGCGATAGGATCAAATGTTTGCAGTTCAACTTACTTCTACTATTATTATAAAAAAAAACGGAAAGCTGGCCAAACACGTGGCTGCCCTTGTAGGACGGCTGACTTAGAATGTATGGCGAATCGGTATAAGTGTGGTACATCGAGAAAGCCATGTGCAACTAAGGTATGAACAGCTGAAAAGAAAGTCAAAAGTTTGTGCAATCAACAAAACACCCGACTAAATATTTTTATCACAGCCAAACTAAGGACAAAAATAAAAAGGTGAAAAACATGTTTCTGTATTACGAACATTATTTCAGAATCTAGAAACAGTTCCTCAAGGAAGCGCGCATTATATAAGCGTACCAGGCTATTCGCTAGTGAGAACACCAAACAGGAAATAGCTAGTCAAGTATTAAAGTACACGATTTATATTTTTCAGAACGATTTTAGTATAATCTAGTGTCACTAAACTCCACATTTCTTTTTATAAAGATTTCGTAAACGATTTAGCACAACGACAGAGTTGAAATTCTTGTAAAACTCCAGGGGGGTACTCCCTTATATGGCCTATACGGGGACGTGCGCTGGACAGGGCACGGTTTTTGGCCTCTCCGAGAGTCTGTCCTAAACAGGGTCTGAACCCGTCCTAACCAGGGTATTAATTGCACGATTATCCTCATCTCACCGGTCTTTAACAGGTCATCAGTCAACAGAGACTCAACAAGATCATTGTCACCCAATCATTGCAATTGCCAATAAAACACAATTGTGTAAAACAAGAGTCTGTATTTTGTCATTTGTCCTAAACAGGGTCCTAAACTAGAGGGTGTTGTCCTACACAGGGTAGGTATTTAGAGTTTTTCTGTCCTAAACAGGGTTTCAACCCTATACCCAAACATGGGTCCAGTACCTCCCGGGGTAAAACTGTTGAACAATGGCCACGAGAGCTTAGATTTTACAATCTTTATGACGAGTCACCAATCCAGGCCCAGAATTCCAGGAACGTTGTGCCTTGCTGGTGTATCTGCAACAACTGTGTCCTGCTGCAAACTCCCGAGAATAAAATTTAATGTTACAGACGAAGGGAATGCATCACTTCATATGCCCTGGACGAAACCTATGTCTAGACAGACATGTTCTTGAAATTGCCATTCGCTGTAGGTGAAATTAGTGTGGATCCTCTAGACGTTTCAATGGCCAGCTACCGCAAGACAGCCTACAGACAGTTGATTTTGTGGGAGCATGGCTATTTGGGGAAAGGAACAGTTATTTCTTCTTGTGCCATAAAAAAAGATCCATCAACAGATCCCTCCCCAGACAATGTCTACATAGGCTTCAGATCTGAGTAGAAAAGTCCACCTGGAGGGGTGGGGGCTCCCATATAAAAGTGATGGGATGCTTGTTGAAACATTCCAAAGGAACCCTTAAAACATACCAAATTTTTTCTGGACATGGCCAAAATTAATTTTTACCCCTAAGAGGTAGCAAAACTAGCTATTTTAATATCTTACTTGGTTTACTCTGAATACCCTAAAGGCACTGTTGGCATTTCAAATTAAACACCCAGAGGTACCAAAATATGCATTTTTACCCCAAAAGGTATGACAAGCATCCCCATCATGATATAGGGAGTCACCCCCCGGAGAGTCCCCCCCCCCCCCCCCCCCCCCAGAGAAAAGTGTTTGCAAAGCACAGCTGAGTTCACACAAACTATGAACAGGGATGGATATTAAAGCAAGGGGGGACCCATTGAATGCCCTGGTTTGTTGGAATGTGTAATATCTATATCTTCTGAATACTTGAACATTCTGGATTGCTGTTTGTAGTTAGGTGTTTACCATTAAAAATGAGTTGAGGGAGGGGGGGGGGATTAGTGCACAGATCGTTTTTCAAACTAATTTATCTTCAGAATATTCTTTAAACAAATTTGCTTGCATGAATTGTTTTGCAATGATCATCTGCTTGTAGGCATTTCTTGGTTAACTTTTTTCCTTGCACAATTTTTTAGTGGCGATCGAGTTGTCAACCACAGTCCAGTGGTTTCCAATGGTCCACCCCTTACAAATACTTTTCCTATAGCCCACTTTCGATATAGCATAGGGGGTGGAGTCAGGTGGGCTCTCACAGATATTAGTCAGAGAAACAAAGTTGAGGGTTTATATTGGGTTTATGTCAAGTTTTACAACATCAAATTGCCAAAAATATCAGATTATAGGCTCAAGACAAAGTCCGTATTCACTGCTTTCTTATCCCAAAATTATGCAATTTGTTTGAGGATACTTTGCATAAATACAATAGTTATTCATCTCTCCTGGAACAACTCATCTTTTCCAAAACATTGTCCCATGGAAGATAAAAAAGCTATTGTGTTTATGCAAAGTGCCCTCCAAGAATTGTTAAAATTTTGGTTGAGAAAGTGGTGAATCTTTATTGTTCAAATAAAATAACAATTCCTGTGCTCTCATTGGACAAAGATGACCAGACAAGTGACTAGGCAATATGAGAGCATAGTGGAAAGTGCCCAGCTAGCACTATTGCAAAACAAAACAAAAAGAGTAACAACAATAATAACAACAATAGAGTTTCTGTTGTGGGCCTATAGTGTAATATTCATTTATCTGACATATATTAGTTGTTAGAAATTGACTGTGCTCTATCAGCAATCTAATTGGCTAAGCTACTCACTATAACACTTGTGTGGTATATACTAAAAACATTATTCAACACAGATTGGTGGATATTTACCTCCCTGTGAAGTGACATGGCAAGTTACGGTGTCACAACTTCAACATGGGCCACCACATTGTCAAATTTGATTGGCTTGGAAGCTACTGATGTCTGGGCCTTTAAATTTTATTGGCTTGGGGACTACCAAAGTCTGGATCATTTGTTATAAACTTGTGCTGTGACTGGCTGGTTAGTGTCGGGTGGTCCTGTTAGAAGTAGTCACACTGTAAATATCCACTACTAGTCACAGACACTGTAAGGGATATTTATTTAATTATTTCTTAGCCCTAAATTAAATCTGCTGCAATATTAAGTAATCAAATAAATCAATTCTGGGCTTTCTCATAAAGCAATAGTTGGAGCCAGATGTCTTGGATGTTGCAGTTTTACCATTGACAGATTGCCTAATGTTATGCCAGAGAATAGATTTCTGACAATGACTCATTGATCTATATCTCCTTGTCTCGTAATGACAACAAGAGGCCAAGTACAACCTCAACAACAAGTCTTTAAAATAACACATGCAATGTTCATTTTAACTTCCTCCCAGTGATTTAGCATTCAGTCTTGAACTGTATCAGTAGCTTTGCATATTTACTGGCAGCTACCACAGCAGTGTTATGCATGTATCAGTGGACATTATTACTACATAAAACATAATCGTGACTACTGGATTTAGCCTGTATATATATTTATAATATATAAAATGTATATAGTGGCACCAAGGGAACTAGTACTACTACTACTAACAGAAGAGAGAGTCAATGTATTTAGCATGGTATTGCTATAATTGGGGACAAATATAGTTTACTCTCGATAATTATCTATACAACTATATAATTCCACTACACTTGAGGGTGGTCACTACCAGAGATTTGGTTGCATTCTCAGTGTTGGCCTACAATTTAACATTGTGATCCAAGAAGACACAAAGCTTTTAGAACCATTTGCAGATGTCAGAGCAAAGGCATGCAGTACCAGTTCTCCCAGTTATTTTAAGGTCCTTTATACCTGGATTTGAACTCTGACTACCTCCTGCACAACAGACTGACACTTAACCACTGAGCTTACTGGTTCTGTGATGGGCCAAATTTTGTTTAGATAAAATTAATCGAATTATATTAAAAATACATCTGATACATTGAATAAATGTAGTCCATGGAGTTTTAGCATAGTTTTTGTCATAAATAAATGTTATTATTATAGCCAGAGAATAATACTGGTTCACTACTCATGCTCTTGCGATAAATGATAATGGATATATAATGAACTACACTGCCAAATGCTGCACATTTGCCCGGGGGGAGGGGTGTTGTTAATATATTGTAACCAGGACTGATCAGTATTATTTTCATTCTGGATGAGATAGGACGTATTTCTCAGCAAGTAGCTTTTATGCATTTTGTAAAAGTATAAATCTATTATGCTAGAGAAAATAAGACTGAGTTTGTACCCTTTCTCTTCATATTTATTTATTTACTAGAAGTAATCATAGATTATCAAAGTGCATTCAACATATATTTGAAAGAGAAAGGACTGTGGTAACAGTCTGAAAAGCTGAAAATTGCTGCAATGAAGTGGACGGTGTACGTATATAATCCTGATCAAAAGTGCTTGTTTTTTAACTAATGTAACTCGGGCTTTACATACATACATGAACTTTATTTGAGTGTCAATAGTATTTAGCTGTAAAGCTAATTGGGGACACTATATTACAGGATATATAAAGGGATTAATATAAAGTACGTATAAATAAATATTACTATTCAGATGTGTATAAACTGAATTCCAGTTCCTAGAACATATTAACTATATATGGATGTGTATAAAGTACAGCCCATGCAGTTCCTTCGATTTGAACAGATCGTTCACATTACGTTTCCCGGGTATTTTTCAAGTGAGAACAAGGTTGGTTGCAGAATATTGAGCGCCATTGTTGTTCCAGAATTTGATCAGCTTTGTTTCAGGTCCGTTAGAAATTCAGTGTAGATTAATTGAACACAGCAATGAAGTCAGTACTTTAAATTTCCCTCACCTTGTACTGTGTTGATATTCCAGTTCCTTGGCATATCAAAGTGTCGGTATAGATTAACTCTCTGTCTGATTGTAGTGTTAATTTGAATCCGTTAATTTGTATAACCAAGATGTACACAGTGTCGCAACTCGACACACAAGATACACCGATTACGGGTATCTAGAAAACTCAAACCTTGTTTCTCTTCAGCCAGGTCATATTACTGTTTGTAGTTTCGGTATCTGTATGTACAGCGAAAAGCAGAATCCAGTACAGCGAGCAAGCCAACAGAATTCACTCGGTTGTTTACAAATTATGGTGAGTTGATTTGATTCGGTTCTCTGTTCAACTTCGCTGGTGTCGTCACCGCGCCGACAAAACAGACCATGTTTGACTTAAACCACCACGATGCACACGTGTAGTATTTAAAAAGCTTCTTCACAACTCACACTGAAATATTCATATCCATGTATTTCTCTTCAGCCTTCAGGTATGATTTATAGCATCTTGACCATTTGCAGTTTTGGTATCGGCAAACCGAACAGCACAATTCAAAATTATGCAGCGAGCAAGCCAAGCATATTTTTCGATCGCACATTCACTCGGGTTCAGCATAAATAAATAACAAGTATCCTGAGCCTGTTGAAAGGCTTTCGCACGAGTGAAGTTAAATAAAACATTAAAGTGCTTACATTTGAGAGATGGGACTCCAAATTAGAGAGAAAGTTCCTCGCGGGTCCGCCGCCATCTTGATTTACTGTATTAAATTATGTAAATAAATTAACCTGGCTTGTTGTGTGACCAGCACAGTGCAATCTGATTGGTGTGAATGTGACCTTTAACGCATGCGCAGAACGCTTGCATTTTTAGACTCGGTGCTGCAACAGGCAGCCCGAGTAATAAACCCGATTTATATTCAATAGAAACGATTATATATTCAATAAACCGGATGTATATTCAGTAAATCGGATTTATATTCAATAAACCGGATTTATATTCATTAAATCGGATTTATATTCAATAGAAACAATCTAACGTTCAACGTTAATACGTTTTAGTTCAATACATTATTGCTTATTCAGCAGCATCAATTTATGTTCAATACGGAAAATTTATGTGCAATGCCATTTTGAACGTATTAAAGGAAACTTATTATATTCCATCTTCATTATTTTATTCAGTCAACGCCATTTATATTCAATCCCTATTATTTTATTCAGCAAATACTGTTCCGGAAAACAAGATGTCATTTTTCCCAAAAGGATAATCTTGAATTACCCGAGGGCTTTATTTATTTATTATTTATTTATTTCAAGATTCGACAAAAAGGCAGTTGGGAAAACAATAGGACACGAAGTCCCTACAAGGCTTTCACACCCAAGGGGTTTCACATTCAAGGCTGTTCCCATCATCGTCAGCAAATTCTGATGGATCCACCTAGTCGGCACAGGCTACTTCAAGTGTCTTTTTCTCAGTTCAGAATGTTTCACCTTTGATTTGTACGCAGCGTACGTATTGGGACAACAAAACAGACACAGCGTTCCCATGGCTACCACATTTGCACGGAGCAGATCACGGGCACGACCTACCACTCCAACTATGTTTCTTGATGAAGGGACATGGACTGCCAAACCTACAGAGGATAGTGTCGAGAGCCAAGTCGGTCTATATCATAAATAGAAGTGAACCATCATAGTACCTGAAACTAAGCTTCTCGAGGAATGCTGAGTTAGATCATTAGTAGAAACACTTCTGACTGACTCAGTCTTCGATCTCGTGCAAGCTTGGGTGATCACCCGCCATCTTGTTCCGAAAAGTGACCCACCGCGAATTCCTAGGTACTTCGTGTAACGTACACAAAGAGTATTGAACCCGTAGTTGACGGTTAGGTTTTTTTAAATGTAGGGGTAGGGTTTGTATTAGTTCAAGTAGCATTAATTATATTTATTATAGTTATATATTTATATATGTGTTGTTTAGTGACCTCCCCCATTCCCACGAATTTCGTCTTCCGCTGACCATGTTGGACTGCAGAAATTATTGAATATAAATAATGCTTACTGAATAAAATAATAGGTATTGAATATAAATGAGTTTACTGAATAAATAATGGTTGAATGGGATTGAACATATTAAGCAATAATTTATTAAACTAAAACGTATTAACGTTGAACGTAAATCGGGTTTACTGAATATAAATCCGGTTTACTGAATATAAAACTTGTTTATTGAATATAAAATCGGGTTTACTGAATATAAAATCGGTTTACTGAATATAAAACCTGTTTATTGAATATAAAATCGGGTTTACTGAATGTAAAATCGGTTTACTGAATATAAAACATGTTTATTGAATATAAAATCGGGTTTACTGAATGTAAAATCGGTTTACTGAATATAAAACATGTTTATTACTCGGGCCAGGCCTACGGCTGGCGCGAGTCAGAAATCGCAAGTGTTTTTTTTTTTTTTTTTTTTTTTATTTGTGTCGAGATTTTGCGTCGTCGACCAATCAGATTGCGCCAGTACTGTGAACAGTGCTGGCGCAATGTTGTCCCAGTGAACAGTGCTGGCGCAATGCTGGAAATGTTGTCCAGGTTTTTCAAGATGGCGGCGTGTGAGAGTTTTGACTTGGCAAAACCTTTAATATCAGCTGTTTTTTTGTGTAAACCAAAGGTTCCTTCAAGTGCAATACCAAGATTTTTGTCTTTTCTAAAGCTGAGAGGTGTTTTACGGGCTTTGGCCGGAAATTTATCACATATTATGCGACATGCTTTAAGACACACTCGTGAGACGTGACAGTGCTCTGCATGCGATCAACACTGACTATATATAAAGACAACAGCTTGTAAATGTAAGTAGCCGCTAATCTGAACATGATAACCTTTATACCAATTGACTGTCGTTGTGTTGTTATTTATTGTTATTATATATAACCTCTCGAAAGTATAGACTATAGTAGAAATGACCCGATTTCTCAGTTCTCTGACTGACAGGGGCCTTTTAAAATATTATATGTACATGTATTTAAATGTTTATAACTTCGGGAACGAAAATCTAGAATGCAGTGAGTGAGTATAAACTGAATAAGTAATCCGAAATGAAGATTTTTTCAAACGAACTATAAATGACTCTGATGAGTGATGTGGAAATCGCATATTTACATGTACATGTATCTGTGACTGTGGCGTGTTATTGACACTGGTAAAAACCTGTTCCGGCTTAGTTGCAGATCAATACCCCCACATTCTCCACTTTAGTTCAGGTCAGTATACATTTAGACTCGTTCTATGAATGATTTTGGGTCTAAATGGTTAGGTTTTTTATTATTTCAGGGTTAGGTTTTTAGAAGGTTTGTATGAAAAAGTTGAGAAATGAGGAGGGGGTGGTATTTTGCAATTACTCCCAGTGTATTTCATGTGTTTTTTTTAACTGACATACTTCATAGATATGATATTATGTATAGAGTAGTGTATTTATCATTATTGCAAGATGAAGTTTATAAAATAAAATAAATTTGGTCCAGAACTGAGAGAGTATACTTACATGTAAGCGGCCATTATATATCTATATATACAAGCTAGATCTTGTTTCCTCTTAAAGTTTAAATGGCTTCTAATAGACAAGAAAATGGGCTCCAGAAATTGGCCCAATTAATTTATCAGTTCTTTCGGTAAAATAGGAATACGGATCCACTTCTAAACAAGCGGGAAGATCTACAACTACAATTAATTATTTGGTGTGAAGACAGATGACTCCAATAATCCAAAAACCGAGTGGAAATCGCATGTTTATTTCTGAAATGGACTCATGCAGTCTATAATTTATTTGAGAACTAATAATTTATTCTAAATTTCAAAGTTACATCATCTATATGTATTTATAATTTCATTACAATTGGATTAATTTTATCTGAACTAAGTTTGGGCCTATAACAGAAAGATGGTAGCCTCCAGTTTGCTTTAACTGCATTACAGTAAGCTCAGTGGTTAAGTGTCAGTCTATTGTGCAGGAGGTGGTGGGTTCAAATCCTGGTGGGACCTTCAAATAAGTGGGAGAACTGGTACTGCCTTTGCTCTGACATCTGCAAATGGTTAGACCTTCATGTCTTCTTGGATCAGAATGTTAAATTGTAGGCCGACACTGAGAATGCAACCAAATCTCTGGTAGTGACCACCCTCAAGTGTAGTGGATATAGTTGTATACATAGAGTAAATGAGTTTGTCCCCAATTAGCAATACCATGATGCTAAATACATTGACATTCTCCTCTGTTAGTAGTAGTAGTACTAGTTCCCTTGTTGCCATGTACATTTTATATATTAATATACAGGCTAAATCTAATAGATTACATACATAATCATGACTGCTGCCTTAAATTATTATGTTGTTGTACTAAATGGATGGGTAAATAATGCATGTATTAGCAGCTTCCCCCTGGGGTGGATCCATGGGAACCTGTCAGAATTAATTGTTTGTTGCCCATCGGTGAGGGGAAAAGCTCACTTTGGTTCATAGATCAGGAACCTTGTATGAATTTTTACTAATTGCTGTGCCCCATACCAGCTAGGGGATATGATACAACGAGTTTGATTGGGTATTATTGTGCAAATCCCCAGGGTACATGGGGGTTGATCCCTGGTGTAGTAGCTGCCAGTAAATATGCAAAGCTACTGATACAGTGCAAAACTGAATGCTAAATCACTGGAAGGAAGTTCAAAGGAACATTGCATGTGTTATTTTAAAGACTTGTTGTTGAGGTTTTACTTGGCCTCTTGTATAGGCAAATCCTCGTTTACGTTTTTTCCTTATTAGCATACATCAAACTTCAAGCAACGTACATATAAACAAACAGAGATTGACAGACTTGATAATCACCGAAAATTTTAGAATGGTAAAATAAATTTATTTTGAGGAAAAGTATTTTAAAATAGCAAAATTTACAAAGAATGTATGGCTGACAGCAACTTTTGCCCCCCCAGCCCATTTTACAGTTTTGAAAAGTCAATTTCTCTGTAAATATTTAACATATCAATCTTACATTTTCGGTGATTACTAAGTTTAAAATTCTCTTTCAACTGATGTACTCTGTTTGTTTGTAGCTTGAAGTTTAATTTACGCTAATGAGGCAAAAATGTAAACAATGACGTCAGCAAGGATTTGCCTATTCTTCCCTGAAAACCATGTGAAATCAAACTTGTTTGAAAAAGAGTTGTAAGTCTCAGCAGAGCAGGTCAGAATTAACCATTCGTGTTCACTATATTATAACTGGTCTTGTGTTGATACATGTATATTGTCTCAAACATATGTAGCTACTGTTATAAACATATGGCTGCAATTTGCTTTCTGTTTTCCATGGCAGTTATCATCCCAGGCACTCTAAAATAGGATTATTTTTACATAACTAATATAATATTTTTATTATATGGCTTCTCTGGAGACAGAATCACAATTCTTCTTAAAAATAATTTATATATTCAAAATTCAAAATATTTTTTTATTCTCCCAAAGGCTAAAACAATTGTAAGTGTAAAATACTTTTTTAATCAAACCTGCAAAGAATACCAACTATTCCTTGTTGAAATTCCATATGGCCCGAGTAAAGGCTGGTACAGCCTCTTGTTGAATATAAAATCGGGTTTACTGAATGTAAAATCGGTTTACTGAATATTGCAACAATCCGGCAACCATACATGACTCATAATAGGTCTAACAAGAGTATAGAATTGAATGATTTTTGCGAAATAACTGAATGTAAGGTAGTGATTAAAGCATATTGATAAATCATAATGATCGTTTTTATAGTACAGGCGCAGGTGTCTAGGCCATGCGTATCTGGGTAAAGAAAAGTATTCCTAGCCGGTTCGTCTTGTATAAAATAATTGGCACAAGATACATTATGTGACTGCATGGTCGAACTAAGTTCATACGTACAATAGTGCGTTGAAATCGATTCACCGCGTCGTCCAGTCGCATGTGTTTTATGCCACTTTTATGCTAGACTAACAACTAAGTTTTCTTTGTACAAATACGTCTATGACAGGAGCCATTACCCGGAGCGTCCATCTGTCATATATTCGTGATGCAGCGTTTTTATAGACAGGGTTATTTTTAGATTTCACATCTCGTTGTTCGCTTCCATCGCGGAATGAATGTTGTCAACGAAAGATGACTCGTTAGATTCTCTTGTTTGGTCAACCAACATGGCTGCAACATATTAATCATTTGAATTAAAATTACACAAACGCTTGTGATTGGCTAGCCGAACCAACTTTCGGGAAACACATTCTAAAAATAACCCGGTCTGTAAAATGATGCTACATCAGAGACGTAGTATGGGAGATGGACCGGGTAATGGCTCCTGTCTAGACATTATTATCGGTCTGGGACCGGAACTTGTTCAAAGGGTGGATAACGCTATCCACTCGATAAATTATTATCCAGTGGATAAAGTATTAACCAAACAAGCGAGCCGAGCTTATTTTATCCACTGGATAGCGTTATCAACACTTTGAACAACTGGCCCCTGTATTATAAAAACGTCCCAGCATTACGTTTTCCTGAGATTTCAGTCGTCGACGGTTAAGCTATACCGATGAAGTTTAAAATAAGAGAATATACATACAGCGAATTGCAAAAAAAAAAAAAACGTATCCAGACATATATTTCTCGTTACTGACCCCGCAAGGAGACCGATGCGACAATGGCTACGTACTGTTAATGTAAATCTAAGGGTTTTGGATGAAGTAACTAAACAATTTTTTCCGGCATTAAACAGCTTTTAAATGTCGTATTTATTTGAGCATCATCCGGCAATAATTTCCGCAGTTAATAGTGCGCAGATGAAATAATTATTGTCGCGGTTCGTGACTAGCGCGCTGGCTAAACTGAGAGTACTGGACGGAAGTACATGTCAATAAAGCCGTGGTTTCTCGCTTTATCATCCGAGAAGGTTCAAACGTTATTTTTGAAGTAAAACTTTGTTTCCTACGGTTTTATTAGGTATGAAAACGTCGACACTGCAAACGAAAAAAAGAGCATATTAGCGAAAAATTCGAATTGCTCGAGCAAGCTTGATGTGATAATTACAAAATCTGTTATCAGTAACGATCTAATATCAAGCCTTCCAATGAATCATGATTTGCAAAATTCACAAATGATCAGTTTGGTTGGATAATCCTAGTCAGTGACTTTGGCCGAAAACCAAATGTCCTTTTAAAGGCAGGATTGCGTTGGTCTGTGTCATTCTGAAAAATTATTACACTTTTCCCTAATAAAATATGGTATGAAATCGATGGTTCTAGTTAAATCTAAACTATAATTAATTAACCAAATTCAGAACTCAGATATACCGCCATATATATTGACGGACGGACGGACAGACAGGCAGCCAGCCAAATATATCATTTTATAAAGATAGTGCACATACCTACAGCCAACATAGTCTTACCATTAGCTCACAACGTTTGGTGTTATACTTTAGAGAAACGTTAACTTGCCCAATCAAAGATTTGAATAACTTTTCATGCATTTACCAGATTGACTTATAAACACTTTTAAAATTTTCATTTGGCTTCATTTAATTGCTTGAATAACTAAGGATGGCAGTAAACGCCGAGAAGGTGGGGAGCGATGCAAATTTACCGTGATATCCGTTGCAGCAAATAGTCATATACCGGCTAATTTCTGTTTTCTGAAATGTCAGGTCAAATTTTACTGGCTGAAGGAAAAATACCTACCAGATCATGATAAAGAAAACGTAGAACGTTACATGTCGAATCCCATATTTAAAGCATTTATTACAATTTACGACAGCTCACTTTATTACAATTTGCGTTATGGTCGTATTACAATTTATGACAGGTGTGTTATTACAAATTAGGACAGGAATTAGATTTTACGACAGGCATTACACTTTGCGAGGGAATTACAATTTATTACAGTACACTGAAAAAAAAAACGGTTATTTAGAACCAGGCTGTATTGTTGGGGTATTTGTTGCTCGGGTAACGCGGCGATTTCAAAGAAACTTTACCACGGTGTAAGCCACCTCCTAAAGGATGTTTACAGCAGTGTTAACACGAGGTAAAAAAAACTTAATTGTTACACCAGTGTTACCGTCGAGTGCGACCGCAGCTATTAGGAATCGCAATAAGACACTACCGTATAAACTCCTTAAGGAGAATTAACATTGAGAGAAATATATTGAACAAGATGCCCGTTGGGCATTATACTCGGGCTTTCAGTTAGGGAGGAGGCAATATTTTTTGAAACAATTCATGTAAAGAATTGATGACTTTGTGAAAACATTAAAAATGGCACTTGAAATTAGTTTCTAGCATTAAATGCATGTGTTACGTTTCCAAACTTTAAGACAGGAAATCGTCAATACAATGTTCTAATAATTTTTGTACAGCAGAGAATTTTGTTATTAAACATGTAGTAGAAATAAAAAAATGGTGCCATATTTGAAGAATTATTCTTAATGTCAAAAGAGCATTTTTGACCAGTCCCTAATGTTTAATAAAATATTGTGTGCATTGAAAATTAACTTTATTTAATGAGGGTAACACCAACTAGTACACACATAGAAATGCATAGCCTCCACCACAGTCGTTTTTAGGGGCTAGTTATGAGCCCCTAAAAACGACTGCGGGGGAGGCTAAGAAATGCGTGGAACATGATTTAGATTAATATCAATTAAAATATGTCACTAATGACGCTAAATATTGTCTGTTCATGAGTGTAATAATAATATCAGTATACAAGTGAACAAACAGTGGGCTGAGAACAGAAGCGATGAAGACGTTTCGAAGGACGACAGGCACGTGCTCAGGTTGGCTGCAGTGATGCACGTGTTCTTCGATCAGCTAGAGAAAAAGTTGAAACAAGAGCCATCCTCTCCTCCCCCTACAGTCATCACGGCTCACACGCTAGAAAAAGCAATAGCCTTATCCGGATACTTCGCAGAACAGCGTAAAATTCTGGATCAGGTAACCAAACATGCTCAAAAGCTGGATATTATGGTTTCGTATACGAATAACAGTTGCAGCGGTATTGACAAAAAGAGCTAATTAATTTATACTGACCCAAACGCCAAACTTCAATGTCATGAAACACTATTCAAACTGTGTATCTAAATTAGCTGTACTTGTTTAAGAGAGCGGTTGTGTTGGTCTCAATGGTGCCGCTTCATTACATCGAAGTGAGGCGTTCGGGTCAATACCGCTGAAACTGCAATTGCTCGTTTTCACAGACGTCATCGCCGCCATCTTGGTTGACGTTAACAAAAGAGTTTTACTTTAATGAGAAAGTTATAAATTGGAATTGACAGTGCCCTAGTTTAAATACCAGTACCGGTAATGTTGAAACGTTATATTTTTACTGACAGCTGGGTGACGTATCTGGAGATTCGCGACAAAGCTCAACGGTAGACATTAAAAAAAGTTAAAATATCCGTCTATTTACATTTAAAATCTGGTCTATACTAAGTTTAAGTAATGTTCCAAGGCCAGTGTCTTAAAAGAGACAATGGAATTACAATTATTTATGATCGTTGGCAGCTAGTTCATTAAAACGTTTCGCGCCATTATAGTAAAAGAGCGTTTTGCGGCTATTGTTTTATGTTCTCATGCCAGACATTGCTTAAGTTCGCTTTTCCCCGTATAGCGTAACAGCTGTGCTGTTGCAGCGTTGTCGCAAAGATTACGGTTAGTATTACACTCAAAATGACCTATATGATATCCTATACCAATAACTGACAGAAACCAAGATTAGTTACTTTTCTCTAAGTCAAAAAAGTATAGAAACTCAATACTGGCCTTAAACAAAGGAAATACTTTGCAGTGTAGTCAGTTTGATAAAAGGCATGAATAATTCACTTTCTGAAAATAAATAACAATTATTCACCGAAGTGGAGGTGAATAGTGGTGGATATTTACCGAGGCGCTTCACCAACACTGAGGTGAATAATGTTTTTAGTATATACCACACTCCAGGTGAATAGCCAGCACCAAATAGTTATTCAGTTTATTTTCTGTCAAATGGACAAAAACTCGCGCGAGATGATCGCTGCTTTGCTCGGAGGTGAATATGAAATCATATTCACTGTTTGAGTAGCGAATATTATATTACATTATATTACATAACGCAATGGATTGAAAAGTTAACCATCATCCATCTTCTCAAAATGCGCATGCATGTTTTTCAGGCCTAGTTATGATTTTATAATACATATCATGTACAAAAAATTCTTATTAGACAAAATTTGTTGAAGTATTTGGTCCTGTACTGTATTCCTCGGTCAGTAAATATAATCTCAATTCCATATGTTAACCATTATCAGGTAGCGCAACAATGAACTGTTAGTTGAAAACGTTATTTTTCAGTAAAACCCTAATTGGCTTTTAAAATGGTACTTCTCCGATAGCATCATTAATACTTGGTTAGAAACGTTACTTTTCAGTTAGCGCCCATAAATCTCAACTGAAAACAGTCATTTTGCCTCTACAATCGCGCGTTTTTCGACCCGTTTTTCTTTCTGGGGTCAGGTACACTGCTATACACGCACTATTAGGGCTACATGTACGTGGGCCAAAAGCCCTTGAAAAACTTAGATTTCAAAATCAATATGATCAAGTGGTGATAGAATTTGAGTTTGATCATGCAGCCCCTTCAGGTCCGGCGTCGTATCGTATATAAAATCACTGGCCATCTGGGTAAAAAACGCGGTCCTTCGGCTCCGACAAGAGCGCCAGTTGAAATATCCTGAGCCTGTTGGAAGGCTTTCGCACGGTGAAGTTAAATAAAACATTAAACTGCTTACATTTGAGAGATGGGACTCCAAATTTGAGAGAAATTTCCTCGCGGGACGACCATCTTGATTTACTGTATTAAATTATGTAAATAAATTAACCTGGAGTGTTACGTGACCAGCACAGTGCAATCTGATTGGTGGTGAACTTGAAATTTAATACATGGGAACAAAGGAAAAATAACCGCATGGGTCAAAAGTCAAAATTTTGTTGCATGAAACAAAACAAAAACCGCTTGCAGATTAAGATCTCGGTGCTGCCACAGGCAGCCCGAGTAAAACCCGCTTGCAGATTAAGATCTCGGTGCTGCCACAGGCAGCCCGAGTAAAAACCGCTTGCAGATTAAGACTCGGTGCTGCCACAGGCAGCCCGAGTAATAACCGCTATGGGTTCGTATCGAAGGTTTATTGAAGAATAACATATCATTTTATATACAAGCATGGTTTTATCACTAATTCTAGTCAAACCGGTTTTTAAATCACGTGGAATCAAGTAACATAAGATCTCGAGTTTCTCTGTACAAACATAACTTGCATAACTAGCGCGTGACTCATGTGGATACATGATACTATTTACAACAGGATCCATAATGTTTGTTCGGAAACATGCATTGCCTCTGTAAAATGCTGTAAAATTCGACCAGTTCAACCAGTCCAAAGGGGACCACCCAATCCACTCCCCCCCCCCCTCCTAAATCCGCCCCTGGTCCCTGATTGAGCTAAGACAAGTGTGAGTTGAGCAAACTAAAAATCTCTCTATGGCTCTATATGTTTCCACTTTGTTTATTCTGTTACCTTTGTTTCATTTTTTAATCGAAAATCATCAACTATTGGTTACACAATCATATTCAAATTTGTCCAACGCACTTGCCATAATCTGTAATTACTCCTAGTTGATTAAACTACAGAAACTTGCAAATCATTACTAATATCACTAGACATACAGTAGCTCTGTGCATCTCCTTGCAGCACACATACTATCTAAGGCTCTTCATATGTAGATTGATTCGTAGAGCTAAAGTTGATTAAAGCCTGGTTTCCATATAGTCGTCCCAGTCATCCCAAAATATGTTCAGACGACCCAGCAGTTTCCATATGGTCGTCTCAAACGAACTGCTCAAACGCCGCCATTTTAAAAGCATACAATTTGCTATGAACTCTGGGATATCCAAGTGTATTCTGGGATATGTTTGGGTCGTCCCGGTCGTCTGAGGGTAGTTTCCATATGATCGCTTCAGTTCGATGTCGGATATAACTCAATTCAATAGGGCTCAATAGGGCTCATATGCACTTAAACATCATATAGTCTGTATCTTTGATACAGACACTAATTTAAGGGAACCTCGGCTGAAAAACAATGTTTGCTCTCAAGTGTTTGTTATGGATGCCTAAGTCTGTTTCTTCGTTTGTCTCCAGTAAATTGTACACTAGATGTCATTTATGCACCGAATTTCCTCGATAAAACTCATTTGAATTTCCTGCGCGCCGCCATCTTGGATATCATGACGTCACAGTGTTGCCCTATTGTCGCTTAACAAAAGAGCTATTGTTTTCTGACAATAAGGCAACACTGTGACGTCATATAATTCAAGATGGCGGCGCGCAGGAAATTCAAATGAGTTTTATTAATAAAATTATCAACAAGAAAATTGTTGCATAAATGACATCTAGTGTACATTTACTGGAGACAAACACAAAAACAGACTTAGGCATCCAAAACAAACACTTGAGATCAAACATTGTTTTTCAGCCGAGGTTCCCAACTAATTAAGGTTACCGGATACCTTCGCGGGTCTCTCTCGTTAATAATTTTGTACGCGCGTTGTTTTAAAGAAAACTAAAGAAACCTATATACCTCTGTAAAGCTTATGAAGTGCAGAATACGCTGAATTGATTTGTTTAAAAAATATTTAATCGTAAAGCAATGCTAAGCCAACAAACGCAAAACTGACAAGGTTTATAAAAGTGTATTAGCAGCCTTCGGGTTAACGCATAAGAACAATTCAACTGCACAATGTTAATCAGCATATGAAAGCCTAAAAAATGGTGTGAGCATTTGTTAATATTATATTTCATTCAAATGCAATTCATTCCTAAAGTTTAAGACTTCAATAATGTCCGAGTCACATTACGCGGGATACTCTACGAGGAAAAATACTTTGAATATTGCTAAACGCTCACACCCTTTTCTTTGTCATTGACTTATCTGTCTTTTGGCCGAGTTTTATCAAAATCTGGCAAGTCTGCATACCCTATTAATTCATTCAAAGAGAGGGGATACGAAGAAAAACCTAGTCGGAGATTTGGCGTGTAAAGTTTTGTGAACATTTCACACCTCATCAAAGCAAATGTCAACACTTCGAACCAACTAGCCAATGACTACGCAAGGTCCCCTGGAGCTTCAAAGCAGTAGTGAAATTCGCGGGAAATTGGTAAATAGGTCATATTTCATAAGAAACCTTTCGCTCTCACAACAATTCAACAATTTCGCTGAGTTCGAGAGCCAATAATTTTCATTCCCCAAAGTTCCACGACAACTGCAAGTTGATGTCCTCTCCAGCTCACGATTGAGAAGTCGAGGATTGACAACGGCCCAGGAGTGAAACTCGGATCTGAATCAGACTCCTACAATGTATGTGAACTCATCGCTGTTCGCGTCCTCAGTCTCTTCAAATGACTTGCTGGTTCCTGGTAAGCCAAACGACAGTTTAAGCCTGCTAGCGCTACTTATATTTCGAGTTGACCCTGAAGTTGAAGGTTGTTCTCCGCTGCCTTTCGCACGTTCTTCGAACCACGAGCCTTTAATTTGTCGCTTTCTGCGAGCTCAATCCTCGTTTTACCTAATTCCTCCTTATCGCCGGTTTCCTTTCTGTTCGCTTTGTTTTACCCAAGGACTTTGCTTTTCTCTTTTGGATTTCCCCATACAAACGATTGATAAAAGACTCTAAATGCACGTTTGTTATTTCGAAGAAGGGATATGCAAATACTCGGTTAACAACTCCCGCTAAATGTCCACGGGGTGCCCGGGGCACGTAAAGGGATTATAACGCCTCGGTGATTTATTTAGTTTCCTTCTAAATACGTTTTTTTTCTTCTAAATATCTCGCAAGCTTTTATATCTTTTGAAATAATGTTTTTTCTAAATTGTAGAACAATCCATAAACTTTCCGAATAATCAATAATATTTTTTTTACAAAAAACATGCCTTGAAGGTATCCGGTAACCTAAAAGGGGAACTGAACCCTAAAGCCTGGTTTCCATATAGTCGTCCGTGTCGTCCGAGTCGTTTGCGATTGACTCGTAGTGTTTCCATATGGTCGTCCCGGTCGCCTGAACATATTTTGAGACGACTCGGACGACTATATGGAAACCAGGCTTTAGGGTTCAGTTCCCCTTTAATTAGTGTCTGTATCAAAGATACAGACTATATGATGTTGTCTGTGATACAGACACTAATGTTGTATTTATCGGTTTTGCATCCAACAAGATTTAGTGACTGTCGAAGCATCATTTGGCATTATTTAGCGCAAAGGATTGGTTAGCACCCTTATGAATTATTAATGCGGTTTAAAAGTACAAACATTCAGGAATAGTCTTTTGAAAAGCAATTTTGATGCCGTTGTTATACAAATACGAGATGTGTACCTAATAGAGTAGGCCAATGGAAATTCAACTTCACTTTACTCTCATAACTGATCAATTACGGCAATGGAAATAGAGGGTTTTCACTTAATCTCCAGAGATTCAAATGACAAAGAGCATGGCGGCCATGTTGGTGTACCTAACAAAAGAAGCTAACGAAGAATCTATTGTTAAAGGTACACCAACATGGCGGCCATGACGTCACGTGTAAAGGGTCTATAGAGGGTTTTTACTCAATCCCCAGAGATTCAAATGACAAAGGGCATGGCGGCCATGTTGGTGTACCTATAACAAAAGTAGCTAACGAAGAATCTATTGTTAACGGTACACCAACAAGGCGGCTATGACGTCACGTGAAAACGCTCTATAGAATGAGTGCATCTAACATTGTCAAGTCACGTAGCACACCTGTTCACCCGACACATCCTAATACTTCCTTATAGCGTCGAACCCTCTTAGAATGTCAGTATTAGTGACTCTGGGGTTTCTCACTTGGATGGCAGCTACCTTCGTTCTGACACAGGGTTGGTTGACTGGTAACCACCTCGCCGTTAGAAGTTGGGATTTCTTCAATTTGCTCCTGTGAAATTTCTTGGTTACTTTCGTCAATTCTGCTGCCTCTGCCTTGTGGCTCGTCTTTTCTTGAAGGCTGTTTATATGCCACGTGTATCAGATTATCCGTCGGTCTGTACATCACGGTAGGAACCGTGCCAATGGTTCCATGCTGGTAAGTTTGAACAGTAGAAGTGTCAAACTGGAGTCATAATAATGCAAAAAGAGAACAGGATGAGAATTAGTGCTAACTTCGACGATTTGTTACAGTCAAACCTCCCATGAGTGGACACCCTCGGGACCGAATTTGGTGTCTCGTTACGGTAGGTGTCTCGTTACGGTAGGTGTCTCGTTACGGTAGGTGTCTCGTTACGGTAGGTGTCTCGTTACGGTAGGTGTCTCGTTATGGTAGATGTCTCGTTATGGTAGATGTCTCCCTACGAGAGGTTGCTAATATGAAATGTTATCAATAGTTAACAACATATGTCCTTTATTAATTGAAGAGGAAAGGTATAAATCGTGATGCTGGATTGGACTGGAAATTCCTCGTGTTAATACCTTTTACTGTGATACTTTCTCGTTTGATGCCGGAGAGGTATACATATGTAGAGGTTCGACTGTATTCTTCAGCATTACGTACTGCCGGTGATAAATACGCCAATAAATACAAATTTCCATTGCTTGGGTATTATATCAAATCATCTGAATGTTTCATGCATTACACATCTGTTCGGTGGGAATTTTGCAAATGACCCCTAAAAGGTACACAGTTAGCAGAGTTTAAAAAGCCATCATCATTTTAACTCCAAAAAGATTTGAAAATATAGCATTTGCTAAACGATTGAGTAAATATCGTATACACGAAGGGACAAGTCCCTAGGGCAAATCTCCTCGTGTGAACGACGCGATGTTCATGAAAATCTAGTCCCGGGGAGAAAATTTGATTGTACCCTTGTGTGAACAGTTCGTGCAACATGTCCCTGGGTCAAAATTAAAATAAACCAATCTCAAAGCGTCATTTTACTTTCCCACAAGCCCTTACGAACTCTGTTTGAAATTGGCGTCGGATAAATTCACAATGTCTCTGAAACAAGGGATTTGTCCTCGCGACACACCCCTTTGTGTAAACACAACAAGGGATTTGTCCCCGCGACACGTCCGGCTTCGTGTACACACAAGAACTGCAGCGTTGAACGGCAAGGAATGTACAATTAAAGGTGTTTTTCTTGTAATTTCATTGGTTGGTACTCATAAATTCAATAGAAAAGCATCGAAATAATATAGTTTTATTCGATATTTTTTGAAATCTTAATTTATTTTTGATCAAGCTTTTTTTTCAAATTTGTGAATGAAATATATTTTATTTTCTCCCTATCCGATTGGCTGGATGGTGGCTTCTTAGAGTTTTCACAGTAAAAAGAGCTTTTAGTTTGAACTATAGACATATAGACTCATACAGCACTTCAGGCATATTCAAGCAAAATGGAGATATGCCCATTGCCACAACCTATTGTCTTCTACTACAGTTCTTAGTCGGAGCATTACTTAAAAAAAAAAGGAAAAATATATTCACCCTAAACGGTAAAGAGACGAGAATTTCTACCCCTAAAAGAAGCGCCAGGGAATTCCCCACACCACTCCTCCCGGTTTTACACTAGTTGCTTACGTGCGTACAACAGCAGAAGCAGATGTCCTCTGACGTAGTTCTTCTTTCGCAACAGCAAAGCAGTTCCGTTATCCAACCAATCAGCGTCTCACATCCGTGACAACAGGGATGAAGACAACAGTCAGTACCAAAATCGTCGATTAAG